>CP045902.1:19438507-19469384 GCA_013387185.1 Caligus rogercresseyi
CCATTCCTCCTACTGATTCATAATTGGTATTTTTTTCATATCAAATGTCAAAGTGATTACTTCCGTTCCGAAGAGATATTATCGCAGGGTGCTTCCCAACTTTATGCAAAGGCGTCATGATTTTCTCAGGCTTTTCCTTCTTAAAATATTTATTACACAGCCAGTTATTTTTTAAATACACATGCGGGAGAGTTCCTTTCTTAATTTCCTGTATTTTTTGTGTCTTGATAATTATGTCTACGACTGGCTGACGCAGTAACTTAGGAGTATATGTAGGTATGGACCTCACCCACTGCGAATGAAATGCTGTACTAGTTTTAAAGAAGTACAAAATAATAATTTAGGAGGCTCTAAGGTAGACACTAAGAGGTCAGCATTTTATTAAGAGCCTTGATTAATGCAGACCGTTTCGTGTTACATATTAAATATTTCTAAGGGGAATTTGAAGGTTTAAACAATCAAACATTTAAAGGAACTTCCAATTATTTCATTTTCTTTGAAAGATAAACATTATTTTTAACGGTCCTTAATTGAAAGATTTGGAAATGAAAACACTGTATTTAGATAATAGACATTCACTAAGGTCATAAAAGAATATAGTATTTTTTAAAAGCGTGTGTTTAATCGAGTATATTTCTGCCCTTGGGCATATTAGTAACATTTGTAACTAGTCTAAGAAAAAATAGTAATATATATACAGAACATAAAATTATTAAATTATATAAAATAATTTAATAAATATAAATAATAATAGAAAACTGCCCATGCAGAATGGATCATTAGGGGAACCCTGCTCCAATGGCCCTAGCTGCGGTCCTGGCTGTGTGAAGGGTAGTGGCCGACCTCAAGGCCTTAGTAAGTTCCACACAGATATTGCGTGACATGCAAAAGTAGCTGTCTCCCTCCCAAGTGGGTACGCCCACTGAAGTTGTGGACCTCATGGGTCTCCGCGGGATGGGGAAGACGAAATCACCAATCGGGTTCCTGGCCCGCCGCCCCCGTCGCTGGAGTAAAAACGTTTCCAAGTCTCCATGGCCACCGCCTTGGTTGCCACCTCTTTGGGGAGGGAAGACCTGCTCTCTCAAGGAGGTCCCCGATGTGGATGTGATCCCGCCTCTTACATCCAACGATGCTCCTGGCAGGTCATTTATGGTGAACGCACAGCCCTGTGGGGCGGCCATTTGGCCCCTGCACTCATTATCGAATCGAGGAATTGCCACAGCGTATGTCATAAAAAAATAGTAGAGACAGCTACAAGCACGAAAATAAACAGTTAATAAAGTTCCAAATTTGGATGTGCCGTTTACGCATCTTGAGTTGAAAAGATTCTAAGTTTGATGGATTCCTCAGAAGGCGAAATTGCTTGGTTAATTAATCCATATCGGCAAAAAAAGTGGTAAAACGTATTCATTTATTTGTTTTCTCCTCAACTAATCACGTTAAACAAACATAAAACTCCTTTCTTTTATAATATAAATGTGTAAAATCGGAAGAAACACATTGTGATATATTATTACCATCATATTAAATAGTAAACATCTAGTGGAATTAAAAGCTTGGAAGTAAAAAGATTCAATGAAAAATTGATTAATAAAATTACACTTTTGATTACCTCAATTAGATGGGGATTCAATGCGAGGCAAAGCATGACCATATTATAATTTTAAATTAAAACACACACCCCACGTCCTTATATTTCCCGTTATGTTGGACATGCTTCTTTTAATACAACTTTTTAATATTGATACTTATTACGTATTCATGTTTTTTCACATATTAACATAAAAATCATTCATATGTGTACAAATTTTGTGGTTTTGAAGCCCTGTGAAAGGAAACCTTGAATGAATTAATCAGATTCCGATTCATCAGTATTCATTTAGTATATCAAACAAAATGAATGCTTATTTGAATTAATAATTATTCAAAGGAAGGAAGAAGAAGAAGATCTAAAAGCTAAAGATGTAACATTGAATAATAGATATGTCATATGTATGCTTTTTATGTATATGTAAAACTGTAAAATACGGACTTGCAAAGATGCGGAACCTCTCATAATGGCTTTAGCATGCTATTGTTAATTGTGGATCAGTTGGCATTAAAAATCTAGGGATTTTGAAAGAAAAATCAAATGGCAATATTTTTTCCCCTCATCAGCAGGCCTTGATTTATCTAAGTGACAAAAAGTAACTACCTTAAATGAATAGTAAAATAGGAAAACTGTGCTTTTTTACAATAACACTCTAAAGAAACATTATAGTTTATAATTAGTTTCCCATTTAAGAGACCTAAAATTCGTACCCTAGAATTCTGTAACAATGATGTAACGAATTTAAAATACCAAGTTATGAACAAAGACGATAATACGCAGACATAATTAAAAACGAAGATAATAATCCGATTTAAAGTCCATAAGCTATTAGTTCTCCTTGTCCTTAGTGTTTTCGTCAATATTTATTAATGTCTTCAGCAAAAACACCATTCTTCGACTGCAAAACTTTAGGCATTTAAATCTTGGCAGTTTGTGGAAATTTGATTTCCATGTAAAGAATGGTGTGCAGTAATTAATCGTGAGTAATTATAGTCGTTTTTTTTTGTCATGGGTATTAACCTCGCTTGCTCTTTTATAGTCAGTAATTTCCTCGTTATTTTTTTTTCTCGTGGGGATTTTTGTCACAAAGCTTATTTGGAGTAAAACTTTTTTTTCTCGTGCGTCCTTTTCTCAGGACATTTTGTTGCGAAGCTTTTTATTGTGAAACATTTTTTTCGTGCTATTTTTTACATTTGCAGAACTAATCTCGTGCGCATGGTCCCTACCGCTGACTACCGCTGAGGGACACTTTTAGGGCGAAACAGGGAGGGGGGGCAGAACTCATGTAACAAAGAGGGATATTTCCAAAAAAAAATACTTAAAACTGTGACGTCATCACTGCGACGATTTGCCTGTATTGCTAATACCTACAACCATCTAATAAAATAACAATAATAAAAAATAATATGGTGGGCCTAATATCGATGAGACCACACAACCCTAATATATTTCATACAAAAAATAAGATTTTTATGACTCTGTGTAACTACTTTCACATGATTTTTCAGCAAAAAAATGAAATTAGTTTAATAATATGTTATTTGCATTAATTTTCAATTGTCAGCCGAAACTCAGCCAATTTTTTTACATTTGAAAGGTTTTGATTATTTATATTTTTCATTAGTCCCATAAAACAGTTTGTCCTTCCTATCAACAGACAGAAAGATAATGAAGAAAAGAAGAGATATAGATATTTTTATGCATGAATTATAACAAATGGATAATGTGACGTCATGTAAACTTTTCAGTTTTTCTTTCTAATCAGAGTAATCTAAACATTGCGTTCTGCGGTATCTTGTATTATAATTATCTTTTGGACGAAGACATGCTTTCGCAACACAAAGATCCCAATTCCTTCCAAAATCCATAAACATATTTAATATTTTTACAGGTGTTTAATTCAACTTTCGTTTCTACAGCTGCCAATCATATAATGTCGAATTCCCTCCCATAAACTGATATACCTTTGTTAGCAAGTATGGGCTTCAAGCACCTTGGGCACCATTTGAATTGTAGGTTCTTAATAGCTTTTTTTTAATATGGTATGTTACTATTATGATTAGTGATCTCAACACGCAAGGGTCTGGTGGATAACCCAGGATTTTGAATAGTTTTAGAAGAGGTCCTTTATGAAAAAAGTTATCTGCAAAAGCTCTCAAATAGTAAATATCTGTTATTTGCTATTATTGGTTAGCTCAACACGTAAGTTTAAAAAAGGGGTGGCCTTTATATTATTATTATTTGACCATAGTATTTCTCATAAATATTTATATAACACCATTGTATTAATTATATTTCCATGTAATTTGTTGCTGGCTATTAATTTAATATTGTTTGTTTATAAATAAATAACTATTTTATTACAGAAATAAATACATTTTCTTGCATTAACAAATGCCCCAAAAATTACATGTTCAGGTTAAGTATGCAAATAATCTATTTGACAACTTATAAATGTGAATAAAATGTAGACAATTTAGGATGTATTTTGGTTTAAGGGTGTCATATCAACAAAATAAATTTCTGGATTTATTAACTTTTATAAATGAAATCTTACCAAAATGGTTTTCATGTTTTTTATACCATGTATATCCCTATCATTAAGTGCACCAAAATTAATCGTTCCCTACTTCTTATTCTCTGCCTCGATCACAATCATTCCTCTAATAACTTTTTTTAAAACTCACAATGCCAAAAAAAACAGCCTTCAATCTAAAGCTTCGCTTTGTTGAAAAAAAAACACTGAGGATTTTTTTAAATATTCACTCAACCTATCTATCATGCGTTTTATATTTTATGTATATAGCCAGTTGGCAGGCAAGTGGTTAATAAATTGGTTGAAGGTTGCCCCTCTCATAATTCCTCATTGCACTTCAAAAATGAGGTCTATTGTTTGTTCAATAGTATAATCATTAGCTAATTATATCATAATATATATATATAATATTTGATGATATACGACTAAAGAAGGTTGAATAATGTAGAACCATAATTATATTTCTATTCGTATTATCTTTAAGATCCAAATAAAATGAAGAGGAACATGGCTTTCACATGCTTTCTCTTGAGGGATTCAATATATTATACATAGATATATTTTGAAGCTTAGATAAGCCAAATTAAAGAACATTTATCCTTCAGCTTTTGTTTACACTCTGCAACTTTTTTCATTATTCAGATGTGTTTGTGTAACTCGGAATGGCATGGGTTATTAATTATAAAATTTATATAATGTTAATATATTGTAGGGGTACTTTTAGAGCTTATTGATAATATTATTCATATTTTTTTTTAATAGTCGAAACTACAAATGTGTTAATATTCCATTCTTTGCTTGCCAAGATATTCAATCATGCCTTCCAATTAAAATAAGATATATAAGACCAGGCTTAGAATATAATAGTGATAGTTGTTATCACTTGCTAAAAACATTGATATATATATATATATATATATAGAGTCAATACTGGACTATTCATAACAATGGAGTGCAGATTGTTTGGATCCTCTTTATAATTAAATAAATTTAACAAAGCTTTTGTAGTTTACAAGAGGAGAAAGAGTTGTAGACATCCAATGATGTCACTGCAATTCAAGCAGAGCCTTTTATTTCTTTAAGCAGTAATAATCGATTGCGTCACTGGATATTTAATTTTATAATTATCTGTCATAATCTTTTTTTGTTAGAAATAAATGGCGGTGGAAATTATCTTGTACAGCTTTTGTTCATGAGGGCTCTTCCTCGAGTATTCTTTGCTTTAATATTTGTAAGAGCCATTTTTCCTCCTTTTTATTTAATTGCCTATTTTATTTATTGCTCAACATTAGCACTGATTAAGCAAATTGATATCATCTCCTTTTATTTTGTGGCTTAAGTTTAACACTGCACATAGTGATTAAGGAACAAAGGATGTTTAATTAAATGATAAAAACTACTAAATAAGTTGTTTCTTTTTTTTTATAGCATGAAGAGGGCATTCTTTTTGTCTCTTTTTAATCCACTTAAGCAAAATTAAAAAGTTGCAATCATTAAAGAATGCAAGGAGGCAGAGCACTGAGAAACCCCCTTCTTTATTAATGATGAAGAAGTTAAGCAGATGCGTTTGAGTGCACTTTGCAATGCTAAACACGTGTTTTTAATGAAGAGTTGAATCTTATATAGATGCAACTTGATTTGAGGGTGGGGGTGAATTAAAAGGCAGTCAATGGTGTTGTATATTTGTGAAAGGATCACGCAACACTTATTTAACCCTTAAGTGGTCTTAGGATCCAATTGGACCCGTTTGCACTTTTAAAAGTAAAAAAAAACAATAATTTTTTTCGCTTGAAATTCTGTTATTTTCCTAAAGAAATTATCAATATAATGAATTAAAAAATAACTTTGATATCAAATCTCATAAGGAGGATATCTCTTCATCAAAAGGCTGTTGAATTTGCACTGCTCAACAAGAAATCATTAATTGCGAAGAGACTGACAAATAACTCTTATATTCTAATCGAGGACCTTAGAGCAATTATGATTGGGGCAGCGGCTCGTTATTCAGTCCTCTCAATAAAATTCACAATTCATCTGCAACATCATGGACATGGCCGGAGATTTGATGAAGTTTATTCCTTCAAATTCTATAGAATACCTCAAACTCATCAAATCGACATAAGACGACATCAACGTTTTATATTGAATAAGAAATATTTTTATATTATGGTTTTATCCTTAGACAGTAATTTTGAATTATAATGTTCATATAGGTTTTGTTTTTAAAGATACTGTCTTAAGATTGTGTTTTTTATCTCCTACTTTCTAGTGTATTCTTATATTTTGACACTGTATGGATTTTAGCTAATAAATAACATCTTAACCAAGAAATAAAACTGAGTAAAAGGGGATATATTCTATTAAGCTGGCTTAATTAAATAATTTATAATTTCTATTAAGAGGAGGTGAATTTTAGGTATATGGAATATCAGGTATATTTATTTCAAGTTTTCATGTATGATAAACGTCAAAACCTTATTATCACTTTTGACGTCATCAAAATCCATTGTACCGACATATTTTTGATGACGTGAACGAGAAGAACATCATTAATAGATAAATTAATTCCTTTCTAGTGTATTCTTATATTTTGACACTGTATGGATTTTAGCTAATAAATAACATCTTAACCATTAAAAAAATCTCATAACGTTAAAAAAGTTACACTGGTCGTCTGAGGGTCAATTTTGACTCATCCCTAAAAAGGACTAAATAAGCCTTAAAGCCATTTAAGGGTGGCGTATGCAATGGGTAACAAGGTGGGTTTTTTATTCAAAAAATATTTTGAGTTAAACAAAAACCCAAAAAACTGCTTTATTTTAAAGCGGGAGATATTGTACGATTTGTGCCATCTCACTCAGGAGTATACCTGAAAGCTCTGAAGAGGATTTTAAGACGTCATCGGGATTTTTTAAGAATAAATAACGCTGTTTCGTCCATGTATATAGGTTATAATCTCTTGACAGTAAATATGTTCTACAATGTTCTTTCATGTTATTTATTTAAACGCAACTGTCGAGAGTATTTTTTATTTATTTATTAGTTGTCTTGTATTTTAGTGTAGTTAATATTTTACACTGTCTTTTAATATTTGATAGCCGAATAAAAAAATTATAACCGAGGAAATGAAAAATAACCATCCCCACTCGGAATTCGAACCTGCGCCCCCATTGAGAGTTGAACACGCCTTAACACGCACGGCTATTGCTCTCCTTTTACTACATTTAAGCTAAATTATATTTTTTCTATGTTTGTTTTTTGAAAATATCTTAAAATGTCTTGAGATTCGATTTCATAATAATCTCCTTATAAACCAAAAAAACTGATATTCCATTATAATGTAATATATATATATTTATATATACATATTATAAATAATATTTATATATTTACATTTATATACTATTATATAAATATATATATATATTTGCTAATAGAAATAATTAGTATTTTGTTGAAGAATAATTATTTATTCATTTATAAAAAGTAGTGTTGTCATATTTTTTAATAAAATGCACAATTTAAGCATGTTGTCTAAGAAATTGCATTACAAACTAACGATGAATCATTTTAATTTTCACACTATGTTTTAAAATATGAAATACTTGCAAAATTAGTCTTTACAGCTTGTTTTTGTGAATATTAAGAAACACATACTAAATATTGTACTCATGATTTAACCATTAGTCTTTTTTAAATTCATTTTTATCAATTATGTGTTCTGAAAACATACTTATAATATTCGTTTATATTATTCAATATATTAACTCTTAAGTCATCTCAGAACTATCCATTTAAAGTTCAAAAGAAGTTTCGATGTAATTTTTTAATCCGAAGATGGAAACACTGTTATGGATATACATTATATACCAATGTCATTGGCAGGTATCCAAAACGCAAAACTTTTTTAAGTTGACTGTGATTATTTTTTTATACTTTTATCCCCAAAAAGTTTTTGATCGGAATAGATGTTCTGAGCTCAGTCCCTTGAAGGAAATAAAGTACAATATCATTCTGGGTAAAGCAACCATGCAGCTAAGAGGAATTTGAGATTGAAATGCTAAAATATGGGATCTATACAGGGCTTTTTTGTAAGATATTGTATCGTATGTCTGATCTTTCAAATATAATGTAACATATTTTTCAAAGAGATTTTATGCGACAGTACTAATAACCCAAATCAATTATATACTCACTGGAGTGTTGACAAAATTTATTTTGATAATTATTTTCACATTGTAATCAATGTCAAATTAATTCTTCAATTTCATATAAGTGTTTTAGTCATTTTTTTCACAGTATTTGAAAAATATGCATTCTTTAGATATATCTTTTTTGTACCTTGTGCAAAGTCAAGTATTAAGTATTTATTTTAAATACTAATATATGTACGTGGGATATTGCACAAGTCATTTAATTGGTACTTAGTTAAATCTCATGTTTAGAGGGTACGAAACATATATATTTTTGGATTATTATATTAATTGCAAACTCAATGTTATATAGATACATAAATGTGCACCATATCACATGTAAAATGTGTTCTGATAAAATTGTTGAACTAAATAGTCTTTATATTTATACTGTATATAAGGTATTATAGGACAACCAATTAATTACCTCCGCCGAAGGAGGTATTGTTTTCAGTGGCGTTGGTTGGTTGGTTGGTTTGTTTGTTGTCAGCAGGATAACTCAAAAGTGCGGAACGGATTCGGATGAAACTTTGTGGAGTTGTTGGAAATGCCAAAAGAACAAGTGATTAAATTTTGGCATCTCTGAGTGCTTCTTTAAGATGCAAATGAGCTTTTTTCTTTTTCTTTCCATGTACCTCTAGAGTGTAAACAATGATTAGAGATAGAAAATCGGGCGTGTGAAAGGGAGAATGTTTGAATGGGAATGTTGTGGGATCGGCGGAGGTTTGCACTCTCTGAGTGTATACATGCCTCTATTTTTAATAGTAATATATAAATATCTTTTGGAGTATAAATACTTCATATTCAGCTTATTGTCACATAAAATATACTTTCATATGACTGAGATCAAATGTAAAAATATGGCTATAAACTTTGAACAAATAGTCTTACAATTTAAATATAAGATAATATAGCTTAACAAGTAATATTAAAAAGGAATATACAAATGGATATCAATATTGCATGATATAGTAATTGCAGACTTTTAGGTGCAATGTTCTGTAAGTTTAAATATCCAGCCAATACACTTTGTAATTATGAGCTCTTATTAATATACAGATTTTTAATATAATATTGTGTAAGCTTTAAATTCCCATGTTCATAGACTATTGTCTAAAGTATTAGTTCAACCGAAAGAATGGTATTTTAAAAAAAATTTTGTTGTTAGCGTAAAGAATTACCGATGACATAAAACTAATGCAGAATAGATATGACCAACATGAATGATCATTATGGTTCAAAATTATTGTAGTAATTGCTGTATAAATTAATAACCACATGTGCATTAACGAGTTGATACATTTATAAGTATTTAATACTAAACATTAATGTATTCATCAAATCCTTTTTTTCATTCTAATAGAATAGAGCACTAACATTTTAAAAAATATCTCTATATAATACATTTATAATGATATCATATCAGTTTTGAATTTCACAAACTCTATTTCAAGTATACAAGTATGTTCATGGCTGTCATTACTTTCTCTTTCGTTACATTTCATTAGTATTATTAATGATATTGATGCTATACAATATTGGATTTGAATATCATTATATATATACATACATATTATATATATATATATAGGTATATATATATATATATATATATATATATATATATAGTATATATATATATTTGAGCCTTTCCCAACACTGCATTTTGCTGAAAATACATTCTGACATGAACACATATCTATGATTTGTATTTTATGGGAATCGTGATGTCACTTTGATGACATGAAATATTTTTTTCGTTCTTTCATCTTCTTACAATAATCTATACAAAAAAATGCAGGCATGTCTATATAATTTGAAGCAGTTGTATTCACAATTTATTTTGAAACTTAATAAATTAAAGCTCTTTGGAGAAATATAATAATTAAAAAATCATATTTGAATGAAAAACATAAATTCATTGAAATATTTTTTGAACTGGCATTGATAGATGGAATAGTATATGATATAATACTTTACATTATATATGCCATATTCATTCTCAATTAGATTAATTGGTTCAGATTAGTGAAGATTCATATTGACTATTTAATTTCATAGAATATAGTCACTAAACATATAAAAAGTCATATGTACATTACCATAATTATAAATTAGTAGAATTTAGATGTCCTGCATATGCAGACCTCCTTATAAGATCCTAGGTTCGATAGACTAATTATTTGCTATAATGCATATTTATATCCAGTCGGATTCATTCTGTCGAACCATATAGGCAATAAACACATTTCTGGAAATCATGTCATAGGACCAATCTTCAATAAGGAAAATAATGCGTACGAAATTCATGTAAGGCGAGTATTTGAGTTTAAATGTAAACCTAAATATTGTCCACAAATTTTATATGCAAACAAAATAGATTTTAACATTACTCATTTTTTTCAGAATAGCGGTTGAGAATTATTTAAGTGTATTTCACTTGCCGACCACTATAACAACTGGATACTAAACAGAGAATAAAAAAGCAATCCACCTACAAAGCTGTTTGACTACATCCAAGGATTTAAAATGGCTGCCGACTTGGTGAATAACAATTAAGTAGTTTTTGGAAGAAAAAGGAAATCCAGCAATAAGGATACAGCCATATTTGCTTACTAATTTGGTAAAATCAATTGAATGTACTCGGTGCCTTTCTCTTTTTACCTGCATTTTTTTTAAATATAGCTTTAAAATATGTTTATGGAGAGCTCGATAGCCGTGCGTGTTAAGGCGTGTTCAACTCTCAATGTTTGGGCGCAGGTTCGAATCCCGAGAGGGGATGGTCATTTTGATCTACCTCCTTGATAAGATCCTAGGTTCGATAGACTAATTTTAATGCTATAATGCTTATTTATATCCAGTCGGATGCAATTCTGTCGAACCATATAGGCTTAAAAAAAGGATACAGTGATATAGTAGCCATATTTCAACAAAGAGCAGTTCCTTTAAATGACGTCCAGGGGTTTACCTTTGTCGTATAATATTTTTGTATTCCTTAAGAAATAGACTCTAGACTTTAACTGTTAAAGATATAATAGTAATTCATTCCTTCTATTCTGTATTCCATAAGTTGCTACCTTTGATATTGCTCTTCCCCTTTTTTATTCATTCACTTGTGCAGCCAGTTATTAGTTTGGTCGATGAATCCATTTAAAAACTTGTCCACAGTGTATTTGAACGGGATTTTATATTTCATTATTTTTCATTTCTTGAGCATATTTTCCAAGGAGGGTTTTTTCCTATTAAGTTACCTCCTAGACCTATTATTTGTTTTAGCTGCATTGTTTTAATATTTATATATATATATAACATTATATACAAGGAAAACAATGCAATTTCTTAGTTCCTCCATCGAGAAAGGCAGTGCGCTTAATAGTATTAATATCAAGCATCCCATGTTTTCTAATCCAAAGAGCTATCAACTCTTATTAAAGGTGAAGCAATGAATTGAAATGTTGTTGAGAGATGATAACCAGACTATATGCATCCTTCCTAAGAATGAAAGATGAAGTATTTGCATCAATTTTTATTTGATTATAAACACTATTAATATACTCTGAGCTACAACTCGTGCAGAGAGGAATTAATCATGTTTAATATTGCATATGTTGAGTGAATGCAAAAGGGCTCTATCTGATGAGGATAGGGCAACCATGTTCATATCCTATCTATACTTGAACAATATGATTTGAAAGAGAAGGAATGTAAGAACATATGTTTCGTTGGTATAGCAAAATGAATAATCTTTTTATTATCTTTTAAAACATAGATATATAAGTGTTTTTGTTTTATCATTTAACAAATTTCTATTGAAATATATATATTAGTTTGAATATGGAAATAGATCTATAAAATAACTTTATTTTAGGCTTGCACTTCTATAAGTGCTAATAAAAATAATAATACTAATTTCTTTTATACTTCACCAGTCATGTTTTTGGAAAATCTCTTATTCGTGAGTGTTGCTTTTGTTGGCAGAGTGATGAGACGTATTAAATGAATCATGGTAAAAAATACTTCAGCCAACAGCTTGTAGCAACAGTTAGGAATAGTATCATTTGATACCTATTTGAACCTTTTTGATAAATATTTGAGTAATAGATCTTTTTATACATCATATAAAGATATATATTTAAGTACTTAGATCATTTTCATTACTTAATGACTTTAATGTAGTAAACAGATACATGTGCTCATAGTTTGTATATATATAATACTCTATTGTAATATCTCAGTAATAAACCTTTAACTTAACTAACTTTAATGGCAATAGTAAATATTACATGTTCTAGTTAATAATTTGTATTTAGGGTTTGTAATATGACAATTCATGATGGTCATAAAAAAGATTTGTTAGTAATTAAGTGAAGTTGTTATATAAACTTAAAATGATATAGTCTAATTTATAATATAGGTTGACGGGTCTCCCAAAATATGAAAGTAAGATAAAATGATTTACTATAAAACATTTGTCAATGCATAATAATAAATAATAAACATTATAATACTAAAGGAACTTTTTCCAACTCATAACATCCATACACGAGTTATTAGCACTATACATTGAGTTGTTGCATTTATAGATTATATTTATTTGCTAAAGCTATCCTGACAACTTAAAATCATTTTTATATCAGCCTAATGAATACTGCTTTCAAATACCCTTTAGAATTATATAAATATGGCTATCATATCATATATTCTGGTATATTTAGCTCTTGCACACAACTCAGAGATCACTTGATCCTTTGAAAAAATAGTCTATGTGTAGTCCAGCTCCATTTTGAGCACGGTACTCAGCCTTTTTCACTTAAACAATTAATGTGAAAGGGTTTGTGTGGGGGTTTATCCATTCGTGGACCAAATGTATTTTGATTTTTTCAACATTAAGTTACAGTCACCAGATTGTTTTCAGAAGAAAATTGTCCTTTGCTAATATATTTTATCTTTAATTTTATATTTATATGCACTCTGTCTTTTGCATTTTTTGTATTCCCTTTTGTTCCAATTAAAACTAATTGTGAAGTTGTGTAGGCATCAGGTTTCATTTTGATTTTTTTACTATTGTACGATCATTCATCGATTTCATTTAAGTATACATTTGTAATTAAACCTATAAATATTAACTTCTATTCTTGAGTTACAATGAATGATTTCCCTAACTGTAAATATTGGACTTTATTTAATACTGGTGTCTAGTTTGCGATGCATTCGTTTTGTATTATATTTTTTTAATCATTTTGAGTATACCTTTCTTTTGTATAAAATACATCAGTCTTGAAAATAGTTGATTATCACAGAGCCCTCAATATTATCATCCTCCTTGAAGACGCTAATGAAGAGGGAGAAGAAGAAATAAATGTCCTTCACATTCCATTGCAGGAAGAACCACTCAATTACAATACGTCGAATCCTTATTGGCTCGGGAAAAATCGAGTATAGTGGAAGTATTGAAAGCTCTGCTTCGGAAAGTGAAACTCTTCGGAATAAAGATGAAGAAACAGTTCCCGAAAGAATAGCTACATCAACCATAACAAAAAACACGAAGAAATCTACACATAACCGGATCTTATTTTTACGTCTAGAACGAGGTCTGGTTCTGTATCAAAAAGATCATCTTCAAAATCCAGATCTTCTCCACAAAAAGGACAGACCCCTCATAAGGTGCAAAAGAATTGAGTGGGCTCCAATTTAAAAAAACCATGTCTTATAGAATACAATCTAAAGCTGGCGATTTTTTCGATCCTATAATATCTCGGGATCAAAAAATGAACATGGAATCAGGCGCATCATTTCCCTCAACACACGAGGAGGAAGAACCGAACTAAATGTCACTCACTTATGAGAAGTCTCCTCTATGAAAAACCGGATATCATCTGCCTACAAGACATTAATCCCCTTTTTCTGGTCATGTACTTTGGATTGTCATTTCTGTATCCTTAAAAACTATTTTCATTTTTTTTTTACCGGTGATGGGACTCATCGTGGAGTTTTAACATTGGTATCAAAGAATATAGACAAACCGGAATGTGTAAAGCAACTTTCAAATGGAGGAGATTTACACAAACTCTTTTTTTCAACCACGAGTGGTGGCTTCTACATTATCAATGCCTATGGGCCCAACGTTAAAAACTTGGCTTTTTATGAGGCAATCATCAATATCTCAAAAGACAATATCTACCCACTGTTATTTATTGGTGATATGAATGTTGACTTATACAGGATAAGTCTAAGCAACCAAATCATCAAATTATGTCTAGACTCATCATGGAACTAAATCTTTTTGATCCCGTTAAAATTTTTAATCCTCAAGATAATATAACATGGCGATGTGGAATAATTATTCATGAATAGACTTGGCGTTTGCTTCTTCCACCATTTTATCGACAATAAAAAATGCAAAGTATCACCCCCATCCAGGTTCGGATCATAAGATTATTGAAATCGATTTGTAACATCACTTTACAAAAACGGATTTTAGGATTCCGAATTGGGGTATCACCAACGAAGATTTTATCAACAAGCTCAAATTTGATTTTACTCGTCGTTTTCACCCCTCTTTTAACACTAAAAAGATATTGAAGGTATTGACTAAAACCGTTTTAGATAAACCTTATTTTTTATTCGTCTGAAGAAAAGGAAAATGCCAATACTCAAGAGGAATTGAAGAAGTATTAAATAATGGATCACTATTTTTACGTACTATAACCTCCGACGCTACGTACTAATGTATTCCGCGCTATAGAAATAGCAGAAGTTGATTTTAAAGCAAAAAATTATTTCTTTAATCAAGAAGATTAAGGAACTTAATTAAAAAAGATGGAGGTGCCCCCTTATTAAAAGATTATTGAACATGGTCAAACTATAACGGATCCTCAAGAAATCTTAAAAGTATTTCATAAACGTTTTCAATTCTTGTGGATGTGAAGAGGAGCAATTTTCCCCGTGCTGGCAAACATATCATTTTTACGAAAGAGAAGATATATAACTATATCATGAAAAAGTATAATGACAAAAAAGCTTCAGGTCCCGATGGAATTTGTGGAAGGATATACACACAATGTGCGGAAGAGATAGTCTCTTATTTGGTTGAATTGGGGAAAGCAATGGAAGTTCATGGGAAGCTTCCCCAATCCTGCACCATAGGGCGAATAATTCTTATACCAAAGAAAGGGCTGGCCTCAGATCCAAACAACTGGAGGCCAATTACAGTTCTTAATGAACACTATCGAATTCTTTCTGGTGTACTTGCTTCAGAAATCGAGTCTATATTAAATATTAAACTTGGCCCAGAACAAAAAGGATTCCTGAAAGGAAAGGAAATTAGCGACATATCAAGAAATATAGAGACCGTCATTGAGAAGTAACAAAAGGAAAACTTATGGAGCTATCATTGCAGTAGATTTTGTAAGGCGTTTGATTCCTTACTTCACAACTTCATCATCAATTCCATAAAAAAATGCCCCAGAAAATTTTTTAATCCTATTAGAGCCCTACTCGTCAATGGCACGTCATTTATATCATTGGGAAACCATAGGAGTGATATAATCAACTTAAAAGGAGTTGCCGGCAAGGCTGCCCAACAGCGCCCCTTTTATTTATTGCTGCTCTTAATAGTCTTAGAAATTCAATTTTAAAGAAATTCAAAGGCTTTGAGTGATTTTAGAGGGAAGAGACACATAATGGATATATACGCTGACGATATTACCATAATGCTAGAAGCTAAGTCTGAGAGACAACTGATAAGTATATTGAAGTGGTTCTGGACTATTTCAAAAAATGAGAAGAAGTCTGGATTAAAAATAAATAACAAAAAAACAGCTATTTTACCTTTCGGGGAATGGAGTCCTGGAAAAAATTAAAGATTGCTGGCTGCTCGATCATGGACTCTATCTCAGTTCTTGGGATTTCTTGGGACAGACATGGATAATCTTCGTCTAATTGGACTTCACTTAAATACTTGTGGATACTATAATCTCATCGTCAAGAGGGTTCAATCTCCAGAAGAGGGTCGATATTTTTAACTACATTATAACACCGAAAATTTTATACAAAGCGACCGCGATTCCCTGGCTTGCAGAAAAAGTTTTAAATGAAGAAAAGTTCTGGCTCAACAAATTATTTCACAAATTTTACATATCTTCAATAATAAGACCTAGAACTCTCTTGGAGGAGGGCTATCTCTTCTCAGGATAATTTTACCCAAAATCTACCGCAAGGTTTTTATAGACATCTCTTGCCGTCCTGGAATTGAATGGAGGGCTACATTTTCTGTAGATCCCATTTACACTTGGCTTATGCTTGGCACAAATAGTATTAATTCCCATTTAGAAGAATTTTCCCCCTGGATAGCGTCAGCTCATAGAGTTTTATGGAGTGGAACTCCTTCATTTAAAGCCTCTTTGACCATTGACGTGATTCACCAAAATCGGAATAAGAAATTTTACTTTAAAAATATTTTACATTTACAATTGGAACTTGTCGCTCTTAAAAACAAAATTTTATCATTACATGATTTGGAAGACACCATTTTTAATTGTGGGAAATTTTATTACCCTCTGAAAAAATCTGCTTTAGAACATCAAGTACCACAGCCTTGGCACTTGAAAATGTCATTTGAAGTCAACTACAAAAGTGAGGCTGTGGAATATGTAATAGATTTATTACAAAGCTAAACTTCCATGCTCCTGGGAAAAATGAATAATGTCATCTATGACAAAAATTAAGGACCCCAAGAAATTCACAGCGCAATTACAAATTTTAAATGACTGTATTTACTTCAATGCTCCATGCAAGGATTGCGGAAAATTATTTAACTCCGTTATTCACGCATTTGCTGAATGCCAGGGACTTCGCTTCCTAAGGAAAATAATTACCCTCAACATTGCCAACGTGGGTGAAAACTTTGTGACACTGTTGATTCTGTTTGGAGTTACTTCGAATTTTTTGAAAGCATCTCTGAAAACGCGTGCCCTTGAAATGGCTATTTCAAATTGTAAAAGCCGAATTGCAGAAAAACTGGCCATAGGAATACCGGTCCCGTAAGAAGAATTTCGGGCAATTCTAATATCAACATCTGCAAGATATTCGGCTTTTGGTATCAAAATTCCAAACGTGGACGATTCATCGTGGGAATATGCGGGAAATATTATCGAGTTTTATCCCTCCAAACACTACAAGAAATTTCAACGCTGGTTATTACGAATACACAAAAAGTTTTTAAAGAAGTAAATATTCTTAATTAGTCTTTTTAATACAAATATTTTGTTTTTCTGAAATTTTAAATTAGTTTTTTATATAAAATTAGAAAGTATGTTTTATATGATTTTGTTGTTTGTTTGGTGTTTGTTTGTTCATGTTTTTATTATGTAGTTGTGATACATTGTTAGAAATTTTGTTGGACTTTTGTTTAGAGTATTCATTTTAATCTATAATGTTTAATTATATATATTGTTTTATATAACTACTCTAAATAAATAAAGTTAAAAAAAATAGTTACGAGGAAAAAATCATATATTAGCCCATTTGAGATAAATACTTGTCTATATTATGAAGAAGTAACCGTGAGGTTTTTTTAGTTAATTCATTTATATGAAAAAGTGGATTTTCAAAGAAAGATGAGAATATCTTGTTTTATCAAATGTACATTACAGATTTTATTATGTTTTGATTCGATTTTACTGCTAGGATATAATCAGTTTTTATAATATTTGCATTTGTTAGTGAAGTGATATGCTGTTATGTCTTTGATTTTACAAAAACGGTATTGTTTTAAAATAATCTTCACCGATTAATTCAAGCATTTTTTATCTGACTGTTTCATTTTTCAAATGCAGCTCTTCTGTATAAGTATTTCTTATAAAATATTCATATAATATGTAGATGAAATAATAACAAACATAAATAAGTTAAAACAATAGCCATCAAACATTAAAAGAATAAAGTTGATTTATTTTGAGT
Organism: Caligus rogercresseyi; assembly: GCA_013387185.1. NCBI lineage: Eukaryota > Metazoa > Arthropoda > Copepoda > Siphonostomatoida > Caligidae > Caligus > Caligus rogercresseyi. The sequence continues at coordinate 19,456,788 of CP045902.1, forward strand.
GCTTGGATAGAACACGTATAAAAAATATCATACTAATGTCAAATAAAATACAACTACAATTATTAAAAGCATTTTTTTTTGTTAAAATAAAGATTTTGTATTGATAAGCAACATTCAAATAATACACAGGCATGTAAGTAAAAACTTAATATCGCTTCTTAACAATCACAATATTTCATTATTATTATTATTTATTCCTAAAGCCTTCATTAAAATCCGAAGAAGTAAAAAACATATACAACATAGTTTTTGTAAATTCAATTATATACATGCACTGCAAAGTGTACTATTATTATTAACCCGATATAATTTGCCTTCATGAAAAAGGAAAGAAGCACAGCTAGAGGTACTTTAAATGGACAATATATACATATGTATAATATCTTACTCCTTCTAAAGCAGAAATTTCAAGATAAGGAGCACTCCTAAAAGTAATTAGTGGGGAATATTTTCCTACAGAGTAGGCAATAAGTATTACATGTATATATATATAATATAAATATATATGAGAGGGATATAAATATATATATATATATATATATATATACTTATGATATTGGCATAATGTAATAATTAATTACTTCTTATTCCAGACACTTTTTTATTCTTTTAACTATAACTATATACAAACTTTTATTTTCATATATATAAAACTATTATTTTTAGAATAATTAGCTTTTTACTTCGTGGGACACATTTGAGTGTATTTGTGAGGAAATTAGAAAATCAGCCTTGGAGGAAGTGAAAAAAAGGTTTACATAAACAAGAAAAACACTTTTCTCCATTCCTTCCTCTCCTTATTCTATATAATTCAGAGCCCTACTTAAACACAAAAGCACGAACACAAAAGAAAATAATTATTATAAAACCCTTAGACTATTATTGGTGTACAAAATACTTGAACAAGTATGGGCACTTCTTTGAGACACTTAAAAAAATAAAATGTATTGGCAATTAAGTCAGATATTTGTTATAATAATGAGATAGCAATAAAATAATGATAGTCAAGAAAAACATCATCAAGTTTCAAGTCCATCATATAAAAATGTGGTCACATTTACCTGCTAATTCAATAGCCAAAAATTGAAACTGTCAAATCAAAAAGTTACCATTTGGTAACTCAGTTAGTGTAACATAGGAAGAAAAAGAAGGGAGAGAAGTGAGGCATACTCCCTCCCTTCTGTTCTCTTCTATCCAGGTAACACTAAACCAAATGGTAATCGTATATTCTCATATCAAAAGATCAATTTTTGGGGGAGAGTATTATTTGCTTATATCTCTTAAAGTATAGCTTTTTAGAACACCAGACATATCAAATGAAAGCTTGGTTAACCAGCTTTAATATTTTGGTATACTAAATCATGTCAATTTAATAAGTAGAGAGTTATATGTACATTAAAAGCCTATTTCGCGTACAAAATGACGCATATAATGGATTATGTATGCGTCAGAGACAATTAAAATTTTGAGAGGATACCTTGACGCAAATCTAAGAAACATTATATTATTTTTTTCATAATCGATTTCTTATAGGTCAATACAGGCTCTGAATCATATGATGTAAACTCAGATTGTACTGAATTCTGAATTGATAGAATGCAACCAAGGTCATTTTTGGATTTATCATCTAAAGTTGTACTAAACTTAAAAGTACTATTTTACTCTGAAGCGAACAAGTCATCTTCTACAGGCGAGTGAAGTTAATTGATACAAAAAAGCTATGAAATAAGCTAACAATACTCACTCCCTTTCTTGCTTTGTTTTTACTGAAAACTTTGTTTTATTAAAAAACATCAAACATACGTCTGGTAGTAAATTAGATTTCCTTTAAATTAATAATTATTATTGAAGTCTGTAACGTCCACCATTTTGAAGAAATTTGCGGAAAACTATATTTTTACTAAATTTTTAAAACTTTGACCTCGTAATGTTGACCGATTTTGTTCAAACTTTGTATGTCGTCTTCTTTTATCACCAAGAAACAGAAAATCCACAATGTTGCTAACATTTCGAACATTTGAAAAATAAGAACCAACCCTATATATATATATATATATATATATATATAATATGTTGATAGCAAATCTAACTCCTTTATTTTATTTGCCTTTTTGCCTATATGTTTCTATAGAATTGCATCCGACTGGATATAAATAAGCATTATAAAATTAAAATAAGTCTATCGAACCTAGGATCTTATCAATGAGGGAGGCCAAAAATGATCATCCCCTCTCGGGATTTGAAACTGCGCCGCCAACATTGAGAGTTGAACAGGCCTTAACGAAAACGGCTATTCCCCTCCCTTATCTTTGCTATTGTTCTTCATTTGTAAATTCCTCAAAATGTGTTGTATAAAACACATAACAAATTGACTCATAATAGAACAAGTGAGGCTTCGTGTTAAAAGGGGCACAACCACCATTCTGCTGCTGAAGGTTTCTTTAATATCAGCGGTTTCTTTTATTTTCCTCTGCCATCTCATGGGAAATAAGGAGAATTGCTTTAAATAATGAAATATGAGTCTCTGCATTACTATAATTACAAATAGCTTTCCTGGATGAGAAAAAAAAACAGAGAAATAAAATATCTTTGAAAAGAAACTTTATTTGTTTTTCTTAAAGTCTAAAAGATTTTTGTATTTGGAAATGGAAGAAGGACTTGAAAGGATCCTTTATATAAATTTGAAGTAATGTATTGTTTGGTTTTCATAATTGTCTTAGTTTTAAAATACTAGTCTCACACAACCAGAGATAGCCATTTGTATTGAATGGTGATACTTGGCACAATTTTAGTGTAACAAATACGATATTTTTTTAGTATTTGTGTAAAAAAAGAATATAGAATTATAGAAATAATAAATTTCATGAGTATTTATTTCAGGATTGTAAAAAATAGAAAAATGTATAAACAGGGACGAAATATAGTAAAAGATTCAGTTTTTAAACGATTTTTTAATTAAATATATTAATAGATCTAAGGATGTATTATGTGATGCGAAATGTTGTCAATAGGCACCTCTCACATAAAAAATAAACCACAGAAAACCTAATATTTAAAGTTAATTTTTATATATATTTCACAGTTCAATTATACAGAATGTATATAAATACATAAAACCAAAGCTAATACGTTAAAATGAAACACAAATAATAACAAGAGGCCTTGAGAGTGCAAACCTCTGCCGATCCCCACCAATGAATCACTTGGTTTTTTGTCATTTGCCAATAGATGTCGCTGTGCTGTGCTCTCCTCTTTGAGAGCACAGCACAGCGACATCTATTGGCAGAGTAGGCTAACTTGAAATATATATTAGTATTTAGCTCATTTTGCATCTTAAAGAAGCACTCAGAGATGCCAAAATTTAATCACTTGTTCCTTTTGGCATTTTCAACAGCTCCACAAAGTTTCATCCGAATCCGTTCCGCACTTTTTGAGTTATCCTGCTGACAAACAAACAAACCAACCAACCAACAAACCAACACCAGTGAAAATAACAATACCTCCTTCGGCGGAGGTAAAAATTAGCATTGTAGCTAAAATTGAAATATTATTATATCGTTGAAACTAAAAATACATGTTAAAAACTGTAAAAATAACTTGTATGGCCAATATTTCGACAAATAGCCTTATAAATGCTCGAATTGTTATGAATTCAGGATTTAAATTATATTTTTCTTGTGGAGTATGCATCTTTTGAGTGTGCCAAAAATGTCCAAGTGAACGTATCCATGGATCCAAATTCTTGTAGAAAATGCAATGAGAGCCTCTTATCTATTCAATAAAATATTTTCTTCGTCAGTTCAATTGATAGCTCAACCAGGCACGCTGGATTTATTTCAGAAGTGGGAGGGAAGGGGCAAAAAGTGCTCTACGTTGGACATTTCTTCGGTGAAAAGGAAGTCAATTTCATTATCAAGGCTGAAGGTGACTGAGCATTCCTCGCAGGTTTTAACGGGCTGGTGAGACAGTAAGAGGCAGGAAAGCGGGAGGTGACCCGAAGTCCTTGCACACACTCAAGTGCCTACTTGAGTCTGTTATCTTATTTGTTTATGGCAACACTCTGTATTTTACTTAACGTATTAGCATAAGAGACAAGGGAAAGTATTTTATTGCCTTAATCATGGAGTATAAAGACTTTTTTTCATTCAGCTTAAAATATCTAGTCGAAGAGTAAAAATGAAGGGCCCCTGACCTTTAACAGTATTTATTTGCTTTCAAACACTCTGATATGAATATGGATCCATTTCTACAATGATATATTCTATGCATTTTGTTACTTGTACATCTCCGTCTAAGAAGGTCTTTGAGTAAGAAAAAAACGCATACAGGGACATGCATATACATAATTATATTATATATCCTCATCAGACTTTATTATTATGTATCCTAGTTCCTAAGTAATGTCTTAAAAGGACCCTAGAGAGAGATAGACACTCATAATTTTCCTTGCAATTAAAAAACATCAAGACAAAGCGCACATACAAATCCATCATGTTTAGTTGCATCCTACAAAAATGCAACGCATTTCCACTTAAGAGAGTCACGAACACTCAAATGTATAAAGAAAAAAATGAGGAGAGGATAATTGGCAACAGTTTATTCTGCTAGAGTTTTTCTAGTTTCTAACTTATTCAACTTTCTGTTTATTCTTTTGAGCTGATATTGGATATGAAGAAGATGTTTATGGATTCGGCACAAGAAACCCCTTGCTGCTTCGGGGCAGATTTTCTGTATCGAAGCCTTGTCAGGCCAGGTGATATACCTGATTAAAGCGGGAGTATACTGCTGGAAACACACAAAAAATCCCTCTAATACAACAAATTGGCAATTGTTATAAGCAAAAAACTCCTTACGACCCAACAACTGCCAGGTTAGCTGGGTTTCATCAGAGGCAAATTCACTCATCTAGTGCACACTATTTCAGGAATGACTCTGATTATTATAGACAAATAGGATGTTCACGCAAACTTACTAACGAATGTTCAATAATGACAACTTTTAAATATGTAGTGTTTCCTGTGATTATGTTACGGTATTTTTAAGAATATCGTATTTTTCTTCCCATTCAGCTTTTTTTTAACGGTTAAAAACATGTTATTTGGTTGACTGCAAAATTTTATACAGTGTAAAATAAAATACACTAAAATTATATACAGAAACAGAGTAAAACTATTCAGGGCAGTTGCGAAAATACATAAATGAACATTGTAGTTCATAGCCTTTTTAGCCTATTTTCTTCATAATAAAAATAACAGATGAGGAGCAAGAAATAAGGATTTATAACAATATTGTTCACTTTCTACCACATAGTTAGGTATTTAGTTATATTTTCCAATTGATAAATCTATTATCTTAGCATATTAATATTACTAATAACATTTAATCTATCATAATATTGTTATACATACAAATTCTCGATTGTCGTCCATCTAATATTATCTCAATGACATTTCTCTTTTTATAATCATGGTCAGCCATTATTTACAGATTTTATTGTATGCCAAAAAGTGAAATTATATTGTTATAAACATGTCCAAATATGAATGACGAGCCATGTATGTCTTGAAATTAATTAAACATTCAAATATATTTTATAGAAATTGAATAAATTCTCTAACACCTTATCATTTTTATATAAGTAATTTCATGGAAGAAATCGTAATAATTCTTCATTGGTGTGCAATGACTAGCATTCCAAAAGTGGGACGTGTTAAGCTAAATACATTGCTAATGCAGTTAGATTCATGGCTTTCAGATTTATTTCCTTATATGATTGGTACTCTAAGAATTGGGCAGAATGTTTGTTTAATGAATTTAGTGAAGCAAGGAAAGTAATAGGAGGATAAATCTAAAATACAATAACTGCCGATTCAATTTGTACACCGTGTCTAAGGTGAATAACTCATTTCAGTGGGTGAGATGGCTCCAGCATACCAAATATATATTTTTGTTTACTTTAAGACAACAGTATTGCAAAAATTCCCTCCCTCAACGAGATAACCGTCAGGGCTGTGGCAGTAGAGACTTGGAAGTGCTTCCACTCCAACGATGGGGATGTGGTGCCAGAAACCCCATTGGCGATCTCGTCTTCCCAACCCCAAGAGACCGACGAGGTCTACGACTTCGGTGGCGTGTCCATTAAGGGGCGGCACAGACACATTTGCGTCCCACGCAGTGTCTGTGTGGAACAATTTTGAGTCCCTGAGGTCGGCCAGGACACTAGCTGCGGCAAGGGACGTAGCCAGGACCATTGGCCGCAGTACCCCAATTTAGGGGGATTTATTTATTTATTTTAGTATTTTTAATTTTATACGTGTTTTTAATGTTTATATATATGTGTATGTGTTCATACACAGGAATGATGTGTTTTTTATATATTTTTATTTTATTTTATATTATATATATCTCTAAACGGACCAGCAAAAAGCTGATAATTTAAATCAAATAAAGGATTACTATTTATAGAAGTTACATCAGTTTTTGGGGGAACCTACAACAGTTTTCGAGACTTATGTAAAAAGTTTTATTTTTTAAACCTTCGACTGATTGTATGTTACAGAAAGAACCTGCCTAACGCTGAGTATGTCATTGAAGTATCCCAAACGTTTAGAGGAAGTTAGACATGAGTTGCAGGCCCGAATTTGCCCACGAATTTATTCCCTACGAGAACACATCATAACTGAATCTGAAGTGCCTATTTTTATATTTCTGCACGCCAAAGAAAACTTATTCGAAGCCTTTTAATAAATTATTTTGATGTTTATTTAATTCCAAGACATGCATAGCTCGTCATTCTAATTTGGACATGTTTATAATAAATGAGTACATATTTGCATTAATCGTTATTGCATTTTATGATTTTGTTTGTTTCATTATTAATTAGTAATAATTGCTGCAATTATAACTAAACTTTAGCTTTTTACTCATTAGTAGCATGTTAACAACAAGCGTACACAATATATTTTGATTTTTTTCTCTCTAGCCATCATGCCTTCCTCATAATTTACAAAAATATTTCATGAAAAGCCTTCAGATACAATTGTGTTTGTTAGTTCTTTTGTTTGCTTTTCAGGGGCCTCACTGTTTATAGCCTCTATAGAGCAAAGTTATGCCCACACATATTTATGAAAAAACCCTTGAAAGTTGTTTCTCACTTTTCCCCCCCTGTTATTAAAACTCGTTTTTCATTATTATTATTATTATTTTGTGAAAAGGGAAACTTTTTTTTTAGTATATATAAAAGATTTAAAATGTAGAATATTTGCGTATATGTATATGTAGTAACTGTGTATAATTGTTGAAATATGGAATGTCATGAGGATCTTAAATGGATTAATTTTCAAAATGGTTAATGGAACTGAAGGGGGCACATCAAAGGAGTAGGTATTTTCAAATGTATATTCACTAATAACTACATATATACATATATAGGTATATATGAGGAGACACTCGGATACCATAATCTAATTAGAAAAAAAAATATTTGATGAGAGCTAAAAATGTAAATATATATATATATATATATATAGATTAATTTCCCATAAATGTTATCTGCCATAAATATTAATCATGCTTTTTTACACATGATGTTTGTGTATCGAATTTTGTTACATGTAGGGTTATTATAAATATATTGATTAGCTATATGTACAAAGCTACTCCCCTTCTTACACAATTCCACTATCCTTTAGTTAATTGTAAACTCCTTGTTTTTAGATAGTAATTTTGTTATATAATGTTCAATTATGTTTTTTTAGACACAACTGTCTAAAAATATGTTTTTATTTATTTTATTGTTATCTGTTGTTGTATTTTATTTACTCGTTTGTTTAGATAAGATTTTTTTTTGGCCGCAGGGGCTTATATTTCACTACGTGGTATTGAAAAAAATACAATCACAAATAAATAACGGTATGCATCAAATATCAAAAGGGGTAACGTCCGAATTGTATAACATAAATAACAATAATCATACCAACAAAAAAACAGAACAGCAATGGTTTTTAAATAAATTATTTGAGTTTCATATATATATACATACAGTTCATAATTGTTGGAGAACATTGGAATACAGGGAAACGATGGACATAATTTCAGGGAGGTTGGCATCTTTGATTGTTCTTTTTATAAATAACGAAGTGAACTTTTGAACCGCATCACATCTTGGATTGTGCGAGAAGGTGATGAAGTCTTCCTCTGATGGGTTTTCATTGAAGTGATCCATGGTAATATCTTGAACGGCCCGATATGTTTCAATTAAAGACGAGCATTTCCACAGTAAATGATCTGTAGTTTCTATTTCCCTCTTGAAAAGAAACAGTTACTATGGTCATCTTTGAAAAATTTGCTGGCAACTTCCAGTGGACCAGTCAACTTTCTATATTTGAACCACTTTTCTGCCGATGTTAAAAATGGATTTTTAACAGCTTTAATACACTCGCTGATATTCCTTTTTATTCCTCTTCGTTTTAAATAAGATTCAAATGGAATTATACTTGATTTGCATTTCTTAAACCCTCGTGGCTATAGTAGAAACTTTTATTCTAAAAGGTAAAAACGGTCGTGGGGTATTTAGTGGGCTACCGAAGACACTAGTAAAATATTTAAAAGCGAGCTTGTAAAAATTCTCTTGAGAATAATAACGTCACTTGCGATAAAAGCGTTCACTGTTTTAGGGATGGAGGTATTTAAACAACTTAAAACTGGCATTTCCCATGCTAAAGACAGTTCAAACTTTTCGTGACAGGTTCTCGACCCTTCACAAAAAGCTTTTTAGATAACATATTAGAGAATTTTTTAACCGAAAAAAAAATTGTAAGCTCCTTGCCTGGAAGGATATTTCTATAATAAACATCAACTTTGATTGTTCTTTAACTTAAAACAACACTGCAAATTCATTAGAGATGTGATGGAATAAATACAAACGTTTTAAACATTTAAAATTATGTGAGAGGTTTGAAATGATTGAATTTTTTTTTTTCAATGTTTTCAAGAATAATAAAATGGTGCTTAAGTAATAAAGGTAATTTGAAAAAAAATAGAGTTGTAATTTTGTTTTTCTGATATCCTATAAATTAGTTGTAGCATAGTTTTGTCATACGTTTTATATTTAGTTTTACAGAAAAGCGTTTATTTACGCCCTATAAAGATTTATTTGTTAAAGGTTATTTCATATACAAAAAATCCCTCTAAATTAGGGTTTCTCAACAGGGGCGGTACCCCCCCCCCCCTGGGGGCGTTCTTACAACCTAGGGGGGCGCTGGGAACGTAAGTTTTTTTTTTGGTTCTTTTAACTTTCATAGTTTTCGAATTTTTGGTGCTAAAAAAGACTACCTGAAATAAATTATGTTTTTCTAACTCTTACCCCTCCACCAGAGACGGTTTCTTTGCCTCTACCGTCTCAGCTACATTCTTACTGTTGCTCAATGACCTACACACGCCCGGACTCACTCTGCTACATGCTAAATAAAAATCATAAAAATTTACACAATGTAACGTATTCAGCTTTAATGACACAACACAAACAAACATGGCGGACAACAAGAAAAAGTGCCGACAGTACAATGTCAATTACATAAATTATGGTTTTTATTTCTTCACCGATAAACACAACTTTGCCGATGTGTCTGCTCTCCTCATCGCTTTCCCCAGGTCCTATCTCGTCGAGCAGGATTCAGCCAAGCACTGCACATGGAGTCAAAATACCGAAACCGCCTAAACTTGGTTAGCTCTGGTGCTCTCAGGTTGAAATTGACCTCTCAATACCCAGATGTCAAGACGCTCGCAGCGGGCCATCAACCACAGGATTCTCACTAATTTTGTCTCTCTGCGTTTTTCTTCCTTCCATTGATCAGTTCGCGGCCGCTACTCTGAGGCAAAGATCCTTAAATAGTATTCAACCGTCAATTCGTGTCTGAGGTAATCTCCACGAAAAGACCGTTACAGTTGTCGCACTTCGTATTTACATGCCTAAATAGGCCTGGCGCGCTATCTCTTTCGTGATTGGTTTGATAGTTAACTTCATTACACCTGATTATTCAGGCGATGTGCATAATATGTTGTTCACGTGATATGCACACAATTTATGTCCATGATTAAATGTACAGTAGGCATTAAGACGTGTCATTTTATGTTCCAATTTACATAATTAATAAATAAATCTACATTACAACCAATGCTGTGTAGTGTTTTTTTATCCAACCAGCCTCCTCCAGGCGAGGGACAAATATACTCACTCTTTTACAAGAGTCGTCACTTTTCCTCCTCCTTCGCTCTACACACACACACACATATATATATATATATATATATATATATATATATATATATATATATATATAATATATATATATATATAATATATATATATATATATATATATATTTATATATATACCATATATTGACTTATATTATGATTTATCTATTTATATTTTTTCCATATTGATTTATATTGATTATTTTCTTGATTATTTATTACTTTATTAATGAAAAAAATAATTTAATATATAAAAAGTGCAAATCAATGATTTTCACTGATTCTCAAATAAAGTATTTTTGATGTTTGTTATTTGAGCAGATATAAGATTCGAATGACCATTTAAAATGGAAACTCTAATAAAATAAAAACGTCACGAATTTAATTTTTTTGAAATTTAACAGCTTATGCTAGAAGAATGTAAAATATTCAATTTTTCATCATTTTTGACTGATTAATATGTATGCTCAATCAATACTAATAAAATAAGAAATATATTCCTTAAAAAATTAACATCACAATAATAAGTCATTAAACACAAAAAGGTACTCTTCCTTGATACTATTGAGGAAGGTGGGGTTTTAGGGACTTTTTTCATGAATCAAATTCATATAATGAATGAATGGCTTGCGTTTTTGGGAGTTGGTGTATGCTTTTAATGCTAGAAACCCCCTCTCAGTATTATGGTTCTTTATCATGACAATATTTGGTGGAGCACAACGTTAATTGAAATGATATCACACATATTTATCGCTCCTATATTTAATTCGCTTCCTTATAAATGCATACCTTTTGTTTAAATGTGTAGCTTTCATTATATATGACTTTTCAAGTTCACATTTTAAGTTGAAAAGTTTCGATATCGATGACATATTTGGTAGTGTGTATTTGACAGCTGTGATAAAAAACATTGTATATTCTTCAAGTATACACTATCACTAGTATACTATATATATATATATATATATATATATATATATATATATATATATATATATATATATATATATATATTATATATATATGGTTATACACCGGTATTTAGTACTATTTTTCAAAACAAAAAAGGAGTTGTCTAAAGTTATATCATTAAACCTAAATTCCTTATTGAAAAATGTATTCATATTTATAACTTCAGATGTATTGTATTTAAAATTAGTTAAAGTAACTCTGTTACAACGTTACAAATACTAAAAATACATTGAACATGAGAATATATCTGAAATAAAACCAATATCTACATCAACTACATTAATTGTTCCTTCGCATGCAACATAAATGAATGATTGCATTTGGTGATATATAAATATATAAGGTATATATATATATATATATATATATTATTTATTATATATATATATATAGGGGGTATTATAGAAACCTAATATTGAGATATCAAACTACCACCCCCGCAAAAGTTGCATCATAAGAAACTAAATGATCGTATAAAATGGACTTTTGTTTGACCCCCCCCCCTTATCCCCCCCCCCAAAAAAAAAAATTCAAAGGTTTCGTTATGAGGCAAAACTTTTTGTTATTGATTATTTTCAAAAAAAATTAGTTTTACAAAATTGAGATGTGATCCATTAATAAGTTTGTTAAATTTTGCAAATTTTCGTCAAATAATATTTAGTGCCAATAAATGAACATAAGTGCTGTTATTTAAAAAAATGGCTGGTGCCACCATTTTTTTAAATAACAGCTCCTACTACTGTTCTTTATAGTTTTAAAAAGGAAAAAGATTAAAAGGGTACTTTTGTTGATGTTTTTAAGTTATTTTTTTACGTTTATTTTTCACTTCTTCATTTTCATTCAGTAAATTTGGCATATAAAAATTTAATTGTATATTATTTCTTTGTTTTTAATGTAGGGAGTTTTTTATTGACTCCATGGTTGATTAAATATATAACATATGCGCTACAGGGCTCGTATCTGACATACTGTACATCATTTGAAAGGTCTAGAAATAACCTACAAACCCCACTTTATGCATGATTAGTTTGGATACTGCGTTCAACGACTATATACAAGTAAACATGAAGTTCTTAATGCCGAAATTCGCGCTAAATTTAAAGTTTTTCTTACTAAGAGGCTAATCCACAAAAGAAACGTTCTGGGAGATGGTACTCTATCACTTCGAACCGCGGAGGAAAGGTTTCGACGATTCAGAGCCGGTGATAACGGCACTATTGATAATGGAACATCGAGTTACACCGACATGTGTGATCTCGTGACACGCCCAGGCGAAGGAGTTAGTCACCAAACCATTTTAACCATCTGTAGAATGATGGATATTAAAGAAGCTTGATGTTTGGGTGCCGCATGATTTGACGCAAAAAA
>CP045902.1:19469484-19501985 GCA_013387185.1 Caligus rogercresseyi
ATATCTATGACCAATGAATACTTAAACAATCAGGAAAGGTAAAGTCGCGCAACCTTTCAAAACAAAATACAAAGTGGGATGGACTAATTTATTTATTGCTGCGTGAATGAAGTAGTGGAAGTGTGTAGAGGAATTGTTTTAGAACTACCTATTTATCTTCAAACTAGACGACAATGGGGTAGGTTTGTGTTGCTCCGGGTTGCAAGAGTGGCTACAAAGCAAAGGCAATGAGGGGAAAAAGAGACGGTTTCATATGTTCCCCAAGGATGAGTCCCTACGCCAACTCTGGACAAAGGCTGTTCCGCGAAAAATTAGATACCTTCAAGACATTCTGCGTTGTGTGACGTACATTTCATGCCCTCCGATTATAAGCCAGAGTCTACTGACTCTAATCCATCACGTTCAGACAGATCTGGAAAAACTCTTTGTCTTAAGATATTAAAAAAAGATGCCGTCCCTTCCAATTTTCCAAATCTTCCTCACTACTATTCAAAAAAGCCTCCTCCAAAGCGTTCCTCCACCTCAACCTCCTCCTCACGACTCCTTAATGAAAACGAGCGAATTTTAAAAAAGATTAAGGCTTTTGAAGAGGCCAACTCATTTTTAACACTCGAAGAGCTTCAAATTAAAATGGATAGGACTTGCCTTCCGAGCGGCGTTCAAGAACATTATGATGAAAAAGATAAAGAGCTATGTTCTTCAAGATGAACTTTAGTCATGGAGGACCGTCAATAGACTTCAGTCTAAATTAATGAAGAAATGTCAATCCATATACGGTAAGCCAACTTCATTCCTTAACCTTCTTATTTTATATATTGTTTTTCACATATCAAAATTTGACTATTCCTCAGTATTTTCTTATTGATACTGATTCATACAACTACGATGACTTTATTCCCTGCTATATTGTATTTTTCAGGGTGAAAGATAGAGATCTATCTTTTAATCATCTCGAGCATATCACCAAGAACAATCATATTACAAAATGTCACACCCTTCTTAATATTTTGGCCTTCTTAAATTCATGGACATCAAACTCTTCCACCAATCAACTATTTGGCTTGGAAAATGAATTAAACACAGCTTTAAATCATTTGACAAATATCTTGCCCCATTTGGACGAAGCAAAAGAGAAGAAATTACACTTTTTGATTGAACAATTGTCCTTGTTGTTTAAATGTCCACAACAACGGAGATACAGTCCTGCCTTGTACGCCTTATCTATGTCCTGGAAAGGTTTCTCAACGAGTCTTTATAGAGATCTACGTAAAGAAGTTCTCACATTACCTACAATACGTCGCCTTACGGAACTTTCTTCATCTTTGAATTTAGAAACTGGATTGGCTGACTCTACAATAACTTACCTAAAGGCTCGCTTCAAGGATCTAAGTCAAAATAGGGATAAAAATATTAGTATAATTTTGACGAAACATATTGTACAAAACGAGTTGAATATTTTGCTGGGAATTTTATGGGGTGGATGATGATCAAGTAACTAAGACCCTATTTGTGTCATGATTAAGAGCTTTCATTCAGTTTATCATGACATGATAGTTATGCAGCCTGTTTCGACTTTGAATTCTGGAACAATTAAAAAGATCATCTTTGATATAAATTTAACAAATGAAAAGATTAAGTCTTCTTCTTTAATATATTTTCCAATTTAAAACATTTTACTTTTAAAGATTCATTTAAATATATTAATGACGTATCTATAGTTTACTTTTGTTCTGGTTATATCGCGCATTCCTTATGTAAAACTATAGCCTGTCATTTTTGCCACAATTTATTGACAGCTTTAAATAAAAATTCGATGTAAAATTATTCTCCTTAGAAAATATTGATGATGAAAGTAAACTTTTAGATCAAATTAATCGAGGTGGGCTGACTCGTCCTTCTGATGTTCTTTTTTTAACGTGTTCCTTTGTTTATGCATTTTTTCAGAAATTCAAAATTCAAAAAGTATCTTCAAAGAGTTGATTTCTTTCCCTTCTTCAAAAAATACTTTTTGTTCTTTCGTTTATTAAACTTTTGGAAAATGATACTTACGCTTTGGAAATTATTTTAGCAGAATGCGAAGAAGACCATTCCTTTGAAAAATTTATTCCACAAATCGCTGGTAAATTTTTAATTGTATGTCCAAAAATTATGTTTCGGAAATCAATGATCAAATTCACAAAAACAAAAGAAAAACAAGCAGTCAAAATATACAAACAATTCTAAGAGATTGAAAAAACTTAAAGGAGAATAAACAAAATGTATGTATGTTATTATAATTTTGCAGAATGTCTTAAATGTATCTATGTTTATTTAATATATGTCCATAAAATTTGTAAATAGTAAAAATATATATTTCGTTCTCAAAATCCTAATTTGTTATGAAATTAATAAGGAAAGGGGAGAATGTACGCGTATCTCCTTTTTCCTTTTTAGATCCCTCATCGTATTTTCCTCACGAGCCTTCTTTTCCTTATTGTTTTAGTATTCATTGGTATGACATATCTTTTATTCAATGTACCTCCTTTTAGCTTTTAGATCTTCTTCTTCTTCCTTCCTTTGAATAATTATTAATTCAAATAATGCATCATTTTGTTTGATATACTAAATGAATACTGATGAATCGGAATCTGATTAATTCATTTCAAGGTTTCCTTTCACAGGGCTTCAAAACCACAAAATTTGTACATACATATGAATGATTTTTATGTTAATATGTGAAAAACATGAATACGTAATAAGTATCAATATCAAAAAGTTGTATTAAAAGAACATGTCCAACATAACGGGAAATATAAGACGTGGGGGTTGTGTGTTTTAATTATAAAAATATTAATATGGTCATGCTTTGCCTCGCATTGTAATCCCCATCTAAGTGAGGTAATAAAAAGTGTAATTTTATTAATCAATTTTTCATTGAATCTTTTACTTTCCAAGCTTTTAATTCATATATGTTTACTATTTAATATGATGGTATATACAATATATCAATGTGTTTCTTCCGATTTTACACATTTATATTATTACAAGAAGGAGTTTTATGTTTGTTTAACGTGATTAGTTGAGGAAAAACAAATAAATGAATACGTTTTAAAACTTTTTTTTTGCCTATATGGATTAATATAAACAAGCAATTCGCCTTCTGATGAATCCATCAAACTTAGAATCTTTTCAATCTCAAGATGCGTAACGGCACATCCAAATTTGAACTTTATTAAATGTTTATTTTCGTGCTTGTAGCTGTCTCTACTATATTTAATGACATACGCTGTGGCAATTCCTCGATTCGATAATGATTGCAAGGGCCAAATGCCGCACACAGGGCTGTGCAGGTCACCATAAATGACGCTGCCAGGAGCATCGTTGGATGTAAGAGGCGGGATCACATCCACATCGGGACCTCCTTGAGAGAGCAGGTCTTCCCTCCCTCAAAGAGGTGCCGCCAAGGCGGTGGCCATGGAGACTTGGAAACGTTTTTACTCTCCAGCGACGGGGGCGGCGGTGCCAGGAACCCGATTGGTGATTTCGTCTTCCCCATCCCGCGGAGACCCATGAGGTCCACAACTTCAGTGGCGTACCCACTTGGGAGGGAGACAGCTACTTTTGCATGTCACGCAATATCTGTGTGGAACTATCTAAGGCCTTGAGGTCGGCCACTACCCTTCACACAGCCAGGACCGCAGCTAGGCCATTGGACGCAGGGTCCCCATATGATCCATTCTGCATGGGCATTTTTTTATTATTATTTTATATTTATTAAATATATTTTTATATAATTTAATAATTTTATTGTTTCTTTATTATATATATATATATATATTTTAGACTAGTTACAAATGTTACTAATATGCCCAAGGGCAAGAAATATACTCGATTACACACACGCTTTAAAAAAAATACTATATTCTTTTATGACCTTATTAATGTCTATTATCTAAATACAGTGTTTCATTTCCAAACTATTTCAATTAAGGACCGTTAAAAATAATGTTTATCTTTCTAAGAAATGAAATAATTGGAAGTTCCTTTAACTGTTTGATGTTTAAACCTTCAAACTTCCCTTAGAAATATTTAAATATGTACACACGAAACGGTCTTCATTAATCAATGCTCTTAATAAAATGCTGACCTCTTAGTGTCTACTTAGAGCCCTCCTAAATTATTTTTTTTGTACTCTTTAAACTATTACAGCATTCATTCGCAGTGGGAGGTCCACTACCTACATATACTCCAAGTTAATGCGTCAGCCAGTCGTAGACATAATTAATCAAGACACAAAAAATACAGGAAATTAAGAAAGGAACTCTCCCGTATATGTGTATTTAAAAAAGAACTGTTATAATACTATTTAAGAAGGAAAAGCCTGAGAAAATCATGACGCCTTTGCATGAAAGTTGGGAAGCACCCTGCGATAAATATCTCTTCGGAACGGAAGTTAATCACTTTGACATTTGATATGAAAAAATAACAATTATGAATCAGTAGGAGGAATGGTTGAAGTAGAGCTACAATGTTGCTTGTGTACTTTATATTTCAAGTTTTCCTGAAATGGCAAATTGACAGAAATATTAAAGATATTTGTAAATTTGATATGATTGATATTATGAAAAGTAAATTATTTTAATAGTTTATAAATGGAAAAATATAAGTTATAGTAGATTTCATAAATGAACACAAAATATTACTAAAAAGTAAAAAGAGTTTTTGTGACGGGGGTATTCGTTCTATCTACGTCGTGACAGTCTGCGTATCCCAAGAAAGAGCTCTTCTAATGTTGAATGAATAAATACGAAAGATAAAACGATCCGTTCAGAGTTCAAAGCGATAATAAGCTGAATATTATTTTTAATAGGAATGAACACAATCTAACTAAAAACAAGTGGAATGATTTTAGGTGCATAAGTTTTTATTAAAATGATGAGATAAGAAGTTTTACTCGGATTAAAATTCCAGCTGGACAAAATTTACTTTGGTGATATAATAAATATATTGTAGACAAATCGTTTATTCTGATATGTAATAATGAATGTTTCATTATGAATTGGCTAGCTCAAACTATAATTTATATATATATATATATATATATTAATTGTACAATAATATCCCGCTTAAACAAAAGAAACAATTTATTATAATAAGATAATAGGACTGACAAGTATCAAAAAACAAACTTTCAATCTTTAAAACCAGTAACACTTTTTTTGTTTGTGCTTCCTTCAAAAAATAGATTCCAACCCTCTAATCATCAATCACTCAAAATATATCAATATATATATATATTAAGAGTATTACATAACAAACAGTAGGAAATGATCCCTGGTTCATCCTAAATCGCATAACATCATTAAGAACTATTATTCTATTAGCGTAATATATCGATAATGCTTTAAACCATTCCTTTCATTATCCCATATGGTTTCTTTATCATCAGCTTTTACCCCTCCCCCTTGAGAGGGAGAAGTGTGACTTGGGGAACCACTCACGAAAAAGGAATTTTGTTTGGTGGGTGATCCATAAATTGATTCATGTTAATGATGATTCATATTCATAGCTATACCATAGGGATTCTATACAGTATCTAAGTGAATCCTTGAATGTGCTGATGATGGTTAGCATGAAAAGCTTCCCCTTTTTTGAAGCGGTTATATTAAAAGTTCAACCAAAAAGGCATTTTTTTTAAATCATTAATTTCTATATTTCACTTTTTCTATATGCATATAAAATACATTTTGAAAATATTAATAGGTTCGAATCAACTGGAATTATACAAACTTAAAACCTGCGTTGTCTTCTGATGTTAAATACAAATGGCATTAAAATTAATCATAAGAAATACAGGCACGATAGACACGATAATAAGATAGAGAAACTGGTAAAAAAGGTGTGATAAAATAATTATTAAGATCCCCAGTCTTTAGGTGGAGGTTTTTCTTTTATTTGTTGTCTTGGTCCCCATGAAGGAGAGAGGGTCCGTTTGTTTTGAAATTTTCCCTGTGGATAGAGCGCAGAATGTCTAGATTTCTTCGGACGAGTCTTGGAGACCCATAGGAAGTCCACCTCCGCACGTTCTTGAACCATAGAGGGTCCTTTGTACAGTGGATACCATGTGCTCGATCTTGTAAGCCTCCTCGTAAGTTGGAGATGTTGATACAAGCCAGTCAGTAGAGGTTAATGATACTCCGAGTTCTTCTAACATTATCTCTTCCACAGCTTTAATGACTGGGACCACTTTAAGGCAGTGATAGAAGAAATGGAAAGACGTTTTCTCGACCTCCCCACTCCAATGGCATCCCCGTTTCTTTGGATCCACATGGGACTTACTCATAAATAGAGAAGACGTGGCTAAGCGGTATCGGAACCATTTTTGATGGGAGTCCGTAAAGGGGTTTTTCATAATAATTTCCGGACACAGCGGGGGGAAATCCGCCTCATTATGTAGTAGCCTCAATCGTCTCTCGATGCCAGGGAAGGGACGTCCAGAGCAAGCAATAGACCTTCGAATAGAACGATTGTCCAATGCCGTAAGGGCTATGTAGAAGGGATAGGTGGCCAAAGAGGTATATTTCCCGCAGAGGTAAGCGAACGAAGTTTTTGTAATCGTAAACTTAGTATATAATTTTTTATCTGTATTTTTCTTTGAAAGAATTCCCCAACGGACGTGAGGTTACCCTCTTTGAAGAACTCCGAGGAACTTCTCAAATCCCCATTGAAGTTCAGAGGCTCGTTTGCTTTAAGCAGAGGAACCAAAAAGGCATTCATTTAGACAAAAAATAGTAAATTATATTGAACCAGCAGATTTTGAAACTAAATGGCTTTTTATTTGCCTACTTGTAAAGGATACATTTTTGAAATGCTAAAATAAATATCATAAAAACGTTATAGTAATTTGGCAAAAGAGCACAAAAGTAATATATTCAAGTATCACTAATTATCCGTATAAAGTATGTTTATTAAAAGCGCAAGTTCATTGGTATATGTATATATATTCGAGGCACCAGATCCTCCATGCTCCTCAGATGCTGTATTTGTACTTGTCATACATTTAAATACTTTCTTAAAGGAACGTATGTCCGATGATGGTTACGGTGATGGTTTAAATTGTTTAAAAACATCATACCAAATAAACAAAGAGTATTATTTTTAAATATACAATAGTATAAATGATAGTTTAATTAGATATGTTTACATTTATATACATACTAGCGGATACTACTCGGTGCTGCTGGGATTTTCCGGGAATGTACACTTTGACTTATTATTTCCTTGTCACCTCAAACTTTTCAATAGAAAGGTTGATAATTATTTAACTAAGTGTTTAGGATAAAGAGAACTGAAAACAAAAAAGACGGATCGATATTTTATTAGTATACATTTTTCCATTTTTAAATGAATGCAAATGGATTTAATAAAAGGATGCCACAGTTATCTTTTAAATAAATTTCACAATTAAAATATAATGTATCTCATGAGAGTCACATAAACACTTGCGTTCTTCCATTTATTCATGAGAAAGAAAAAAAAGGAGTTAATTTTTTTTAAATCACAACACCAAAAAATATAAGTAACTAGAAGCACTCAGAGAGTGCAAACCTCCGCCGATCCCCACCAAATGAATCACTTGGTCTTTTGTCATTTCCAACCCTCTACACACTGTCCCTTTAACTCTACATTCTGTTCCTATATTGTTTACACTCTTGAGGTACATGGAAAGAAAAAGAAACTGATGTCATCAAAGAGGAGAGCACAGCACAGCGACATCTATTGGCAGAGGAGGCCAACTTGAAATATTTATTAGTATTTAGCTCATTTTGCATCTTAAAGAAGCACTCAGAGATGCCAAAATTTAATCACTTGTTTCTTTTGGCATTCCCAACAATTCTACTAAGTTTCTTTCGAATCCGTTACGCACTTTTTGAGTTATCCTGCTGACAAACAAAACCAACCAACCAAACCAACGCCAGTGAAAATATTCCTCCTTCGGCGGGGGTAAAATATGTATTTTTTATAAAGGAAATATTTTTCAATTAAATAGAAACTAAGAAGTGCTCTTTGTGTTCACTGAAGGAAACGACTGCATACTTAACTAGAGGCATGTATACACTCAGAGAGTGCAAACCTCCGCCGATCCCCACAAAATGAATCACTTAACGGAATTACAATCCAATCATATATGTCTACATAAGTAGGTGTTTTGGTGAATAATGAGTGGGGAGAGAGCCATCCTAAAAAACATCCATTGACGTCATACTAGTTATTCGTCAATTTTGAAATACGTCACTGGATGTTTAACTCCTTTCTTTTCTCCATCAGGCTCTTAATATTAGCGTTATATTTTATTTAATATTAATATTAAGAGAATACGGGAAGAGAAAGAAGTTTAAGCCCCCAGTGACGTAGTCCTTAGCTGATAAATGAACAATATTACGTCAATGAATATTTTTAAGCGTTTGTTCCTTCCTACTCCCTGAATAGAGACCCCATTTCATTATTAATATTTTTAGTATTTAGCTCATTTTGCATCTTAATTCTGCACTCAGAATGCCAAAATTTAATCACTTGTTTCTTTTGGCATTTCCAACAACATTACAAAGTTTCATCCGAATCCGTTCTGTACTTTTTGAGTTATCCTGCTGACAAACAAACCAACAAACCAACGCCAGTGAAAATAATACCTCCTTCGGCGGAGGTAATAAAGATGTTAACACGGGCTTTGTTTGTAGGTTAAAGTCCCATAGATCAGCCAACCTTCATGATGGTGAAATCCTTTGTCTGCCCATTAAAAATTCATACTTTCTTTAGTAATATATGCGGATGTATGTACATATATAGTCTATGAAAGTTTATTTGAAGTACTTTATATACATATCCTTCTTTCTTTCTAGCTTTATCCCCTCTATACCTATAATATGGAGATAGACAATAAGGGAACTTAAAAAGGAAGACTTTTTAAAGAAAAATAAAGTACTAGAGATAAATTACGAATATATAGATTCACATATATAATAAACGTTTTGTGACAGATAATGAAAGAGTACTGATAGTTGTAATGAATTAGAGTGGAAGCCTCTAAGGAAAAAGGGGATACTGATAGCCTAGAATCAAAAATCATTCGCCATGTTTTATATTTTAAGCTTGGTGCAGTATCCTGATCATTTTTGACAGGGCGGGAAATATTAGTTGCATGAGAAACACATGACATAATGAGCAAAAATCCATAACTTGAAAATACATAAATGATACAATTTATGATTATTTTTTGTAAAAGAACATTTGTGCACTTAAAATCAAAGACATTTTGGCTAAATATTAGGCGTAATCTTTTAAATGCAATAACTTGTATTATAATAATTCCTAATTATAAAGCATATATTTATATATATATATCGGGAAATGACCGGGTACCCGGCTGTTTTTGAGCGTTCCGGCCCGGTGTCCCGGGTTTTTTTAGACACCGGGCCGGGACTTACATATTTTATACAAAAGAACGTCTTGACTTTTTCCGAGAATTTTTTTTGTTTGTGAAATTATTTCCTAAAAAACGGCGTCATTTCATAATGTCGAAGGAACGAAAATATATATTAAGTCCCGGCCCGGCTTGAAGAATTTAAGTCCCGGCCCGGATCCCGGCAAAAAAGGTGTCCCGGTCGTTATATTTATATAACCATTAAAAAAAGGAATTTTATAAATTGGACTTTTGAATACATTTTATTTATGTTGCAACAAACCTTTCAAATACGTCATATACGGAGCTAAAGTCGGTAATTTGTAAAAAAAAGTTCCCAAATAAAACATTAATACAGGCCAAAAATGTTAGGAATATACTTCACAAGTCAATAAAGTTATAACCATTTTTTTTTTGGACCAATATCCTATTGACAAATAAGACATGTCTTTTCTCTTTGTTTCAGGTGTTGCTCATAAAATGGTTTATACATCAAATAGAATTTACCCAGAGAGTCATATATGTTTTTTACGTAACGTCCTGTTGATTGATGTAACGTATATTTATATCTTTTGGTACTCAATAATTACAGAATCAGGGATCTTCTCATGTCTAATATCCTCTGACATGAAATGTTGAAGAGAATTAATATTTTATTTTTTTCTACTATATCTGAAAACTGATTTTCCATAAAAAATGGTCATTATAATAAATATCTATACAATAATATGGTTAAGGACTAACTCTAAACGAACTGATTGTATCCTACAGCTTTTCTTGTCATCATAATCTTACCAATGTGTGTCTGTATGTCATATTTCTTTAGTTGTAGACTCGGTTTTAATCATTTATCTTAATCTTGGTGTGATTGTCTCTGTTTTTAAGTATTGAAAAAATATGTCCATTGGCCAAAATACAGAATGAGGTGGGAAAAGCTGTATTAAATATGTATACCTTAAAATCTATAATGAAACATATAAATTTTCAATCTCAATTTGGTCAATTTTTTTTAATAAATCAATGTTCAGATTTAGAAGGAAAAAAAATATATCTCGTCAATATTTCAAGACATAGGATTTTAGACATGGGAATATACCTGATTTTGTAATATTGAGTACCAAAAATATAAATATACGTTACATATATATATAGTTAACAATGATGGTAAAAATATGCACAAAGGAAAAGTTCTTAGCTTTAAAATAATATTTAAAAAAAAATGTTGGTATAAGTTTTGAAAGAGAATAACTTCTTTACATTGAGAGCAATGAATGGTAAAAAACGCCTTTTTATTAACAATAATAGCTTTTCTTGTTGAAGTGTGTGAGAAATTACATATTACAAGGAATCAGTTTGTTCGCCTGTGTGAATGCAAAACAGGACTAATAGTTGAAATATCCTCAACTATTAAATAGGCTTACATTTTTTGTACCAGAATACATATTTTATGTGGGAAGACATGTGTGTTGTATAAAAACAACAATCAGGTAGCAATATTATTTTGTGCAAAATGAATTTAATCCAAACATTTTTTAAATATGCTGAGGGGAATTTGAAAAATACCGGCATTTCTTAATGAACTAAAAAATGTCATTTTAAATAAAGCTATTACTTTTGAAAAGTAACTTGTAAAGTGTTAATGTTTTGCTTTACAAACCTGTTTTTATTTTGTTGTTTTTATTTGTCATGACATTTTTTGAGTACATTCAAATATTATGATCAAATGGAACATGAGTTTAAAATTCCCCATTCATCTGCGACGTCATAGACATGGCCGGAGATGTGATTAAGTATATTCCTTCAAATCCTCTTAAATACCAGAAACTCATCAAATCGACAATTAAACGACATCAACGTTTTATATTGAATAAGAAATAATTTTAATAAGTCATTTTATATTATGGTTTTCTCTTTAGACAGTAATTTTGAATTATAATGTTCATTTATGTTTTGTTTTTAACGTAACTGTCTTGAGATTGTGTTTTTTTTATCTCCTACTTTCTAGTGTATTCTTATGTTTTTACATTGTATGGATTTTAGCTAATAAATAAACATCTTAACCAATAAATAAAACATGAGTTAAAAAGGGATATATTCTATTGAGCTGGTTTAATTAAATAATTTATAATTTCCTATTATGAATTTAGGTATATGGAATATCAGGTATATTTATTTCAAGTTTTCATGAATAGTGCAACATCAAAACCGACACATTTATGATGATGTGAGTGAAAACATCATAATAGAGAAAGAAAAAGGTTGTTCTCGAAAACTCACCACTCACTATGATTTTTGCACTTGGTAACACTGTTCCTTTATTTTTCTTCGTCCGATAGTTAGAGTGATTTGATCCATTTATCCTCAGATGTGGTGCACGAAAATATATATTCTTTTTTAATGCATATATATATTTATTAAATTCAATAATTAAATATATGAGGAGACCATTCTAAGGGTTCATAAAAAATAATAAAAACAATTTGTTTTTTAAGCATAATATTCTTAGATCTGAACTAATGTTTATTCAACAGCCGTGAATGAAGTAAAACTCTCTTATTATTCCTCTCCTTTTCATTCAACCAATCATATAAAAAGTGCACCAAGTTTTTTGTATCCTGAAACATTTTTATTTTTTTTGCCTATATGGTTCAATAGAATTGCATCCGATAGGATATAAATAAGCATTATAGCGTTAAAGTTAGTCTATTGAACCTAGGATCTTATCAATGAGGTAGACCAAAAATGACCATCCCCTCTCGGGATTCGAACCTGCGCCCCCAACATTGAGAGTTGAATACGCCTTAGCACGCATGGCTCTTGGTATCCTGAAACATTATGTACGATCTTTCCCCCGCTCGAAGGTGTGACGTCATTAAAACCACTGGCAAGCCTGTAAGTCAGCTCTCTGTACAACATATCTTGTATTTTCTTAAAATAACACAAACAAAATAGTAATTCTATTATTAAAGGTTCATAAAGTAACTGAGTTAAAAAAACCTACTTTTCAATTGAATATATATACAAATAAATATTCAGAAATACTACTACTGCATGATAGTTGATGTGGTGGGTTAATTATAGGAACTCATTTAAAATCAATGAAGGAAATATTACGACTTATTTATGGCTAATCATTTTAAGTACTTATATCTATATATGTTTCAATACCCACATTACCTGTGCTCTTTACCCTGTTAGGTCAGGATTTCTTGCGTAATAATTCTATTAACATGATCAATTCTTTGAGCTCAAGCACAATGAATTATTTAAAAACAGAGCTATCACTTACTTCTATGGTATGCAAGAATGGAAGGTTAATTATATGTGTAAATGACAAAGCGTTTTTTAGTTTTCATAGTAACCGTGTTACTCATTCCGCAATGATATTGAATAATTATAGAAGATATGAGATATGTGTATTTCATGTTTTACTTGATAGTGAAATACTATGAATAAATATTATTTTTTTCTTTACATCATCAAACATTTATTATGATAATAACTAATTTTGGATAACAAAGGTTACATCAATATGTTTCCTCCCGTGATGTCACCTCATTAAAAATCACCGGCAAGCCAGAAGTCGGTTCTCTTGTCAGTGATATGGACAGTCTTTATTTGTAATTTTTTGTATCTTTTTACCTTTTTTACTTTTGTACTAAACTTAAATATTTCGTCTCTAAATTATAAATAATAATGTTCTCAAATTGTATGTACTTTTATTTAAATTCCTTAAATGTCTTAATTAAAAAGAAAAATACGAAATAACATATTTTCCCCTTTATTTTGACCATTGAGTTATGGCTTTAAAAAAACTTGTTGATATTAAAAGTCCTGATGAGAGTAATGCCCTTACATGTAGTTGGACGTGGGGATCATCTATCAGGTGATGAAACTTTGTATATGTGCATGTGTTATGTACACATAAAACATATATAAAGGGCCATGTCAACAGGATCATTAGCCTTATATCTATTCATCATTGAAGCAAATGCTGGCTATTATTTATCAATATAAGTATTAATGGAGGAAGCAACTGTGGGGATCCAGAGCAGGATATGAGTTTAAAAAAATATACAAGCATCAATACAAACGTTGTTTGATTGGTATCGACATATAGGTTTGCACATAGTACATTTTTCAAACTATCGGTATCAGCAAATTTTCGTACCGATAGTTACATATTCGGTTTTTTTCGAAGGTTAAGTTAAAAGATATTTTTAATTACATGTCGGGGCTTTCATATATATGTTAGTATAGAAAAATACATTCATATAATCAAATAGATGGAATTAAGCATCTTTTCTACACCGAGGGGCAAAGTAATTAACGGAGGTGCTGTTTCTTCAACCACAGTACTCGTGAAGCACTTATCGTTGTTATGTAAAAAAATATATAACTTATAATAATTTTTTTTGCCTTTATGGTTCGATAGAATTACATCCGATAGGATATAAATAAGCATTATAGCATTATAATTAGTCTATCGAACCTAGGATCTTATCAATGATGTAGACCAAAAATGACCATCCCCTCTCGAGATTCGAACCTGCGCCCCCAACATTGAGAGTTAAACACGCCTTAACACGCACGGCTATCGAGCTCCCTTTATTAATTACCTCCGCCGAAGGAGGTATTGTTTTCACTGGTGTTGGTTTGTTGGTTTGTTTGTCAGCAGGATAACTCAAAATGTACGGAACGGATTCGGATGAAACTTTGTGGAGTTGTTGGAAATGTCAAAATTAACAAGTGATTAGATTTTGGCATCTCTGAGTGCAGAATTAAGATGCAAAATGAGCTAAATACTAATAATATTTCAAGTTAGCCTACTCTGCCAATAGATGTCGCTGTGCTGTGAAATCGGGTGCCGGGAGCGTCTTCCTCTTGGAATTTCCGTCGAGGGGAACCCTCCCCCGTCCCTCTACGCCGCCCCAGTCGTGAAAAATCCGCCTCGGAAGGCTCATAATGACCCCGTGACGGCGGAGGTTTGCACTCTCTGAGTGTATATATGCCTCTAGTTTTATATTTGCTTCTAAATAAATATCGCCCAAATATAATCGGTGATTGGCTTAAAAACATTTCGGTAATACATCGACCCTTAAAATCAATTATCAGTCTTATTATAATATGGAGCTTTGTAACATTTTTTTAATCAATTTAATTTTATATATTTTTTTTTTTTAATTACAATATTTGCGTCATAATAAATTCATAATTCATTCAACCCACTCACTTACTTGAAGATATAGGAACGTCCTTTTGGAGTGATCATATAATATTCGTAATCTTCTCCTTCCAACACCCAAAAATGATCATCGTGCTTTCAAAAAGATTATAACCATTTTCTTTACGAAAGTCCATTTGTAGATAATATTTTATCCAAATTAAAGATCTGTTTTTTCAATCATTTAAATTAGTTTTTAGTACAAAAGATTTGTTTATTTATATATAGGCAACAACCAGGAAGAAGTAAATTTATCACTACAAAAACACAGTTTATTTTATACAAATGCAGGAGCTTGAAAATACCATTACCCCACGATTTTAACCCCATAATTGATAATATTCTAACCTGTTTATGTCGTTCAAAAATGAATACCTTCTGTAAATTATATATTGAAATATTTTGAATAAATATGTACCTAGCATACAAAAAAAGGATTGCATTATTATTCAAATTGTGTATACTTTTGTATTTTATCACATTTATTTTTGTAATTTCAAAATATCAATGTGTTTTAAGCTATTTATATGATAGATTTAAAAGTATTAATGTATTTGATATTTATCAAGATATGCTGAGATAAAATGTATGTCTATATTGAATTTTATGTTTGCAGGTGGGTTTTAATGACATCAAACTGGCAAACTAAAAAAAATAACATTTGTAATGTTACTATTCCCGTTGTAATTTTCAAAATAATGATAAGACTTATAACTTATCACTATTCATGAAAACATGACATTTATTCTATATACTTTGATATTGATTTAATATTTTTGAGATGTGTTCTACCCTAGGAGAAAAGAATAATTACAATATTTATTCATGACTTTTATTTATATTTGCTTTGGGGCTTATGTACATTATTTATTTTAAATTTATTAAAAACATTTAACCATTAAGTTACCTTATATTAACGTTCTTATTAATGATTATATTAGTAATTAAAAAAATTATATACCTTATTAAAAAGTATATAGAGAGATTTGGACAGCTTTTTAGCAATAATAAATTAGTAGTTCAAATAATTATAACCATTACTATGGTAAATCAGTTTTTAAATAAAAAGAAATCCTTATGTTCTTCCATCATCTAATTCGTTCTTTGTATTTTATGCAAAAAGTGCATACGAACATAAGATAATGTTGCATAAATATATGAACAAATAATATAATTCAACTTTGCTTACTTTATATGATATCTTTGATTTATTCAAATTTGACAGTTATTCACTGAACACAAAACAAATTTTATTGCTCTTCATCACTCACTCAAGAGCTACATATTTAGTTGAAAAGAATTTATTGCTGTTTCACATTATACACATATGCATTACAATATAGAACAAAGATATAAACAATACACACATATATAAAGCAAATGAACACGACCACACAGAATATACAGGGATAAGAGCTACATATATTAATAATTAACATATTATGATATTGAAGTATGGGCATTGGAAAAAGCATAATAGGGTTTTATGTTGTAATCATGTTAATCGATTAAGATATTTGTCAATTGTGATGTCATGACTCTTCATGAGTCCTTTGTTTATGTATAATTCAAAATAAATAAATCAGTGTTCGTCAAAATGAGTAGGTTTTTAGCATAGAGATAAAAAGATATAGAGAGCTTATTCCCTTCATCTGTATTTTTGTGTCCAATATAAACAAAGTATTTTGTACTACGTCATCAGATGAGGGAATAAGCTCTTTATATCTCTATGGTTTTAAGGGTTTCAAAGTTTCTTTTTTTAACAAAGAATATATAGATAAAAAATCTTTAGTTAAAGGACAGAAAGGATTTTTGCTCTAAAAAAGTAACTTTTGTCGTTTTCAAAAGATAAAAAGAAAAAAACAAGAACTGTTCATTGTAAATACAAATGAGACTATCAATCCGAGGATTGTGTATGAACAATGGTAAACACATATTAAATCACATGTACAAATACATACATTCAAGAAGCTCTGCAGGAAAATAAATGACCTTTTTCTTGTTCAAGACCCACCTGGATTAAAAAACAAAATTTATAAATATTTTTGTGTGATCAAGGATAAGAGTTTCGACATCGAAAATATAAATATATATTTACTGGAAAATATATAATAGACAATTAAAATATTTATGCACTCAATATTCATTTATCCGTTTCTTCCCTTAACACAATTAACTGTTAAATGCATAAGGGATATTTTAAACACCCATAGATACAATGATGAAACCATATTTAAAGACTAAATAGATTTAAAGCATTTTTTTTGTTCAATTCCTTCACTTTCGTATTCTCTTCCCTCCCTCTTTGGTTATAGCATACAACCAAATCCACGCACATACATGAAAATATATATCTGTTATTTATTTATAAAATGCAAATACTCAAAAACAACATTCATAAATATATATTTATACACACACACACACATAAATGATTAACTTGCCTGCAAGGCTCTTGCAATTACATTTAGTACAGGTATATGTATAAGTCTTCTCTCGATGGGTATATAGTATATATTGTTCTATAAAAAGAAGCATTTTTGCTGTTGTAGTTTGAGAAGAGGCATTGCAGGCGCCGTTATTTATGAGACGGGTATCATCCTTGTGTCACTAATATATATATATAAAGAACCCCCGTGTATGAACTTTTGCATACATATGTACTTAGGGAGGAAACCAGCGAATATAAAACGGAACTCATTCATATCAATTTATGTTCTCATTTCCTCTTTACATTCTGAATTAGGATATATATATATATATATATATATATATAGAGAGAAGAAGACTAAAGAACTGCCAAAAATGCATATCCCTTTTATATGTTTGTTACCAGACGGTATGTTTGTATGTTTATGACGGGATAAGACAAAGGCGAATGTGATGGTTGAAAGAAAAAGAAAGAGAATATAAAACAATTGCCATTATAAAACACAGCATACCTTCACTCGCGGCTTTGAGAAGTGATCATTAATTTAGATATAAGGATTGTATCTTTTAAAATATTAATTATTTATATATATATTTGGAATATAAGCAATTTGTGAATCCTTTGAATGGGGTTCTCGAATATAAAATAATATTTTTATTTGTTGTGTCGTACTCTTAGGCATAATAAAACTACGGACGTGTTAACACTTATATAACTATATTCTCACTGATTCAGAATGTTGTCGAAATCTTAATACAAACTCCTCTAGTGATGAGACGGCCAGAGTGATGAACCGGTCCAGTTCATGGTTCGAACTCCTGTTACATTTATTTAATAGAGGCACTACTCAAACCATTCAGGGGAAAATAATACTTTTTTTCATTTCAACATATCTCTCGATCCATAGATAATCGTTACTGAGTTATAGATGTAAAAAAGAAAGACAACTGCATTACTGCATAATATTTTTATGGTTTGTTTTTCTAAAACAATTGTTTTATTATCCTTATATATATATATGTTTTAGTATGAACAGGTCAAGACGGAATATTGCAAAATTAGGCGCATAAACCTTGTGTATGAAACTTCGATATGACATAGGTAGGTATATAGCATCCGAAACTGCTCGTATTTCAAGGGACATATAAAATTATTGAGAGTGTGCTTATGAGAAAAAATTAACAGGAATGAATCAGATTAAACCATTGGACATGAGTGACATAATTTAGTCATTTACCAAATATGAAAAGTGAACTTTCTAATTTCAGCCGTTGTTAGATATCAAGTAAGATATGAAAATATAATTTACGTTACTTAAAATCATTATAGATAATAAACTTCAGTTATAAAGTCTATAAAAATCAAAGTTGATATATAACATTTTTATATATAATCTTGTTAACTTCCACCAAATTAAAATTATAATGATGTATTGCGATGTACACATAAAACTAAACAAAAATCAACCCTTTCCTTTTGCCCCAAAGATAAATGTATACATATATTTATATGTTTATCTTAATTTACCTAGATAGTAGTAATTGAAATATTTTTTTAGACATTATTGTAGTTTAGTTGAGGTTTGTTTGAACAAGAATAATAAGTGTGATGTCTAATTTATCATAGTCATAGAAATATCTTAAGCAAATACTATAGTTTATGATTACGATTTTATATGCAAGTGAATCTAACTCAATATTAACTCAAAACAAATAAAGTATTTGTTTGTCATAAAGGCTTTTCATATTTATTTTATAAAACATTTGAATAAAAATAATTATCATAAAAAATCACGAAAAAAGAAATGAAATGTAACCTTATAGTTTTAAATGAGTGAATAACCTTATGTAATTGGAAAATAAACTGTGTCTTTTTGTCAACGGGGTTTGGATAAGTAAGGAACAGTGGTCATTGTCCTATAATCTATTCAAAAATAATATTTTTATATGCCAACATATTGTTTAAAAAGACATTTTTATACAAGAATGATTGTAAGAACTCAATGAGCAGCTTTATGGGGTTATTTAATGGGAAAATATGTATACTTTGCAAACGACATGTCAACATGCAAAGGGCATATTTATATATGGATGCAAAAATATGATAATGATACAAAAATTATATATATATATATAGGAGTATATATTTTCAAAAAATCCATAAAATGAATTCCCATTCCTCTTAGAGCTAACTGTCCTACTTTTTATTCCACGTCCTTTTTTTAAACTGAAATTCTTAAGTGTGCCTATGAAATAGAAAACCATCGGAATAAATATGTAAGCAAATTGCATTATATATTATAAATATGAGCAAAGGGTGCTCAGTAATATCACAAAAAATGACTACTTCCTCAACTGCCTCAATTGAACCTCGATATAATAATTGACATATTGATTGAAAATAATTCAGCCAAAAAGTCACATTAATGATTTGAAATTTTATTCATTGGATATGATTTTAAAGAGAAAAAAATACAAGTTGTTTCATATTGTATCTAACGAAGGATCATCAAATAACATTATGCACTCAGATGCATATTTGCGCATCAGAAAATACATGTACAGACTCCATCGACAAAGAAGCTATAAATCTAGTTAAGTCCACAGCAGCATACATTTGACAAGGAAAGATTGATCTATAATATTTCCTAGTGTCATATTTATTTAGCTTTAATGTATATAAAATGTATTCAAGAATAGTTGAAACACACATAAAAGAAAATAGCTTCATAATTAGACGCCTACGTAAAAATAAACAATCAAAGCTTCAAAGAAGTAAAATAAACAATCACCTTCAGTACAAACATTAACTATCTAAGGAAGAAATATATAAACTTAATTAATTTATAAATTGAAAGATCTTCTCGGAGCATGACGTAAGAAACGGTTTCCAGTAATTTCATCGCGCGTAAATTCGTCACAGACCTTTTTATAGCCGTTTTTTGTCGTGGGTAAATACATCACTTGCTCTTTTATAGTCTGTCAATTTTGTCGTTCTTCTTTTTGTCGGGGTATTTTGTCACCAAGCTTTTTTGTTGTGAAGTAGTTTCGTCATTCGTCTTTTTTTCGTCGGTATTTTTGTCACGTAGCTTTTTTGTAGTAGAGCGTTTTCCGCGCGATTTATTTTTTTACTTTGTAGAACTAATCTCGTTCGCTTAGTCGGTGGTACCATGGGGCTTAAATCATAGAGATACAAAGATATATCGAGCTAATTCCCTTTATCTGTATTATTGTGACCTCGCTACTAAAATAAGCCAGATAATAAAAGTACCACTAAATCTTTTCTGGAGACAATTATCTTATCATATGACATCGTGAAGAATTGTACATACATCAAGGAATAAAATAATTAAATATATATTAAGCTTTTCATATGAAAAGAACAGTGAATCCTGTTCATTTAGTATAAAACAGAAGGATATAATCTGTAGGAAGTAAAAAATATATTATGTTCATCATGAGGAAGGTTTTGATTGGACAATTCCCAAATGGACCACACGTGTGGAAGAACATATAAAACCTGAAGCTTCAATTTGCAAATCGAGGAAGATCTTATATTCTCTATATTTGTACGCAAATTACCATTCAATTTACTGTTCTTATCAGACAAAAGTCATCAGCATAAAGGAATCATACATTGGGACAAAAATGAAGTATATTCTATTTATAATAATTACGAAAGGTACAAAATAGGATTATTGTAAAGTCACCTCGATATTTCCATGAAATTTGACTTCAAATATTGTCTATTATATTTTTAAGCGTAACTTTACGGCTTTTTTGTATGTAATTAAAGAACCCAACATATATTCTGCATTTGTCCATACAAACAATATTTACAAGCACACAATGTAATTATATATCTGAAAAGTGTCGATAGTCTTTTATTCTACGTAACTTTGTTAATTAAATTCCTTGGACAGATGCGTAACTCTCCTCTGAGTTTTATATTATTGTTTACTCCATATTCACTAAATGTTTATCGTACAAGTATTAAAACAAAAAAAAAACATATTTTATAGAATACATCTAATTTTCTTAGGTAGATTTTTATTTTATATTTGTAGGGATAAAAAAAGTATGATGTAGTTTGAAACGTGATACATTGAAAGAAATGAAGAGGGAATAATAAAAAGCATTTGGATTATGCTACAAAGTATGACGTCACTCGTGGCCGTTGAGGAGTGAACATCAACTTCAATAGACTACTTTAAAATAATGATTGTCTATTCTCATGGGTCTCCATCCATGACGTCATTCTCGAGTCCTTTCAATGGGTTCCTCCATATTCAACCATTAATATTAATTGAACAAATGAACTAATCAAATTCAGGATAAAAAAGAATGTTTTATGTTTCATCACGTCCATCAATAAAGAACCATTAATCTGCTTTGAAATTATGAAAAAATAGTGAAATATTTGAAATATGATATGTTT
This sequence comes from Caligus rogercresseyi, assembly GCA_013387185.1. Taxonomy (NCBI): domain Eukaryota; kingdom Metazoa; phylum Arthropoda; class Copepoda; order Siphonostomatoida; family Caligidae; genus Caligus; species Caligus rogercresseyi. The sequence goes on from CP045902.1 coordinate 19,491,016, forward strand.
TATTGATATACCTCTGTTTATATTTTATTTATAAACTAAAATGTTTATTTTTACTTATATGTATTATATTTTATATAATTTTATATCTATATCCAAACAATAAAGGAGAAACGAAAAAAAAAAAAAAATCAAACTATCGAAAGAAAAAAAAAAGAAAAAACGATGTTTCCGAATGCAAAATTTTATTGCTTTTGGTGAGTTGCGAAAATATACATGGAAGTATCATCACCTCAAATTATATATTTTCTACGCCAAAAGAACACAACTTTATTCATTTATTTGGATCTAACATACCAGACTTCCCCGACAAAACAACTATAAACAAACACTAAAAGAGGTACTTTGTGCAATAAAACAATACATTAGTTGAAAGATACATTTTGTCACCATATATGCAACTTTAACATTATTCAACTAATCTTCGATATGACTTAAATCATCGATATATGTGAAAATTGAGTTGTATAACATAAGTACTATGACATGTCTTAAACCCGAAATAGCTTGTAAGCATATATTAGAAAAAAGTATATTGATTAAATTTCCTTCTTCATCAAAAACCAATACAAGTATCAATAAATCACAAAATATATATCCTCCCTTCCTCAACGAAGATGCTCATTGAGGTCATGAAGGCTTTTTATACATTTCATAGAATACATAGCTTATCAAACAAAAACGAAACAGTCCCTTATTTTATGATGAAAATTATAATAATTTTGTTTATTTATCCTTTTCAACTATATAATATTTAATAAAAAACCTTAGACACATTTTATGTTTGATATCAGTACATGTAACTTGCATATTTTGAAAAGAGACTCATGTTAGAAAAAGATCTGCTATTTTTAGTCTTTAGTTACGGGGCTCTTGAAACTCCTCCTTCTGAAGCCCACAAGAACTGTCAACTAAACTAACTCTTCACAAAGTAATCGGGTTCATGGCATTGCAAGAATAATATATATATATATTGATTAGGTTAACTTTGAAAGTTGCAAGATATTACTTGTAACCCTGTGGGCTGTAAATATTTGGTTTAAGGTTCACCTAATCTATATTTATCATCTGCTTGCAATAAAGGAAAAAACTTGTTTGGACAATAAAAGTTTATTTTGTACTCTTACATACAGTTCAGGTACATATACTACAAATTACTTACAAATAATAACTATAATACTCTCCAAGCATACATACATAAAAAGTTTTTTTGTTGCATATATGCTGATTGAGTTCAAAACAACACATTTGCGCCCTTCCTCCTCTTCAAGGAAACACAAGAGAGGGTATCAAGAAGAATTGCATAGCCTAGCCCTTCAGAAAATTCCTAAGCAAGCATGTGTGGGATTATAATATATATATATATATATATATTTAGCCACGCCAGCCAAACAATAACAATTTTTATAATGGTTCGATAGAATTTCAGCCTATTAATAAGCATTATAGCATTAAAATTAGTCTATCGAACCTAGGATCTTATCAAGAGGTAGACCAAAATGACCATCCCCTCTCGGGATTCGAACCTGCGCCCCCAACATTGAGAGTTGAACACGCCTTAACACCCACGGCTATTGAGCTCCCTAAACAAAGTTGCCAGTTGATTTGATAATTGGTGATAAATTTAACATGGAATCCAGAGGAGCGCTGTGATTGAGCTTTGATGCAAGATCATTGCACCAAGGGCATTGTCAATCTGCTCAAAGTGAATCGAAAATTCGTCTGGAAGTGCAAGAGCGATTGGAGGATGGACCATAATTAATAGATCCCTGTATATATATTATATAACGGATAATTGCTTTTTAATATATTTAAAAAGTCAAAGTGTTTAATAATTTCTCTTGGTAACTATAAAAAGAAAATTTATTTATTGAAAAAAATAACACATATATCTTACGAAGCACCTTCATTTAAAATATATTTAGATTATGGTAATACCCTGCATCCAATGAACTTTGTGAACTCTGATTTAGTTCTTACTCATTCAGCGTTTCCTCTATATATAGATATCATAATTTGTTGTTGCTCTAAGCAAAAAAAACAACAACGTATTAGTTAAAAGAGTATCATACCTTAATGTAGTTTGAAAAGCGACAACAAAAGTGCAAAAGGGCCAAATTACCTTGCATTATAAGAATGATTGAATGCATGGCATTCTTTAAACGCCATTTGTTTATTATGTATAGGACGAAAAAAACTGCATGCAGAAAAAGAGTGAATACAACTAAGAGCAACCCATTGAAAAACGTCCTTTTCTTTCTTGATTAAATGATACATAAGCATATTGAGTAGCTATTATTAAACTTGATCGGTGTTGCCTATTTGGTTTCTTAGATTACATCCATGTGGATAAAAATAAGCGTTATAGCGTGAAAATTATTCTATCGAACCTAGAACCATGAGGTTGACGAAAATGGACCTTCCCTCTCGTGAAGAGTTGAATCTACGCCCTCAACATTGCAAGTTGAACATGTTATTATTTAAACTCAAGTTTTTTTTAAATAATGAGCTGCTAATGTAATATCACAAAAGATTATTATATTTATACCACAAGAGCAATAGCTAGAAAGTACGGTCCGATCATTTGTTAAATCAAAAATCACTTTTACAGACAGTTTATTTGATTATTTGTTATCTTTAGTAAAATGATTGCTGATGAATGACGGCTCGGATCGGATTTTCTTTATGTTTCATTAAATATCGGATCACATTTTTTGCTGATTTCTCACAATCCTTATATCATGTTCATGATAACCACTTTGAGGTCAAAAGGACTAATGGAATAATATAAATTATATATTTATGAAGTATATTTAGTACATAATAATAATCCAAAAAGATATACAAACTTTTTTCGAATAAAAGAAAGCTAAAAAATATCAAAATATATTAACGTCAAGCCAAAAGATTTTTTAATCCATAAAAATGACTTCAATGACAACAAAAATAAACAATTAAACATTTAAGATTCGAATTTTAATATCATATATGAATAAAAAGCTAAATGACAATTCTAATCAGATAAAAATCGATAGCCATTCATTTTGTTTGGAATCACATCAAATTCTAGCCTCTCTGAAAATGTGTACCCTTGAACTGGCTGTTTCTAATTACAAAAGTCGAAAACTGACCAACGGGATACCGGTCCAAGTAGAAGAATTTTCGTATATCATCAGCTGCAAAATACTCGGACTTTGGCATCATAGTTCTAAACGTGGATGGTGCAGGAAATATTATCCCTTAAAACAATGCAAGAAATTTCAACGCTGGCTTAGTAACTGCATAAAAAGTTTTTTACAAATATTTTATATATTACTTTTATACTTAATAATTTACTATATTTATATAACTTAAAGTAGTATAATTAAATGATTTTGTCGGTGTGTAATATTTATTTCTTCATTTTTTTATTGCTTTGATATATTGTTAGGAACTCCGATTGACTTATGTATAGAGTATTCATTTTATTCTATAATGTTTATTTATATAGACCAGTGGTGCCATGGTGACGACCCGCGGGCCGGAACCGGCCCGAATGAACATGTCATTAAGCCCGCTACGTCAGTGGTTTAGAAGTGTTTTATAAATAAATAAAACTTTGATACAATATCAACCAATTTAAATCTACTTTTTTGTATAGTGTATGGTCTTGCCAGGCCAAAATGTAACGTTAATTTGGCCCCCCGAGGTCCCACTTGAAACAATCTGCCCCCCTGGCCGATTTCACCCTGGCATCCCTGATATAGACTGTTATATACAACTACTCTAAATAAATAAAGTAATAAAAAACAGATATATCAAATAGCTACTTACATAAATAATTTGATGCTAACGTTTTTTTGTGTTACTAAATGCGGATAGTTTATTTTCCATGGATATTAGCTATTGTGGATTCATGTTCCTATTATATTATTTACTAAGTGATCGATTCATCATGTTGAGGACACAGGTTCGTTCCCCAAGAGGTAATCAACCTTAATGAACATATCCTACCTTCGATTAATAAGTTAATTGCTTCTTGATATTGTCCCCAAGGGTGTTACTGTAATTCACTCGAAACAAATAAACATACAAAATCCTGGATATTCTTCGTGGGTGTGGACCGAAGACCTAATCCATTAGTTGCCATCAAGGACAGCGCAGCACTTAAATGTTTTATGAAAGATTGTAAGGAGTTATTAAAGTTTAAGGAATATATTTTTGCTCTTATATTGTTGATTATAATTTAAAGACAGTAATTTAGCTTTATAATGTCCAATGATGTAAAAAAATGTTTAAAATATATATTTATGCTAATTGTTATTGTATATTATATTAGACTGTTGCTTTAGCTAACCAAGTTAATAATTTTATAATTGAAAAATAAGGTACTTTGATAAACAGAATAAAGTATTTTGTATGCGTTGCAAAGTAATTTATGTCTTCCTACCATAAGTTAAGACGGTATATACTTTATTTTGGGGTTTTAAGTAATCCCCCCTTCTATTCCTCTGGGAGAAGGTAGTACCTCATGAATTAAGTATAATGAAGACATAATTGAAAAAGAAAAACGTTTTATTTTAATGTTTCTTTTATGTGTAGGCAAGGATCTTTTACGAAAAGCCATGTAATTGATATATCTTTTAATTCAATGCAAGTCCCTAATTAGACCTTTCCCTCCTTAATTCAGACAAGACCCAAGAAGGGAGTTCGAAAATATACATCTACGAATCTATATTTGTATTATTTGTACTATAAGAACAACAATATCGTCTTAGAATGAATTTTCTTGAACATTTAAGGGTCAACCACTCACAAACATCATTTCAGGATGTCACAGATAACTTCTATGTATTTTTATATGTATGTCAGTTTTCTACAAATGGTTTCCTTAGATTTATTGAGAAGAAAATGGATATGATGGACATCTAAAATATGGAACATATATATTTTTTATGAGGAAAAAGTAGCTTTCTTTGAATATTGTTACTTATTCATATTTATAAATCGTTTTTGTTGTTGTTGGAGAACAACGTTTTTACAAATTATTATAGATATAATTCATTTTCATTTGTTGAGTCAATATTGCGTGATGGTATATTATCAACATGAATATAAATAAGTATTAGAGCGCTAGTTTAATAATGAAATGATCCAAACAGAGATTCCTCTTTTCTGGAGGCTAACCTTCGTCATTCCACACTAACTTTAGTTTCAAATTATATAAATATATCTAATATTAATTTTTTATGTCATTAATTCAAAAAACTTTAATATTCAAGATATATTTTGAACATCATTTGGATTGAAAGGTAATCATATATATCCAAGTCCTAAGAGTAAAAGAACATTCATGGACTGTATATGTGGACGAGGAAAATATGCGAGATGTTTATTGAAAAGAAGAAGAAAATCTTATATCAAATCTTCAGAGACTGTGAGGGTGCAGTTTCGAGTCCTCAGGGTGGAAGGTTGGTTTTTGTCACCTCATTGATAAGATCCTATCTTCAATTACTAATTTTAACGCTATAATGCTTACTTATATTCATACGGTTGGAATTCTGTCGAACCAAAATGGCAATAATGATTATCATTATTTGAAACGGTATATCAAAATAAAGTCAAAAACACTAAAAGTCAATGAAAAACTGTATAAATTTGAAAAAAGTTAAAATATAAACAATGACTAGATCCAAGGTGTCGTAGATAGTCCTCGTTCAGTAGCTTCTCTTGCCACCTCCAGACTTTGAGCAGATCTGAGATTTGGAAAGATATAAAATGCTATTGCTGCCGCGGGTGCAAGTTTCCTACGTAGTTTTGGTACAGAAACGTGACCACTACTTCTGTTTATAATTATGGTTTTCGGCTTCACATCCAATTCTTACTAAATGCCTATTATGAAAGCGTTTTTTGGCTTTCTCTCTTTATCAAATATTAAATTATATCAAAGTTTATTCTTCCTCCATACCTAAGCAAAATGCATTGGCTATCTTTTTCTATTTTTTCATCTTAATATCATAATTATTTATTCGTAAGAATGTTATGTGTGTGTGAGGGCACAATGTGTTGTTCTTTTTATAATTTCTTAGTCTTTTTCGAATATATATATAATATCAAACTTTTGTCCTTTTCTCCCTATCACCTTGAATATTTTATATGTCACTGCCTATTGCATATGTAAAATCTTTTGCAAAAAGGAACATTTTACAGTGGGAATGCAGTATGAATAGAAACGGTTTTTTATTTCGTTCAAATATATATAATCCATGTAATTATATAATTTAAGAATGATGGAGGTCTTTTTCGTATCAGAAAGACATATTTATCTTTTGCTTCGGAACATCTAGCTGCAACGAGATAAGTCATCATATAGCTTAAGATAATATTGTTATATCAATATATCCGGATCTTCCTTCTTTCCCTTCTTCTTTCTAGGAGATTATTCAAAGAGTCTGGAAAATTTCAAAGATTAAAAGCTCTCATTCTCTTTGGAAATAATATTTTTTTAATACCCCCCTAGTCACAAAGCAATTCAATGTACATTACAAAATATAAAATATTTTTAGCACTAAAAATAACGACAAATGCCTATGTAGTCGAAGAAGACCTAAGGCCCATCATGATTGGTGCTTCAGCTCGCTACGCTGCTCTCTCCATCAAAATCCCGGATTTAGGAGCGCTAACGTGGAAGTTGGCTGGCGATATAATTAAAGATGTACCTGAAAGATCAAAGCTCTACATAAGCACCATCAAAAGGATTTTAAGAAGACATCGTGCTTTTTTAAACCAATCCAATAAATGATTTGTCCTTTTATATAAGGTTATTCTTCAGGGCAGTAAATATAGAACTACAATGTTCATTTATGTTTTTTCGCAACTGCCCTGATTAGTTTTACTCTGTTTCTGTATATAATTTTAGTGTATTTTATTTTACACTGTATAAAATTTGCAGTCAACCGAATAAATGTTTTTAAACCGAAAAAAAAAGATTAAAGTAAATCAACTATTTGCTACGATATTTTTTTGTAATAAAAATATTTTATATGTCTTCATTTGTGAATATCTATGTTGCTAACTGTGCTTCATATTAGTATATATCATTTCATGTCTCCTTTGAGGTATGTATATATAATCATAAACTTTCTTAATAAATTAAAAATCGAGTATTTCACAAACTAAATCGCAAATCATAATAAATAAGTAAAAGGAACAAGTAATACAATATATTTTCTTGTTAGGAGATCAATGCTTTTGTTTCTGAATATATTCTTTGGTGTGAGTAGTGAATTAATATGGAACCTTATAAAATTACTGCTTATTTAAAATAAAAACTCCATAAACTTTATTATTTTATTCTTCAAAATGAATCAGTTTCTAGTTACAAAGGACTTTGTATCATATTTATAAAACGCATCATAAGAAACAGTTTATTTGTTTGTCATAAAAAAATTGCATTCGTACAAATGCTTTCTTAAAACAAAAATTTAAGGGATCATATATATAGGTATATCAAAATGAGTTCAAAATGAAACACAAACCCTTGCAATTGTTCATTAATCATGGTCCAACAGTGACTCAGGAGTTTTATATTTACCTCCGCCGAAGGAGGTATTGTTTTCACTGGCGTTGGTTTAATGGTTTGTTTGTTTGTTTGTCAGCAGGATAACTCAAAAGAGCAGAACGGATTCGGATGAAACTTTGTGGAGTTGTTGGAATGCCAAAAGAAACAAGTGATTAAATTTTAGCATCTCTGAGTGCTTCTTTAGATGCCAAATGAGCTAAATACTTTTTAAATATTTTAAGTTAGCCTACTCTGCCAATAGATGTCGCTGTGCTGTGCTCTCCTCTTTGATGACGTCAGTTTCTTTTTCTTTCCATGTACCTCTAGAGTGTACATAAAGGTACAGTGCGAGAGGTTTTGCAATGACAAAAAGACCAATTCGGTGAGAAATCGGTGGAGGTTTGCACTCCTTCTGAGTGCTTCTAGTTTTAACTTAAGATTAATTATATATCTTTGCAAAATATTTAAATATAACAGCTCATTCATCATAAGCCACACATAACTATGTGCTTTTTGAGATTAGTGATATCTATATAGATATAAGATATATTTATATATATATGTCTAATCTTCTTATTTAGTATTCCGTTCCTGTTCGTATTTTTAGTTTAACAAAAACTCTTCTTTTTATATTTTATACGCAACTATTTTTTGATACTTTTATAGACAGACTAAAATAAAGCATAAAGCAAAAAAAAAAAATGTTGCACACAATTACAGATTTTAATCGTTTTTTTATTACTTTTACATTATATTATAGTTTTGTGTCATTTTTATGACCTTACGTATTGCAAAACCATCTGAAAGTATTACAATGAAAAAAAAAGTCAGGCCATGTTAGGCGTGTTCGTCTCTCAATGTTGAGGGCGCAAGTTTGCATCCCGATAGGGGAATGTCTATATAATGTAGTCATTTCAAAATCTTAGTTACGATTGAGCAAATGTAATGCTGGTATGCTAATTCGTATCCTCAAAGATCACTTTCAATAGAAACATAAAAAATAATCACAATAAAGAAAATATTGAAATGATCAACTGTTATTCATATTTGTTTTAATTTATATTTAATTACTGCAATATGATAAAATCTATAACAAATACTTTTGACTAAAAATAAAGAAATGAACGGAAATTATAAACATACAATTGTATTTACCCACCAAAATGAATTCAATATCAGTAAAAGTAATAGCCTATATGGGTGAAGGCAATCCTTCTTCATGAAAAGGCCGATATATTAACCACTTTTAAATCTTTTTTACTGCATATCCTTCCTTAAAAGAAGAAACTTTTTTCCAATGAAGGCTTTACGATAAAGTCTCAAAAAGATGGTTTTTAAGTAAAGTTATTGGATTTGTTTCTTTTTTTTTCCTTTGCTTTACTTGAAAATAAAATTTCTCGTGATGATCCATAGACTATTTGAAAATGATCCCTTTATATATCGAGGGTGAGTAGGGATTAAGACAGAACTTTTAATTGGAGAGCTCTGCATTCTGAACTTGTTATACAGTTATAGCTCTACATTATTTACTAAATATTATATGCTCATGTGAACGGGTATTTACACACCAAATAATATATTTAGAAGATGAGTGGAAATATCTCAATAAATCAATCCAGAAATCTAATTAGGATCATTGCTATAGGAATCTTCAACTATAGTTAGATATACTTACTGCAGCAGGAAACAAAAATCTAAGTCTTTTGCGTATACAAAGTTCTTTTGAGTCAGAGTTTGCACTAAGTGCATTGCATTAATATTCCTTACTGTATTATATTTATCAATAGCAATACTATGCATAAATTATTTTAGGATTTCTTTATTCTTCTGACAGGTAAGATTACACAAAACGATGAGTATATACGCATGTTTAGTTATCGTCTAATATATATAGATGTATATATATAGTATCGATATGTTATATATATAGTGTGTAGAAGCAAATCGTGGACATCACTATACCCACAAACATGGACAACTTCTGCCTTGCCATCATGATTACCCCGACATCTATACATGGATAAAAGAAGATAAATGTTCTTTCAAATAATAACAATTTGTTTACTGATTTCGTTGGAATACTCCTTAATGGACCTGATGAGTTGAGGATAAATTTCAGTCAAAAAAATAAATTGATCGTCATCCCAATCTTGTGAGGAATATGTAATGGTTATTCAAGGAAAATTGTAGTCTCTACCTATGCCTGCTTATTTTCCCTAAAAGTTATAGAAATTCTACATGTACAACTCCATAGGGAACAAAAATCCAAAAACTATTGAACATTTATAACCCTTAAAAAAGGAAAGTTCGTGATTACAAATGGTCTGTTCGGTGAGTTTCGGCTGAAATCCTCTAGTATAAACAAAAACACACAAGTTTTTGTAATTCGTTTTTTTCTAAGTTGAATATTGCAAAGTTATGGAGTTCAAAGAGAACAGAATTAAGCCCTCTTCAGGCCGGATTGTCAATCCCACCACTGTGGACAACTTAAGTGCTTGTTTACAATGTTAAAGGCCTCTTGGTGGATGGCAAAGACCTGGAAGAGCCCCGGAAGGGGTGGTCACAATAAGAAGCTGGATGAGAAAAAGTTGAGGGATATCAGACAAATAATTGAAGAGGAAGCTGGCCAAGGCCTGGAGGTCTCCCCCCAGACGCCAGACTGCCACCAGAAACTTGGGCATGATCATCTATGTCAGGAGGAAGCGCCATTTGCTTTCCAGCTCCACAAAGTTGCTCAGGGTCAAGAAGGGAAGACATTGGTGAACTTGAGGATGCATAATCCTGGACTGGTACTGTGTTTTCAGATGAAATTCTGGCTGTGGACATTACCAGAAATGCCAGAAACAGCGTACCCTAGTTACCAGCTCCAGTATGGTCCCTCTCCTCATAACATAAGCGCCTCCAGGGTGTAATGATGTTAGTGTGGTGCCCAGCACGGAAAGTCCATGCCCCACTTCGTTTCCATGAGTACCTGGAATCCTCAGAATGTATTAAGCCCTGGCTAGACTCCACCTACCCTGAGGGAACTATGTTTTTCCATCAGATAGTGCACCAGGGCATAAGGCCATCAAAACCCGAAGTGGTGCCGTGATAACTTGGCCAACTTCTGACCATGGGAATGTAGCCGCCTTCTTCACCAGACTGTTCATCTCTAGACTATGGGATCTAGGGCATCTCGAGAGGAAGACTTACAGCATACCCCCCCAATGTGGCAAGCCTAAGGTCCACCGTTGACGAAGAGTGACAACAGTCCATGAACTACAAGGTCCAAGGTCTGTGCTGCCTTCAGACCCCGTGTGGAGCCTGATTGAGCAGAGGCACTTTGAAATTTCGACGCAATTAGAACACACCTATGAAAGGTGCTAAGGTTGGATATTGCAATCCTTAAGGTTCAGGCAGAAGTTGACCATTTACGATTTTGCTTGTACACCTG
>CP045902.1:19502085-19515967 GCA_013387185.1 Caligus rogercresseyi
CATATAATACCCCATATAAGAACAAAACAAACAAAGTCAATTTATTTAAACCACTTTAAAGCTTATACCTGACGGTTTTTTATGAATTATGTTACTTATAAGTGTATGGATATATTAAAGTGGGGTTGAAAAAATAAGAACAGCAAAGTTATAAAGGAAATGCAGAGAATGTAGTAGGAGCCTCATATCTAAAGAAAAAGAATCAGCCATTTTAAAGCAAGAGTGGTTTACAAAGCATTTATGATGAAAAACTTGGCAAATACTTTATTAAGAATGAATTGCTGTTGTTCTAGCTAAGGCAAAGAAGCTTTAGATGGAATAATTTATCAGAATTAATTAATTATGTTAGCAGTAAATAAGAAGGTCTCTCTTTCTGTTGGGGGGCATTCCAGCCGGGGGTGTTGTAGTAGCCCATTGAGAATTCCTTAATGGAATGATCTTTTAATTATTATTATCATATGAAAAAGGATCCTTATATATATATATATAAACTTACCTATGGAAAAATGATTAAATTCGAGTATTATATAGGCACACTATTATTACACAATAATACTTCAATTTTATAAATAGAGGAGAAAGTAACTATGTACCCAATCACCTATGAAGCTATACAGACTAAATGAGAATATATTCAAAACTGGAAGAAGACGTATGTCCTTGTTAATTCATTAGACTTTTTATTTTTTACAATTATATTGGGATATATTCTGAATTGTCATTGGTTGGGTATGGAAATGAACTACCTAATTAATTATCTTTCTTGTATTTTTAGTATTAATATGTATCGTACGAGCGTAATTTGTTTTTATGCTATGTATTGGCCCGCATTCATTGTTTTTTATTGTCAGTATGTAATTGAATCCTTTTGCGAATAGGGGCCTTCACGTTAGAACGTCATAGTTGATCGCCTTGCAGTGTGAAGAAGGGCTACCACTGTTTCAGCCAAAAGAGTACAATATATATAGTGTATTTTAACGTTGAATTTCCTTCCTATCCTCTAAAGTGCAGCTCCACAAAGCCTTTAGAGTGCTTACTTCTCGGAAATCAACAAAGCAATATAAAGTATTATAGAACATCCTTTCCCAACTATGGTACGAGTACCGGTAGGGCTACGCAACATGATATTACGGGATGATAAAAAATGAAATAACCAGTAAAGTATCAAGTTAATACAAGAGAAAAACCCTGTCTAATTGGTTGTCTATGAATTGGAGGAGGAGAGGGGGGGGGGGGGGAGGGGGGGGTGGATGGGGATGAAATGATCTAAGGGGTACGTGATGTCAAAAAGTCTGGGAAGCACTGTTATAGTGGAGTCCGCAATCTTGCAAGGTCTAAAGGATTTAATTAGATCTCCTGAGATCTTAGGTTGGGTCAAATAAGTTCTAGTTGACCAGAAATGAGTATTTTAATATCTAATATCTACCTTAATTTAATATCTACCTTTTCTCATTTTTACTACAAGTATAGTACTACTTAGGATAATATAATAATACTCTACATTTCTGTAATGTGAGTATTGCCAGTTAGTTTTTATAGTAATAAATGGATTTTTCTTCAATTTAAATCAATCTTTGGGTGTATATAAAAAGTTGTAAATGCAGCCTTACCAATGATCACATGTTTTACGCCGCTAAAATGTTTAGTCCAGAAGATAACGTGTCGTGTGAGGAAATCTTCTGGAATCGACTTAGCTTTCGTAGTTCTGCAATTTCTGCACCACATTAAAAATGCGCGTTATCACCGGACCCTTTTACTGATCATAAGCTTAGCGATATGGCGTTAGGGTACAAAACAAAACAAAAAAAATAATATTCCTAGATGGCTTTTGAATGAAGAAAGTTTTAAAGAGAAATAGGCCTCAAATTTCATAAAAGAACCAGTCGGATCTCTTCTAAAGAGGCCTACCCAATATTTGTTAACATAATAACATTTCAGTGAAGAGGTTTGTGAAAAACAAAAACAAAAAATGGCCGGAATCCCAGACGAAATTGAGAATGCCCTTAGTGAATCACCACTTTTTAAAATAAAATTATGTACTTCAGATTTGGTCCATGAGTATAGAATTATGGGCATTGCTGAAGCTGAAATGTGTAGGAAAAGGGAGATAGAAATAAATCCATTTCATAGATATGAACATCTTCCTCAAAATAATAAACCCTCGGCTTCAACCATAAACTACATCGTCGATGGTAATCAAATATTAAAGAGACCTGAAGAGATCTGTGTATATTTTCACATAAGGTTTTCTAAAACTTTAGGTGGAGAAAGAATAAATTTCCCCAAGAAAAAACTTATTCATGATCCTTACAAAATATAAGATTATATTATATCAAGAAGTATTTTAAAGCTTCTGGTCCCGACTGTATTTGTGGTCGAATATTCTCTCTTGTTCCGGATGAAGTGGCTCCAGATCTCTTGGCAATTGGCAAACACATAGAGAAGACTGAAAAAATGCCTTGTGCTCTTACTAAGGGTTGCATAGCCTTAATTTCAAAGAAAGGGGATGGGAGTGACTTTAACCGTTGGAGGCCTATAACTTTTTTAAACGACACTTGTAGAATTTTTGCAGGCGCTTTAACAAAATAAATAGAATCCATTTTAAACCCTTAAAATTACAAATGAGCAAAGTTTTTTTAACTGTCAAATTACTGATATTTTTCAAAATATTATAATGGTGATCGAATTAGTAAATAATCATAAAAAATTTGGGGCCCTTAAAGCGATAGATTTAACAAAGCTCCATTAGACATGACCATATTTTAAAATCCATTAAAAGACTCCTTTCCCAACATTTTTTCAATCCCGTAAGAGCAATGTTGTTCAAAATTTAACTAGACACAAATAAACACGAAGATATATGGACAAACTAAACTATGGCGAAACTTATTTCTGCAAAAAGAGTCGACCTGTATAATTCCCGTGTCTGTATTTGGCCGCATCTCTTGCTGAATTAGCACTTAAAGAAGAAGATTGTTGACTGGAAACTTTTTTATAGCATATCTCCTTGAAGCGTCCTAAACCCGTGTAGGAGGTGGGCTTTATCTTCTTATTGAAATTATACCAAAATATCATCTAAGAATCGTGCAGAAAATAGATTTGCTTTGTAACAGGGGCTGGAGAAAATATTTAACGTCTTCGCAATTTACAAACTCTTCTACATGGGTACTCTTTTAACTGATCAGGACTTGGATTTTTTTCGCGATTTATGGCCTCAATTCAGAATTTTATGGAAGTTCAAGTAACTACAAATGCCTAGGTAGTCGAAGAAAACCTAAGGCTCATTATGATCAGTGCTTCTGCTCGCTTCCCTGCTCTCTCCATCAAACTCCCAGATTTAGGAGCGCCAACGTGGAAATGGGCACGTGACATAATCAAATATGTGCACGCAAGATCGACGCTCTACATGAAAACTATCCAAAGGATTTTAAAAAAGACATCGCAAGTTTCTAAACAAATTTAAAGATGATGTGTGATTTTATAAGAGGTTCTTCTTCAGGGCAGTAAAAGTGAACATAAATGTTCATTTCTGTATTTTCACAACTACCTGGATAGTTTTACTCTATCTCCTGCATACAATTTTAGCGTATTTTATTTTTGACACAGTATAAAATTTCACAGATTACAGAATAAAATGTTTTTTAACAAAAAAACATGTTTTAATTTGATAACATGTTGTCTTTCTTTTAATTCTTCCAATAGTCAGAGTGATGATCACTGTTTAGAAAGATACGATGAAACAAAATAAACAGTATATTTCTTAAGTATGAGCAGTTTCTTTATTTATCAAATATATGAATACCCATATATAATTTCACTTGGAGAGCCATGATAAAAAATAATTAGTATTCTTTGAATTTTTTTCACTCCAAAACAGCCGCAAATAAAGCGACGCTTTATCCCACATGGTCTACTGCTCTTTAAATATTACCTTTTCTTTAAATCACTCACGCTTAAAAACATCTTCTTTTCCCTATCCCTAGCAATATTTATAGGAATTTTAGTACAAGTCTTATTATGATATATTATTTATTAAAGGACAACAATAAATCATAAACAGTGTTATTATTTTTTAGACAAAAACAAAAAAGATATGATTATGTTGTTCTTTCTTATGTATTTACATCAATGTAATTGCATTTTATTTATACGTATTTGTCTTAAAGTTAAGAATAAAAACGGGTTGACAAAAAAGAAGTTTCAATTAATTGTGAGTATATATCATAGTAACAGGATAAAACGAACAATTGGATAATCAATCATAATTAAGGATAACAAACTTTTGTCTTGACCTTGATTGGTTGAGAGAGAGAGAGAAAAAGAGATAGGGTATTGTGAAAAACAGAGCATAACTGACTCTCACATTTAGAGGTACACACATCAATTCAGAGAGAAGAATATAGTTATACATAAACAAAAACATACATTTTTTGAGATAGCTCAACTTAGAAAAGACATTTCCTTTTCCCTATCCCTAGCAAATTGAAGAAGACAATGTGTGCAGCTCCTCCTAACCATTGGTTCATTTCCATACCATAACTAACCTGAAATGATCATCGGTTTTTTCCATGTCTCCGCCCTTACCCCCTATTTAATCAAACTAAGAATGCTCAGAGAGCCTTATTATGGCCGCAAAGTAACCTTCCTGCCTTCCAATACAACCCGATTCTTAATTAGAGTACCCCCAGAGACTACACATATATCTACAACATATGTACTCCTTAACTCAACAAAAACTAGTTCATTTATTTAACCAGAAAATGTAATAAAAGAAGTCATTTATTTACTCTATGGCATTTCCAACTTTTTCTCCTTCTTCTTCTTAAAAAACATACAGAAAAAGTATGAACACAAAAATTAAATAATCTTTTCTTCCTTATACTTCTTCCGAGAGACAGTCCTTTCATGTCAGAGAATGCTTTACGAAACTTTCCCTATGTCATAATGTCACAATGACTGTGAATAATAAAGTTTGCATACTATTAAAGGGGCTCTAAGTGCTGCTCTAACTCTTCCTTCCCTTCTTTTTCTTCTAAATTAGACTTTCAGTATAAATAACTATTTATTGCAAAAGCAAGTATTTTCCTATTTAGAGCATATGTTTGTATATAAAAATAATTCGCTTCTTTTTTCGTTAGCATTCAGAATAATTTATATTGGACCGAAAGAGGAATTTGCCTCCATTCTATTATATGTTTGTATATATATATATATTTTTTTTGTTGTACCTGAGTAGCCTAAGCCGTTTACTTAAGAGACTTTACCTTTCGTAGTATCTTTTTATTGCATTAGGAATACTTTATTACTAGTAAAATCATCCAAGGGACCTAGGGATCCATTATTTGATAATTTACTTTTGCATAAAAAACCAGAATTGTGATGATTAACGTTCATTTGCTGAAATAAAAAATATAGCTAAATAAAAACTTCTTTCATTTGAGCATTAATGTTCAGTTTAGGAGGACTTTGTATGGCTATGACGTCAAAGATCTCGGAAGGATGTAGAAAATAATAATAACGTTTATTGTTGAATGTATTGAACAGTTCTTAAGTAAATAAGAATTGTATTTTATAATCTATGAAGACGAATTAGTTCCATTCATGGGCATTTATTTATACATATTTGTTACAGGGTTATATAACTTTGGTAGGTCATGGCAATCTTTGGCCTCAGTTAATTATACGCCAACCGTCTTCTTTATTTATTTGACAAAATAAAATGCAGAGGTATTTAAATAATGAAATTTACTTGAACTCTTAATAATGGTGCTATTCTGAGATTTAGTAACCACATCAAACTGTAGACTGATATTAATAATATTATTTAATACGCTTCATTGTAATGTTATTTCATTATTCCAAATTATTTTACTATTTTTTATGAAAAAATTAAATTGCATGTCATAATTTGCTTAAAAACTTACTATTCTTCATAACAAAATGAAAAAGTAATCAAATAATGAGTATTCGATTTCAAAAATACTGTTGTGTCATACATCAAATAGAGTTTTTTTATTGTTATTTACAGCTGATCATATTGAGACTCCCATTTACTTTCAATGTGCTGTATTTCAAACAACATGTTCACTTATTTTTTTTGCTTAAAACAAGGCTTGTTTATAGATTTAAAAAATAGAAAAGTTTTTAATAAGGAAATTCGAGTGATCTCTGGGTTATTTTTTTAGAGAATACTTCGTTAGGCTTTTGAAAGTATATTTTAATAAGGGTATTACAGGATTTCGATATATATATATACATATATTTATATATAATTATTGCATTGGCGTATCGTCGATTCTATTGCCTATTGTTGCACATTTTTTCTGACAATGTGTTGAATGAATTAATAACACTATTCTCTTTCTCTATTGTTGATAACATAATTTTTTTATCACTAATGTTGTTACTAAAAAGAAGAAAATATTTTTTGGTAGTATGAGTTCAGACATAATATCTTCGCTAATCCAGTTGATATCTAACCTTATTGATACGAAGGATTAACCCCATATGCGGTAAGTCATATTACATTCTTCCCATCAACCTATTTCCTAGTTTAAAAAATGATTATAATCACAATTTTACAGATTTTAAATCTATTTTTCTGGAACATTAAATTGCATTTGTTATCAAAGAGTTTCGTTTTCATTTGCATGTATGCATGCTTTATAGGAATATTTAATAAATAATGAGTTAAGAATATTTATAATCAAACCTGCATTAAGTATATCAGTTCCCAAAAAATATTATTGTATCTGCACAGCAAGCCCTAGTTTACGTGGTCATAAAATAAATGAGTTAATGATGGGACATAGTGATATTGTGTTAATTGCCTATTTTTGCAAATGCACGGGGAAAGTAAAAGTAATAAAAGCAGAGTGTGAGCAATCACAATAACCCGCATTTATTGGCACTACTTTTTTTAACTCTCCAAATTTTTGCAAGATAACCTTATAAGTAAAAAAAAAAGCTATAAACGCTTATATACTATTTTTGATACTCTGCGCAGAGATTAGTCATTAAAAGAATTAACTAAACAGTACACTATTTATTCTTTGTTTTAATAGGTAACTAATTATTATGAGGGCTTAAAAATATGGTTTGTTTGTTTAACTCCTAGATAAGCCACACAACACCATAGCTTAATTGGATATAAGCCATTCAAAATCGGCCTAAAAGCAAGTAAATCATGAAATAATGATGATCTATCTATATCACTTTGTTTATTAGGGATAGTTTTCTTTCAGCAGCCACCACTGGCGGGAAATTCAGCCATTTCCAACATTGCGCAGCCATTATCTATAGAGATATAGAACTTATTCCCTTCAACAGCATAGAAATCATCGTTGAGCTGTCGCATGTGCCCAATATAAACAAAGTAATCGGTACTACGTCATCATAAGTTGATCATAGAAAGATTTGTTTACTATTGGCCACAATGACGTATTTCTCTGAAGAATCCAATAATTTATCTATGTCTACATATCTCTATACCACAATCGTGAATGAAGTGGGCTGGGGCCTTCTTATTTTCTAGACATATATAGTCTGCATTTCATGTTATGTAATTTTCTCATAGGGAATTGATGTTTCTTGAGGTTAGCTTGGCATTACCAAAATTTTAAAGACTTGATATCCTCTTTATTTGTAGAATTTCTTTCTATAACTTATATAAGTTCTGGCAAAGTAATGCAGTAAATACAGCTTTTTTGTTATTATTTAAAATAAAATTATACATTTTGTTTAGCTCCGATATAAAATCCATCAGCATCTTTATTTATGCTGGTAATTAAATTATTTATGAGTTATCATGTTTATATTGAAAAGTAATGTTGAAGTGTTTAAATATTTATATGCCATTAACATATAATTTTTCTCAGAAATATCGTTTTAAAATGTTTATGGGGGAAGTATTTGGTATTTATGACAAACCTTTTATAATGTCTAAAAGTATCCATGCTTTAAGAATTGATTTAAAATTTTTATTCCAAGTGCAAAAGGAAAAATAAAGGTATTTATTTTATATTTGTAAATATGAGTTTCTAAGACTAATATTAATATTATTTATTTTGTTTTGTTAATTTTATATAACTTTTAGCAGCTGTCAGTAGTAGCATTTTTAGCTCTTCTTCGAAGTTATAGCTTTCTGTGTGTTTATGGCGACCGTATATATATATATACAACTAACCAGTGAAGTTCTATTATTTTGTTAGCTGAAGGAAGTATTGTATGTTGATACATATAGGTGAGAGCTATAAAAAAATATACGGGTGAAAGGTAATAAAAATAAGCCATTTAGCTGAACACCCCCTTCTTAAAAAATAAACAAACTTGTTCGAGACGAACGCTCACAAGAACACATTTTGGATGATCCTTTGAACCCCTCCACCATATAATATATATTTACTTCGCGTAATTACTATGGCTCAATTGATGAAGCATTGGTTTCAAGGGCACGAAAGGCGAGAAAAGAAAGGGACTCTTAGATATTGAAAATGTTTCAGAAATAGATGCTTCCACTAGGAAGAAAAAATAAGTGCCGAAGCAGCAAGTCTTGGTGCTGAATAGAGTCATCTTCATTAATATATTCAATATAGGCATAAAAACGAAATACTACATATATCATACCGGAATAATCAAAGAAGAGTAAAAAAACACTCGACTTTCAAGAGTTGTTGGATGACGTAAAATGGAAATAAAATAAGTGTTTTAATTTTTAAATTAATTTAAAAGTCGGGGGAATACCTCAATAAATAATAGTGATCTTATCCCATTGTATGTTCACGAATATTAAAATATATAACTTTATTCCTACAATAATGATTAATAGATTTGTTTACTTCATGCTTTCTTGTTATTTTTATTCACTTTGCAAAAATATATATTATAGTAATAGATTTTTGATGATGTATGCGGGAAATTAACATTACTAGATTTTATTCTTCCGGCTTGCCGGAGTGACGTCAAATAAAAATCACCGGCAAGCGAAGAGTTCGCTATCTTTGCGAGATGAACATACCTTGCTTTTCCATATACCTAGGAAATAACAACGGTTCCTTTTTATATTTGTCGTTGTTTTATAGACATTCATGGTAAAAACGTGTAACTCATCTAAAATGTAAGGAACACTAACTATAATAGAAACAACCGACCACTCACATAACATCTGGATACTCAACGGAGAAGAGATTGTCACTCAACTCAAAGACTTTTTGAATGCATTTAGCGACTTAAAACGGCGACCCCAGTCGAATAAAATAATTAAGTAGTCTAAGATCACGAATCCTTAGAATAGAATCCTTCAATATCACCAAATCATACTAATTTATAAAATATGAGCTAAAACCAAGGACAATAATTTTAACATACTTCGCAACTGCCCTGAATAGTTTTACTCTGTTTCCTGTATATAATTTTAGTGTATTTTATTTATATACTGAATAAAATGATTGCAGATTATAGAATAAAAGGTTTTTAATATATAAAAATATTATAATATAACATATGACGACAAATGGATTATATCTTTAGCGTAGACGTTATAAAAAAATGGAGTGGATAATCGAAAAATATTTTTGAAATATTTTTGTCTCATCATTTTCACGGTTTTATATGATTGATATAATATAGGTATGTTTGACAAATAAATAGCAATTAGTTTTATTGCTGATAGCAAATTTATATATATACAATAATCCTATTAAAACAGACCCTTTTTAGGTCAAAATGATTGCCAGAAGCGTGAAAGCTCTTCAAATATTAAAATGAATACAATCTAATTTCATTTAAAAACTTGAGGCATATATACACTCAGAGAGTGCAAACCTCCGCCGCCACGGGGTCCTTATGAGCCTTCCGAGGCGGATTTTTCACGACTGGGGCGGCGTAGAGGGACGGGGGAGGGTTCCCCTAGACGGAAATTCCGAGAGGAAGACACTCCCGGCACCCGATTTATCAGCACAGCGACATCTATTGGCAGAGTAGGCTAACTTGAAATATTTATTAGTATTTAGCTCATTTTGCATCTTAATTCTGCACTCAGAGATGCCAAAATTTAATCACTTGTTCCTTTTGGCACTTCTAACACTCCACAAAGTTTCATCCGAATCCGTTCGGTACTTTTTGAGTTATCCTGCTGACAAACCACAACAAACAAACCAACGCCAGTGAAAACTAGAGGCATATATACACTCAGAGAGTGTGTACCTCCGCCGATCCCCACAACATTCCCATTCAACATTCTCCCTTTCACACGCCCGATTTTCTATCTCTAATCATTGTTTCCTCTCTGTTAGCTCATTTTGCATATTAAAAAAGCACTCAGAGACGGGAAGAGGAGAAGTTTAAGCTACGTCACTGGGTTAACATAGTCCTGAGCTGATATATGAACAATAATACGTCATGAATATTTTTTTAGCGTTTGTTCTTTCCTACTCCCTGAATAGAGACCCCATTTCATTTAGTATTTTACTCATTTTGCATATTAAAAAAGCACTTAGAGATGCCAAAATTTAATCACTTGTTTCTTTTGTCATTTCCAACAACTCCACAAAGTTTCATTTGAATCCGTTCAGTACTTTTTGAGTTATCCTGCTGACAAACCAATAAACAAACCAACAAACGCCAACAATACCTCCTTGGCGAAACAATACCTCCTTCGGCGGAGGTAACAAATAATTTTTGAAATGAATACAGTCAATTAAATAACTTATTTTTTGTCATAAAATAATTGAATTATATTTTTATATGCTAAAAAATTAACTAAAAAACACTCATTGTTAGAGTAAACCTTTACCCTTTAAAACTCTTAATTCCTTTGTAAAGCAATTAAAAAGTTTTTCATTATGTTATATGAAAGTTTGACGCTTAATGCATTTAAAAATATTTAATGGGTTATAGAACCGTACCCTATACGTACGTACACACTGTTGATTGTACTATCCATCAAGTATTTTGATTTTAGTTATTGCCAAGCAGTCTTGAAAAGTTTTTCAGCTCGTTTAATGCATAGTTTTTTTTGAATTGTTAATGAAGAACATATTTTTTAAATCTTCAATTATGATTCATCACTTTTCAGTTGAACCTGCAAGCGAAAATATGTAACTTTATTTAAAACTAGCATGTGCCCAGCGTTGCTCGGGCAAAGTCGACATGCAATTTGCCGATTTCAAAAGTTTGTAGGCGGTTTCATCAAAGCAGCTCATTCCTGCCCAATGATCTGTTTGCTGACAATAGGAAAGAGAGAAGAAACCTGTTTGTTTAACTTTGAGCGCTTCTGTGAAACTCTGCCCTTGCTCGGTTTTGTTCTAACCTGGATTTTATATATTCTTTCCTCCTTTTTATTTTCGACAATTCATCAATTTTGAAGACATACCAACATGCAGCGAGCAAATTCTAGAAAAAAAGTTCTTCAAAACATATTTTATGAAAAAAAACTCGCTTTATTATCAAATTATCAAAAAAATGAAAAAGGCCATTTCTAGCCCCGTGTGGCCTTAAATGCCTTTTATTTTTTTCCTCATGTCCTTCCCCAGATGATAAGCGACGGCATGCAAATTTTGAGCTGAATTGGCCCAGGCATGTTGCCGCCTACTTTAACGGAAAGACAGACAGACAGCCGACAACTTACTATTATTTATATATATTAGCCAAATTGTAGACAAAAATAATTACTAAACATAATGAGTCGCATTTATATGAGCAATATATATTCCTGTTAGCAAAAATTGCACCAACAATACATTTTTTTCAATATTTAATTTCAAATGGTATAGACATGATTACTTAGTAAATAGATG
The DNA here is from genome assembly GCA_013387185.1 of Caligus rogercresseyi. Classification (NCBI taxonomy): domain Eukaryota; kingdom Metazoa; phylum Arthropoda; class Copepoda; order Siphonostomatoida; family Caligidae; genus Caligus; species Caligus rogercresseyi. The sequence goes on from CP045902.1 coordinate 19,513,881, forward strand.
AATTTTTTTAAAAAAGAAATTAGTATTTGAGGTATCTAAATCATATGAAACCCCCGGAATTGTGAACTTTGACACGTTCAGATCCGTCTAATATAAATAGGAATTTCTTTGAATTTGTATTTTTCAATTTATCATAATTGTACGGGGTTTTTTATCTGGTCCGTAATTTTGAACTATAGTGTTTCATTGATGTTTTATATCTAACTGTTCAGATTTGATTTCTTATATTATCTATATGTGTTTTTGTGTATATTTATTTTACACTGTATTCTTCTTTGCCGTAACCCTCAGCATGAAACTATTTGAACATTAAAAAGACTCATAACTTTTACACCCATAAAAATATTTAATTAATAGTAATTAAATGTTGTAAATATATTAAGGTTTTCGATATAAATTGTAAAAAAACTTTAAAATGACGTTGCATCGATATTAATTGACTTTCCTGAATGCTTTTGACGTTTAGAAGATAATCACTTGGGCGATAAATATGCAATACAATCAATATTGATGGGGGGGGGGGGGGGTAACTAACTATGTTTTCTATTAAGAAAAGCTGGACTCATGCTGAATAGCAATTTAGATGCTTAGTATTCCTTTTATCGGTTTTTTTTCATTGTTTAGTATGTTTCAAAATGGCGTTGCATCGATATTAATGATTTTCCATGAAGGCCATTGATGCTTATTATAATAATCACTTAAGCGATAATATTTAGTACAATCAATATGACTGTGGGGTTAAACGAAGTATGTTTGTATAAAGAGAGCTGAAGTTAATGCTTTATAATATTCCTGATATGAAGTATTTTTGATTAATCAGTTATTCATTTTTAGCATGTGCATAGCGTACTGCTAAATTAAATATATTGGTAAATAAACTTTAGAAGAGCTCACACGTTTATATTTTATATAACTTTATATTTCTGCCCCCCCAGTTATTGTTTTAAATATAAACAAATTCAAAAATCCATCCAGGTATCAAAGTAATTCATTTTTATAAATAATGTTTTTAAGCAGTAATTTTGCTCTATAATATTCAAGTATTTTTTTCGTAAAAACGGTCTAAAAATTTTTTTCATATTGTTATGTGCGTTGTATTTATTTATCCTATTTCGATAACAAAATAAAGAATTTTATAACAAAATAAATAATTATATTAATCCATTTATCTATTGGTTTTAATACAGGGTACTTACCAACACATGCCTATAGTAGTATATTGGGACTACACAGCGAAGAAAAGATTGTGCTTTTTTACAAGGATTCGTTGACGACTTCAAAACATTTTTTATTAGAGTGCAGATAGGTGGTAGAATTTTTATAATATTTTAAATTATTATTTGATGACTTTTTAATATGTAATTTTGGAATAAAGATTTTATGTACGTTTATAACTGGACCGTACTAATAATAGATTAATTTATTAACTCTAAAACTCAATATTTCATTTATAAAATGAGATCTACTCGAGTTCCTTTACCTATTTTTTTTTACTTCTTTGATTGATTATAGAGTGAACAATACAACAAATGGTAATTCATATAAAACGATAGCTTTTTTGTCTATTCAACTAAAAACTATAAACTGTCGTCTTTAAGAGGTCTAATACGGTTTTTTTTAGAAGAACAAATAATATATTTCTCTATTCAAATAAGAAATAAAGAAATGATTCCTCAGTTTTAAGAAATATTAAAAAATCATTATTTTTATTATGCATATTTTTTATTTCTTTATATCCCCCCCTTTATTGTTGAGGATATAAATATGTGCCAGAATATCGATACATAAAATTAAAATCGCCCTTGAGGCCTTCATCCGGAAGGATTAATTACTTCATTTAATCATGCAGAGGAAGAAGTGGGAAATCCTCAACGACGCCTCTTAATGCCATGTAGTTCATCTTATCTCACCTGCAATATTCAAGACGTTTATATAGGCTACTGCAACTATTATGCTACTGAGGATCTAGGGTATATATATATATATATATATATATATATTATATACCTTATGCATAATAGGACCAAATACTTCCCTAAGTATTATACTAAAAGTATACATTTGCAGAACTTTTTGTATGGTTATTA
>CP045902.1:19523246-19556562 GCA_013387185.1 Caligus rogercresseyi
ATGATTAAGTATGTGACATTCAAACAAAGTATCGATTAAACTAGTTGAATCATCTTCACAAAATCAATGTTAATTTGATTGAAATATACAACAATTTGAACTTTAAAGACATCAGTAATATAATGTGCTTACATACAGCGGATTTGAGGTAAAGTCATCTCAAATTATTTAACTATTACTATGCCGTATTTTTAAGTAAATAACTTTTTCAGCAAAGTCTTTGATTAAAATAACCTTCACATAATTCCCATACCAACGGTTATTTTAATTTAAGGAGGATCGAAAGCTGCCTCAAGGATTAGTAAGAATAGCAAATTCATGTCTATTATAATTTTTTTTTGTAGGTTGTTAATGATTCAAAATGGGCATTCAGTTAAAGAGCCCAAAATATACAAAAAAATATAGAAACAATTAATTAGATTCATATTTCCCTATAATAAAAAGATGGATTAATTCACCACATATAGATATTTAATCTCGTAGTTTATGAAATTTTGATTATTTTTTCACTGGAACATACAAAAAACGTACACAATAATAAATTACATTCGATTGTCTATCTGCTTAACAATCGAAAATTATGTATGCAATTTTATCTTTTTTTTGCCTATTGATTCGAACGCATTGTATCTGCTTGGATATATATAAATGTTTTTGAGGTTTTCTCATCTATCATAACTCCTTTTATATTCCAAGATATGATCTTGCCAAAACATACAGTTATGAAGATTCCAGAAAAAAGGAAATATTTTGTAACGATATTAACATAATATATTATTGTTGTGTTTAATATTTCAACCCCTTTTCCGACTTATTGTTGGGATTGCCATCATAATCTACACATTGCTCTGATTACATTATATTTTTTCAAGATTATGTTTTAATCTTTTATCTGAGTCCCTTAATTACTAATTGCTGTTCTATGTATTTATCAATAATTTATAATATCAATACCCTGATGAACTATTGAGTACAAGGGAATTACACATGACAGCTAATATGAGCGTTAACGTTATCAAAATACGCTCCTCCTATCTTCGGAACGATGGTTAGAAAATAGAGTGCTGACCGAGACACTTGAAGTTCGGGCAGAGTTCTTATCAGGATCTCCAAAGGATTACCAATTGTGCAATGTTTGTGAAAAAGAACAACTGACTATATGTTAAATGATTGTGTCATTCTTCTGAGGGTATATATTTCAATTGGAGAACTTCTTCGACTCCTCAATGACTTCTACGAGCCAAAAAGGGACCATTTTATGTCTTTTTCTGGAAAACAAGAAATACTATCAACACAATAATTGTCAACGCTCGACAAATTTTATACGCCAAACGAAGCTCAAATGATTACGACATCTCTGGTGGCTTATACATGACTAAACTACATCTACTCATACTTTAAAGAAGCTACTTATCTAAGAAATATATTAAAACGCTGTATACACGAATTAATTAATTAAAAATATCTTATTTAATTGTTATTTTAATATATTGTTCTCTCTGATATTTACGTGTCCTCATTGAAGTCAATAAAGTGATGCCAAAAAAAAAAAAATTAGATCCCCAATCTTTTATTATTCCACAGCGTATCAAAATATATAAGCTATAATAACTAAACAAAGCAATAATCATTTTTTATTTGGTATACAAAATATTTATCCATAAAACAAAAGTTAGAAACAATAAAATCATACAAAAGGGAAAGCTTAGTTGATATTTACGTTTATTATCTTATTTTATACGAATAATTTGTAAAAAAAATAATGGAAAAGGTAGGCTGATATCCCGTTTTAAGCCTGCCTTTTTATACTTAACAAGCATTTAAATGAATCCATCAGTTTTGTTTTAGAAAATGCATTACATTTCTTTTTAAATGTTTTATTTTATTTAATTTAAAAACATGACTTTTCTCTTCGTGCAAAAGTATATATTCTTCAAGTAAACTTAATTTTGTCCTCTAAATAAATAATAAAATAAATTGAAGTAAATATGTATACAAACACATTTTCTTCCATGCGCCCAAATTAAATTATTTTCCCGTTCATGCATTAAAAGAAAATGATATTTTATACATATAAAAAATCATTGTTGCCGTGAAAGTCTGTGAGTCTAGGATTCACATAATATGCATTTAAAAAAAAGAAGATAGATCCTACCCATTCACCATTATTTATGCTTATTGTGATATTTTATGCTTTTATATTATGGGTAGGTAGCTCTGCATACAAATAATGACAATAATAAATATTGCCTATTTGCAGGAGTCTGCCAAGACAAATAAATAGTGTGTGTGAGTCTTGTGGCTCTGGGCAAATATACCATGAGATGAATAGGCATTGAGAATTGTTACCTCACGTACATACTACAATAAGTAGTACTTTAAAGGGGGAGGAGAACAGATAAAATCACCCATTATATGTATAGGATGGAAAAAGAAAGTGACATACGTAAGTGGCGCTCAAACTTTAAAAGATTGGATTTACATGTTTGCCGGAAAAAGTTATATATATAATAATGTAGGTTTTTTTATTACTTAAAACATTTTATTTATTCAGCATTCTGTGAAAACCATACAGTTTTAAAATAAATATATACTAAAACAGAGTACAGAGGGCAGTTCAAAAACAAATGAAAATTTAGTTCACATTTATTAAATATGAGGATATCCTTAAAAGGACATTCAATTATTTGCTTGCTGAATGCAAATATATTTAAAAATAATAATCCTGAAGGACACAAAAAATTTATCCCTTAAGGTTTTTCAATCGAAATACAAATACATATAATATGGACTAGTAATAAGTGTTAAGTAAAATGAAACACTTTTATTTAATTGGGAAGCAACTTTGACGTCACACATAAAGTATATTGCTGTTTGACTACTATTGAATGTCTTTTTTAAATTTGGATTGAGATGGGATGTCAATTATATTGTTTTAAGTAATGATTATTTTGTTCGAATACTCTAAATAAAATGAGAAAGGATGACTAAAAAAACTAAATTTATCATTTGTATTATCCTTGAACAATCTTTGTGTGAACACAATACCGTGTTTGTCGGAACCATTTAACTTGAGAAGCTTGTTTAAGCAATGCATTGTCGTCCATTTTTCTACAATTATTTGAGAGTTGGAAATTAAATTATATGATTTTCATTAAATTAATATTATATTCAGTTACAAATTGATAAGTGTCAAAAACTTTTGTTATTAAATTTTTTTTAATTAGGTTGCTTAGTCTTTCTGCTTTTCACAATAACTGTATAATATGCATTCTACTATTTAATTTTTTAAATAAAGGTAACTAAATATTATTTGATCTAATTTGAATAAATATATTGCATTTTAAAGTGGTTGATTTCACGCTAGACATTTAATAACTACTTTAAAGGTTAAATCAAACTTTGTAAGTCCTCATTTTAGAATTAAGAATACTCATTAATTAATTAAAGTACAAAGCTTATTGATAGAGACATTTTATACTACTTTGAAAAAAATGTGTAGCAATTTAATAATTTCATTTTTAATATTACTGCACTTACCTGTTTTTATGAATCTATTAATACCTCCACCATACTTTATTGTTAACTCCTTTCTCACTCGTATAATGAATATTTTTAGAAGAGCCTCGTGAAATACATCTTAAAAAATTCCTGTTTATTTAAAAATATATCTTTTTAAAATGGAATTGGCTTTCACCTTCTTGAAAAAGAGATGCAAAAAAACTTATTAAAACATATATGAACAAATGAATTATAAACATTTTGGGTAAGACTTTTAGTTCAAAATAAAATGTCGTTAGAAGAGAAACAAGTCTTCATTTGCTGTTATTAGATATTAAACATTCATATCTCGATTATCATCTATGTATCGTATTTATCATTTTATTAATCAATTCGAGAGCTTAACATTTTTATATATATTTAAACGCCCATTCGTTATTGTATATATATATATATATATTATTATTGTATATTGTCTCCGTGGATGCAGGACAGCGGGGTTGTTCATTCAATTATGATGGATTAGTGTATGACATCGTACATTAAGTAAATACATCCACATGATGATGAATTGAGCAAGTCCTTTTTCTCATTTAAGTGATGCATCGTCATATTTCATATACATATATGTATATAAATGCAAAGCATCACTTAACTAAAATACAACTTTTATAAACATAAATACAACACACGTGAGAAAGCCTAGGCACTATTATTTAAGAAGTATTGTTTTTGCCTTGCTCTGCAGTCAAAGCTATGCAAAGTTTAAAAATGATTCAACTTACATGGAATTAGAATAACGTTCTGTTAGACCGCTGTTAAGTATTAGAGCAATTATTAAGATAGGTATCTCATCAGTAAAAAGATTACTAGAATTTCTTAAGGTAAATACCAATATGCTCGCTCTTTATAAAAAACTACTTATCGTACGTATCGACAGATTAATCAATACATACTTTCTCTTAAGACAACTATACTTGGTTCAGAGGAACTTGAAAGAGACTGGCTTTCTGTCTAACAAATTTAATATTTTGAAATGACTGCGGGAAAGAAAGGCTTTGGCAATGTATCATTTAATCATAAACAACAAATTTGCTTGAACAATGTACTTCAGAAATCTGAAGGGACAAGGGTACCGGCAAAATATTCAATATCAGGTCGGGATTCCTTAAAAGAATAGGACCATAACAATTCGGAACTGTGATAAAACATGTTTGTACAAGACATTATATATATATATATATATATATATATATATTCCTGAGTATTAGTTATTGCTATACAGGAATACAGGCAAAAGATGTTTCGTGGCCCAAGGGTTTTACTCATAATGATGGCATTCTTCTCTCTTAATGGATGATGATCCCTCTTAAATAGCCACAAAATGAGAACTGTTATTATTATTATTATTCCCCTCATTTTTTTTGAAGCAATCACAAGTCCAAAAATTGCATATATCTGTAACTATAATACGTCTTGATGTTCATGTATATTCATACTAGAATGAAAGCCTCCGAAATCATGAGTTTCCTTAGTTTTATCCTACACATTACTTATGTTTCTTATCATGCCATCATACAAATCCATTGGATGACGACGCGTTTGGATCTTTTTCCTTATCCATCTTAATTAATTCATTGTTATTGGTTAATTCTGGGGCCCTTTTTGGATACATAATTATACGATGCTTATTATTATTTCTTATGACCTAATTAGTCTCATAAGGAATTATCATCAAGGAATATTATTACTCCATACTACCTACCTTCTTCATGCAATCCATACAAGTCTATGTAGTTCATAGAACGCATTATGTAGATACATTATTGCACAAAGGAAAATATGTTTATCAGACGGCTATACAAAGGCACTTCCTAACAAGGTATTCTTTATAGAAGTGCGGCTTTGTTACTTGCATATGTTGAAGGGATCCTGCATTTGTTGTTATGCCCCTTGTTAATATATATTTTAAACAGTTTATATAAAGAAGAGTATGTTGTAAGGCATTTACTTTTATGAATTTAATATATGGACTTAAGCTTGTTTTAAATATCTGATTTTAATCAAGTAAAATCACTATTAATAAGAATATAATTTGTAAAAAAACACATACGTAACTAACGTCAGTGTCATTCAATTTCTATGTTTACAAAAGTGTTTATGTTCCTTTTTAACGTTATTTTTTAAATAATACATATAACTGGAGGTATCTCTGTTGCAATAATAATTTGTAAATTAAGAAGATACAAAAAAAATTATATGTAAAATATAACCAATCCCTTCATTTAACTTATTATTTTAATATTAAAGTTTTCATACTTTCATTCTAGCTATTTCCACAAAAATCAAATATGTTGCAATCTTACTTGATGGGACAAACAAACCTCAACAAATTTTTCGTGCATATATGGTTCGATAGAATTATAGTATCCAACTGAATATAAATAAGCATTAAAATTAGTCACTCGAACCTAGGATCTTATCAGTGAGGTAGCAGACCAAAAATGACCATCCCCTCTCGGCAGTATTCGAACCTATGCCCCCAACATTAACGCACACGGCTCCCAATACAAATTTTGTATTTGCTGCCAGTAGTCAAGCGATTACATTATATATATTCTAAACTTTTTTGAATCCCTTTCCCAATCAACTATTGTTATTCATTGACACAATATGTTATCATTACTACAATATACTTGCTAGTTGATAACTAGCATGGCCAAGATGCACAGTTTAATTTTCAAATTGACCTAGTCATAGAAAGGTTTAGCTATATGTCAATTATCCCCAATAATCTTTCAAATATTATTTAGTTATCTGCCAAACACCTTTTTAATAAATTATTTTATGACACCCCAAAATACTTATGTCAGTTTAGAGATATTTCAAATACTGTGATATTTAACTATAATTTTATAGAAAGCTCTTTCGCCGCTCCACACAAATTCTTCAAGGTTTGTTTTTCAGCTGCCAATTCAGTTTATTGTTAAACATAAAAAAGTTTATTCCAATATACTTAAAGCTGGTTTTTTTTGCATGCAATCTCTGCAGAAAGTTTTTAAGACCTTCAAACACTTGAAGGAATATCAAAATCCTTCTTTTTTGACTACTAAAGAAGCCATATGTGATATAAATATATACATGCATAATAAACTAAAGACAAAACACTTCTCTTAAATGGGAATATATGAGATCTGCTTTTAGGCACAAAGAAAGAGAGAGAGAGAGTCATAGGCACTCTTTGCATACTTTTATGTTAAAGTTTTGTAGAAAAAGAGAAAAACCTGATAAAAACAGTATAATTTTATTTATAAAGCAGTAATAAAATAATAATATAACTATGATTTTAATGAACCTTTTATGTAATATAGTACAAGGAAAGAGAATTACTCTTGTATACACTTTAAAAACTTATATAGCAGGCATATTTTGTGCCTATCCTATCTATATTAAATGTTTTATATGTACAATATTACATGCAGTGGATTTAAAAATGTATTTTTAATGGAGCTACTTTTATTTTTATGATATTAAGTTTGAGAAGCTAGACACGTGTCTCTCCAGCTGGAAAGGGGCTATTTCTTCACCAGATAAAAATATAGCACTTCATGTCAAGATTATCTACATATATATTTTTTAGATGACGCCGTTCAACGTTAACAAACATAGTAATATAGAAGAAAATACAAATAAAAGAATGATGAAAATACAATTTCTGCCCATGTTCTGGCAAAATGATAGGGAACAAGCAGGGTGAGATGTCTAGTGAGAGACATTGTAGCAAGCAAATGTAGGGTTGTAATAAACCAAAATCTTTTCCATTTTGTATATATAGGTTTTTAACACGACTTTTTGTTATGTTTTTTTTTACTTCATTCATTTGGAGTAGTTGTATTTAACAGTATATATAAATACACATTAAGATTTTTTAACACCATTTACAAATTAAAATGTACGAGAACCCCTTTTCCAGATTTTTTTAAATGTCATCAAAAAATGGTAAATACAATGACAAAAAAAACCTCTTTTGAGTCCCCGATCCTAGCCCAATTTTGGTTTTATTTAATTAATTAATCTACCGTTTCATAATCATTGGATGTGTTTACTTGTAAAGAAAGGTTCAATAAACTGCGTCCCGGAAGAAATATTAATAATAATACAGCAAGGATTTTTTTAATGCCAAAAACCGAAATAAGTATATAGAGACAATTTATATAGGCCATCACTTGTTATATCCGTCATTAGATATGTCGTTGAATAAATAAAAATCCCTGTCCTTTTTGCCTGCAAAGTGATAAGACGTCTTATCTCTTGAGGGCTGTTTAAGATTTTTTAATGAGGAAATACTCTGAGCTGCTGCTGACAATATCCGCCCAAGTCAGATCCGATTCAAGTAATTTTTCAAACATTGATCATCTGATAGAATGAATACGACATTGTTAAATATGGATATCCGTGACACTGACAATGTAAATAACGACGTTATTAACCATTCTACGTCCCTCTTTGGTTCTTCCCTAAAAAAACCAGTAAAAAAACTGAAATTATTGGAACAACTGATTGACTTAAGATGCATTTATCATGCTTCAATTCACTAAACGCAAGTAAACTACATATTGTACTTTATATATTTCAAAAATACCATGTATTATACTGTTTTCTAGCTTACGGGCAGCAAACAAAGAAAATAAAAAGTTAACTTATGGGAGTATTATTGTGATACGATAGAGAGAAACATTTAAAAATACAATATAGCATAAATTTTAATATGTGTGAATAAGTTTCTCAATGGTAAGGAATTTAAATATTTAATAAGATCCTAAGAATATAGGGCGATGTGGTTACTTTCAAAAGAATATATAGATGCTTTCAAAGAGACCCACTATTGCTGAATGAGCTTGTGTTTCGAAAAAAATGTAACCGTTATTTAAGAGTTCTTAATTATACAAGGCTATAAAAGATATTCAAATCTAAAATCTAAAGTCAATTTGCAATATAATATTAAAAACAAGTCAAAACAAAGAAATACATGATACAATATATAATAAATCTCCAATATTTTTTTTGATTGAATACAATATGTAATGTAATATAATCTGTATAGATATGAATATGCAGTACACATGATATATACATATATATATGTATATATACAAATATATATATATATACAAATATAGTCTAAAGTAAATTGGCTATATTAATCTCGTAAACAAAAGTGAGAACAAACAAATTCATGATACAATATTATTAAATCTCCAAAAACAAAAACATATATACCTTTTTGAATGAATATAATATAAAATGTAATATAATCTGTAATATGCAGTACATATTATATATATATTCATACATACACACACACACACACACACATATATATATATATATATAATTCATAAATTAATAAAGTCATGTATATCTTGGTGCACAATTTCAAAATCCTAATTTAAATGTAATATAATCTGTAACATGCAGTACATATTATATATAGGTATATATATAATACATACACACACACATAATATTATATAATAAAGTCAATCTAAAGTCAATTTGCAATATTAATCTCATAAACATAAGTCAGAACAAAGAAATCCATGATACAAAATATAATAAATCTCCAAAAACAAAAACATTTTTAAATGATATAATGTAATGTATTAAATCTTTATAGATATGAATATGCAGTACATATTATATATATATATATATATATATATATATATATATATATATATATATATATATATATATATATATATATATATATATATATATATATATATATATTATGTATATATGTTGTATATAATATCTAAGTAAATTTGTTATTTATTTGTTATGTATACAGTAAGGACGTCATTTTTTGACTCCTCAATATTATCTAAATTTTCTAGTGATTATTGTGTCCTTATCCCTTTTTATAAGTGTAAGAAGAGGTTAAGGTGCTCAAAGACTCTCTCTCGGAATCATTTATTGGAATCTAAACTTCGGAGCCCGGATTCGAGGACTTTTTTGATGGCTAAAAAAATGAGCCTTTTAAATAGAAATACGTCATTATTTAATACTTATTCACGTTTAAAAAATGGAATATCAATCACGCATTTTCTAAATTTTTTTTTGGGGGTGCATTATGGTATAAAATATATAATATATATATATATAATACAGATATACTAAATAATTAATATGAATTTAGTTTTGAACTCAAATGAAATAATATTTTGTTTGTTGTTATCCCATTTTTTCGATACTTTCGTATAAAATCAACGATAAATTGATCCCATAATAAAAAGTCACTAAAACCACAGGAAAATCATTTAAATTATATTCTATAACAAAATATAATGTGTGAAAATATATCAAACAGAAAAGAAGTTTAAAACAAACAAAGTTATTTTTTCTCTATCCCTCCTTGTCTGTATCTATTTATTCATTTAATTATATAATGGCCCAGATAGAACATTGAGAACATATCAATTAAAACTTGTGTAATATGTCAAACTTGACAAATTTTTGTGAAACACCAGGTATTTATTCAGCAAAAAAAATAGACGAATGAAGTTCAACATCAACTATGTCCTAAACAAATTAACTTGTAATAATTAATTACGTCTTAAGTTAAGTTAAAATACCCAGAAATACCTTTAATTTATATCCTATAAAGAGATAAAGCCTCAAACGGTGTTCCAAATACTCCGAAATCGATGATTTGATTTTTTTGTAGAGTCTTCATTTTATCACTGCTTCAACAAACCGATAAAATACTAAGAATAGAATATAATACCAGCCTATATTCTTATAATTTTTTTCAGTTTAATTAAACTAACTTATATTCCTTAATTAAAAGTGCATATATCTTGAATACATGAGCGATATATATTTTTTAAATTTCATGTACAGCATCAACAAAGCATCTAAAAACCAACATGTATTATTCTTGAATTGATTAAAGGTTCCTTTAATTGAATTTCAGTTAAGTTATATTAGAAATACTTAGACCAATGTTTACAAATATACAATTATGGCTTTGATACCACTTCCCTCAAATCGAAAAATACTAAGTTTCTCAAGCCTTGTTTGATAACTAAATGGATTTACCTTCTGAAAGGATTTTTAAATTGTGCGCCAAAATATACATGCTTAATTAATTTATGAATTATATATATGTATATATAATATAATATATATATATATTATATATATATATATATATATATATATATATATATATGTGTGTTTGTGTGGTATGTATGTATGCATATATATATAATATAAAGCGTTAATATAACTCTTATTTCAATTTTGTATTCTATATATCCGCCCTTAACAGCAACAACAGCCTCCAGACGGGACCTAAAGGCCTGACAGAGAGGCTGTATATAATGAGCGTCCACTCCATCCCAGTGTTCATCAAGGAGGCCTTCATTCCTTCAATATTGGGGTGACGGATTCTGCAGGCCCTGGCCAGCACATGCAGTCAAAAAGAAAAGTCCAAAGGGCTACATCAGGGCTGCATGGAGGCTATTTTTCATTACCCCAAAATGGGATGCTCTCTGACAAAAAATTATGGGTGGATTTTGCTGTATGGGCTGGTATTCCATCCTGTTGGAGCACCACTTCTTGGTTTGGAAATATTGCCTGAACCCGGGGTCAAAAGTTTAGTGTGCAGCTCTTCAATGTACGTGGCTGCATTCAAGCGAAACCTCGGGGAAACCAAATCAATGGCATTGTGTCCCCTGATGAAGCCACAAAGACCAGAGACATGGCTGAGGCTGGATGTTTGATAGTGGTAATTGTTTTTAAGGTCTTCATCAACATCTTCAAAGGCCATAAACCGGGCATTTCTTTTATTTCTGACCGGATCCACAGTCCAGGTCTTTTCAACAATGAAGATGATGATCCTTCCAGCTGGTGCAGATTTCAGGTATTGATCAGACCCTTGCAACGTTGGAGATGAGTTAATTTGACTTGAGGTGTCAATATCACTCCAACATCACTAGGGACTTGCCACTACACTCCTTGACAGCCCTTCTGACCGTACTCTCATCAACACCAAGGTCCTGGGCATGAGCTCTCATACTGGTGGTTGGAGCCTTTGGATCACATCACAAATCCATTGTGGTTTCATTTTGTACTTGCCAACACTCCCAGATTTCCTCTCAACCCCTTGGTTAATGTCCAGCTTCTTCTTGAGGCGGTAAATGGTCGATCTTGCCACGTTAAGTTGCTTGGCAATCTCAGTTGGAGTCTTACCCGCGCCAAGAAACGTGGACACTTGAACTCTACGGCCTCGTTCCATCACTCTGCTTATTCTCAGAGGAAAATGATATTACATGTTGCCCAAAAAAGTTTTTTTCTGGAATTATGGTGAAGAATGTCTTCAATAGAGAAAAAGTCGTTAGTTGGCGTAAGACTTCATAATATTCTTTGACATGAAGCCATTACCGGAGAATTTATTCTTATCACATTGGAGGCTAGCGTACCCATCATTTAAATGGAGTAGATTTGGCTATTGGAAACTGTTGACCTCCACTTCTTCTCCAGGTTGCACGAAAGATTGATGAAATTTTCTTTTAAATTTTTAACTATACATTGGATAGTTGCACCAAACCTCCTCCGAGTTGTTTTTTAGATCCCTTCAGGGATGGAAAATAACTTTTGGAAGAGTTTATGGAGCCAAGAGTCTCTTCTTCTATCGCCCAAAGGGAAATTTTCGGGTAAAGCGTTTCCAAAGTAGAGAACTGAGTGAACTAATTAACATTGTAAAAATCCACTCGTGTTTGAAGATTGTATTTTTTCTACTCCATTAGACTTGTTCCAAACAAGTTGGCCAAACTGTTTTTATTTGAATCCGAATCTCACTGGGCAACCCATATATATTTATTGTCTATCGGGCATCACTGTCCCGAGGAGAGGATAGCAGTTTTTTTGCCTATAGGATATAAATATGCATTATAGCATTAAAATTAGTCTATCGAACTTAGGATCTTATAAATCAGGTAGACCAAAAATGCCATCCCCTCTCGGGATTCGAACCAGCGCCCCCAACATTGAGAGTTGAGTACGCCTGAATCTAAACGGCTATCGCGCTCCCTTGCAGTTTTTGCAGTTGATGTCTATTCTGGAGTGTTTCTTGAATCTTTAAAAAAGGAGATTAGAATGGCCACTCTCCTACTCAGCTGTACTCCGAATTTCCTTCCACATAAAGTGTGACATTATCTACTTAAATATCAAAGAGATGCTTGAATTTACCGAATTAATTCCAAATCCCGAATATTAGTGTTTCAATCTCTGAGCCAATTTTCGCTTGCAGCCACGAGCAGAAGCGGGGCTAGGGGACGTCTCTGTCTACAGCCGCGCTTAAGATGAATTTGTGGACTTTCGAGACCCTCCAAAGTAATGGTCGAAGTTCCATTTAGTAAAAGAGCTCAAACTGGGTTGAAGAAACGGGTAGGAAATAATCGCTTTATTGCACGAAGAATACAACGATGATAAAGAGTGTCAAAAGCCTTTCTAAATGGCTATAATTGCGCCAAATCTTTTATTCGAGTCTACCAAATCTATTACACACAGTATGTTCAGAGCTATATCTGAGATTTTGAGTTGCTTCAAAAAGCCTTTCCGGTGACATCTAATTTTTTTATTAAGCAGAGGCTCCATTTGCTTAGTAATTACTCCAGCCAGAATCCTGTACGATTAACTTAAAACCGTAATAGGCCACCAGTCTCCAATCTCAATTGCCTTCACTGTTTTGGGAATCAAAACAATACGACCTTTGCGCACAGCTTTTGGCATTTCACCCATTTTTTCCATTTTTCTGCCCACATAAAAAAGGTGTACATTTCTTTCCAAATATTTTAAAGAACTGACCACCAATCCCGGCAGGACCTGTGGTTTTATTTCCTTTAGAGTATCTAAAAATATACTTATGTTTACTATCCTTTTGTAAGAGTTTTTCTTTAGTCTTTTCTTCGGTTAAATTTTTTTATTCGGTTAACACTGAAAATTGTATACTGTGTAAAAATTAGATACACTAATATTATATACAGAAACAGAGTAACGCCATTCAGGGCAGTTGTGAAAAACCATAAATGTTTGTTTATACATAACATTTTGTTTTCAAATACCAAATCTCGCCCTCCAAACAATCATTTATAAGTGCAAATGTAATTGCTAACTTTTAGAACATCATCAAGAAGCTTGAATTGTCAGTGCATGAAGAAAAGACATTGTAAGAAGAAATTGTTATTTGCCTGCTGGATAAATGAACGAAGGAAATATTTAAAGATAAATGAATTAGGATTTTTCTCTCCTTCTTAAGTGTTGTAGTCGTCTATATCATTTATCATTCCAGGAGTATGCACCTGTCTCATTGATTTCAAGTTGCACCTTTTACAACAACACAATGTGTCTGTGTATATAAAATGAATTATCAACCCATAATTAAATTGAATCTTTACATATACATTAACAAAGTTTTAGAATGGAAACAATTAAGCTTATATTTTTATTATTTATCTCATACATAACAACTAACTATTTTAAATTTTACACCTTACAAAAAATAAGCTCATATTAAGTCATATTAATCACTTTTTATTTTTCTGGGCAACTGACTTATATATTATTATTAAATATCATATGATTCACTTCTAAATAAAAGCCGTATCATAAAGTATTTGGAAAGACATGCATGTAAAAAAATATTTCTTAAATATATATATAACATTGACAAAATTGTCCTCAAAAGATTTAAAAATATATATTTAATACAACTATTTATGAAATGCTAAAAATAACCATCTTTTATTTGTGAATAAATTATATAATAATTTTGCAGTACAAAATAAACGAGAGGCATATATACACTCAGAGAGTGCAAACTTCCGCCGTCACGGGGTCCTTATGAGCCTTCCAAGGCGGATTTTCACGACTGGGGTGTCGTAAAGGGACGGGGGAGGGTTCCCCTGGACAGAAATTCCGAGAGGAAGACGCTCCCGGCACCCGATTTCACAGCACAGCGACATCTATTGGCAGAGTAGGCTAACTTGAAATATTTATTAGTATTTAGCTCATTTTGCATCTTAATTCTGGACTCAGAAATGCCAAAATTTAATCACTTGTTTCTGTTGGCATTTCCAACAACTTTACAAAGTTTCATTCGAATCCGTTCCGTACTTTTTGAGTTATCCTGCTGACAAACAAACAACCAACCAACAAACCAACGCCAGTGAAAACAATACCTCCTTCGGCGGAGGTAAAAATGAACATTTCATATTTGCAAAATATTTTATTGTTTATAACAATCTTTCAAATGTTTTAAGAAACCCTTATGTCTAGTGATGGTGAGGAAAAGAGGATCTATGAGTAATTCAGGGTGAAATGTTTAAACCTTTTTTGGTGCCTTTGTTACTTTTTTCAACAACTAAGAGATGAAGAAATGATGATAATATGAAAAATAAGGAGGAGGAGGAGCAAGATGGAGCATGATTAAGTGTGTGAACATCTGGAGCAGAGGTACACTCAAACATATATTCATATGTATATATATATATATATGAAAAAGGGGAGCCTTTGACTGCAAATAAACTTTGGCGCTTTAAAAGTTGGAGGTTTCCTTCCCAATAAAACAGAAGGGGCAAAGTTATAATTTTATTTTAAGAATTTAAACATTCAAATCGGCCTTTTATATTATCACGATAAGGGACTTTGAGGATGAATTAAAAAACGCTCTCAGAAAACAAATATATTTTAGAATTAAATATTGGAATTTTAAGGCCGATAAAATATCAAAAACAATTCCAAAACATAAACGATAGCCGACTAAGTGGTAGATAATTTCTACTATATGTAGATCATAATCCTCTAGAAAGATATAATATACACAGTGGCTAGGCAAAAATGTCCGGTTGATAAGTTTGTTTCTTGTGCGCAGAGCGTACGTACAAATTCAAAACAAGTAAATCAGCTACGCTTTTGAAACAAATAGCTACAATTTATAACTATAAAAAATATCTCTCAGACCAGAAATGAGTGTTCAGCAAGCGAAAAGACAACGGATTCACGATTTGCTTGACGCGCAATTAATCAAGTCGATATTGCCGCGATCGTTGGCGTTGATATCCGTACTGTCCGTCGTATCCAGCAAGCCAAAAATGATGGTAAAGGCTTCAACAGAGCTCCTGGATCTGGTGGCCATAACAAAAAGCGACAGACGACTTTCTCAATGAAGTTAAGGCCAAAGTTGAATCGGACCCCACCATCAGCCTAAACCGTCTCTCAAAAGAGTTCAACGTGTCCAGGCGCACAATCCAGCTGGCTGCCAAGGAAGATTGGGCTTGCAATCATTCGTTCGGACCCACAGACAGCTATTGACAGCAGCAGCGATGGAGAAGAGGCTCGATAGGTGCAAGATCATCCTAAATTGGTTGAAAAAGAAGCCGTGTCTCATCAAAATATTTTCAGACGAAAAGATCTTCACGGTGGACCAAGTTTACAATCGCAGAAATGATCGATGGCTTGCTAAGCAACGTGAGGATGTCCAAGGAGTCTTCAGGACCAAGAATCCCCAGCAAGTGATGGTCCTTGGTGTATTCAGGTCCGACGGAAAGAAGATGCCTCCATTCTTCTTTCGGCCGGACGAGAAGATCGACACCGAGGCCTACTACAAAGTCCTGAGGTATACTGTTCTGCCATGGTTAAAAAAAACTACCCCACCGGAAACTATGTGTGGCAGCAGGATGGTGCACCATCTCATATGGCGGCTAAGAACCAAAAGTTCTGCAAGGACAATATGGCCCATTTCTGGCCGAAGAACTTCTGGCCACCGTCATCCCGGATCTAAATCCGCTGGATTTTTCTGGTGGGGCGCAATTGAGAGCAAGACCAACCGGATCCCTCACCTCAATCTTGACTCTCTGAAGGCCACCATCATCAAGGAGTGGGACAACTACCCTGAGAAGCACATTATAAATGCCTGCAAACGCTTCCGGCCCCGCCTCGAAGCCGTCGTGAAGGCCAATGGAGGCCATATTGAATAATTTAGATCCTTTTATATATTACTTAAAGCCAAATAAATTTCAGTTCCATAGAAGCAACCAATTAAAAGTTAATTAAGTTCACAAAATCAAAATATCAAACCGGACATTTTTGCCTAGCCACTCTGTATATATATATATATAATATATATTCTATATATATATATATATATATTATATTCGATAGAATTGCACCGATGGATATAATAAGCATTATAGCATTAAAATTATTCTATCAAACCTAGGATCTTATCAATGATGTAGACCAAAAATGACCTTCCCCTCTCGAGAGGATTCGAGCCTGCGCCTCCAACATTGAGAGTTGAACGCACTTAAACGCACACGGCCTTTGCACTCTCTTCTTTTGACATTGCATATTAAGGCCGATATAATATTGAAATTTTTTTCCAATATAGCCGATAGCCGATTAATCGTATATCTTTAATTACTATTAGTCATGGAGGCCCAAAATTATTTATAAAGATAATAAAAACATCTAAGTTATCTTCTGTTTTTTATTTGGTCCATCAAAAAATGAAAACATGGTTCTTCTAGTCGTCAGCCTTTTTTGTTTCCAAATTATAGCGTCTTCTATAAAAATTGCGTTTGTATATAAGGTTCTAAATGTAACGGGTTTTTTTCAAAAACCAAAAAAATATTGTTAGAACATACTTAAGGGCTTTTATTTAAAAAATATATTTCAATTCATGAAGTACATGATAACAAGCAATTTTAAATAGATCCAATAAAAAAACTATAAAAATATTAATAAATCACTTAACTTAACAACTTTAGTTACAATTAAATAATAATAAATTACCTCATCATCTTTTATGGTAAAGTAATTTATTCCTTTACTAAAAAAATAAATATGGAGTAACATATATCTAAAAATATCCAATAACATTTAAAAAATAATCAAGTCTGGATAGTTACGTAAAAAAACATCAATAAAATCCATGAATACAAAACAATGATTGATAAAAATAATTTGAATCCAGAGAGATTAATAGCTTTTAAATATTTGAGGAACGTCTTCATTTTCATACACATTAAATTTCAAGAAATTATAAACCAGCTTTACAAATGTTGATTTCAGTGTTTCTCTTTCAGGACAGAGAAATTATGTATTACTTGGTAATACACAATTTTTGTTCATCTTTATATATTAGGAGTTTCGAAAAGATTCACGTTAAATGAACATTTCAGTTTTAGGCTCTAACTAAACTAAAATTTATAAATGCAAAAGTTACAATTTGTTTATTCGTTCAATCCAATATTTAATTGCATGTACGTTGATAGACTTTTAAAGTCATTTTATATCCCTAAATATGTTTTACATAGGCAACTTAATAGGCTAAATGTGTATTTATCAGACTTGCCTAAGAATGTGTACATATGGCTAATATATGTATACTATACCTGTACATATATACATATGCAAAGACCGTGAAATTAAATAAATAAAGTGAAAGCATAATCAAATGGGCATTTTTAGATGCAGTTAAACTGAAGTAATATTTTGTTAACTGTATAAGCAACTCCTATTTACATCCATTTCTATGAATAAGTTAATAGGTAAAGATGCTTTAGAAATAGTATGTAAGATGATTACGTAGGCTATGGAGACTATTATACCCATAAGCCATTCTGTTACAATGATATATCAGGGAAATCAAGAATCCTCTTATTGGCCAAAGTTTGAAGTGATACGTCGGATGATAAAGAACATGAAAACAGCACTATCATATAAAATAAAATGCACTTATTTTATTGATAAATGTAATAATTTTCTAAGGTATAATAATTATAAAAAAATGTGTTTTAAAATGTTTTACTTTCTCACAATATGATTAAAAAATTCACAAAAGTAATCTTGAAATACAAAAAAAAACATAGACTTTTACAAATATTATTAAAAAATTGTTGTTATTTAAAACCAGGTCTTTATTTACAAAATGATGTAATTTTATTTATTAAAAAAATATAAGAATTCTAAATGCAGAAAAATATTTTTACAAAGAAATAAAATTATATTATTCACCGTATTTTAAATAAAGATAATATAGATCATACCTACAAATATAATATCATCAAATTTACTTATATTTTAAAAGACTAAAACAACTATAAAAAGCCGTTGGTTAAAATAACTTTTGCCCATTACTTAACTTAAAGATTTTAGTTCTAACTGAAATTTTTTAGGTAAAAAATTAAGTTATTTTTAGTGCCAATAAAAGAACATAACTTTAAAACATCAACATGAGTACCCTCTTACGTCCTCAGAGAAATGGTTCAAATACCGACTTTTGACCGGTTCGCTGGAGGTTGCAGACAAGTTTTTCAAAGACGATCGAAAGAACTGTTTCTTTTGCAAAAAACACACCCGAGACCACGGATCATCTCCTTTGGAACTGCCCTGCATTGGCAGAGACTTACAAAGCCCTCCAAATCTCACTAGAAAACCTCTTCAAGACCAAAACTTCTGAGGAAGACTTTCTGACATTCACAAAGAATGCCAAATGTGACGCCGTCATAACTAAAGTTCACTACATATTATATAAAATGCGAACTGTTAAAAACGACGACCTTTCTTGTATCATCCCAATCGCCTCTTTATATTCAAAAATTTTATTAGAGATATAATTTTTTATTGATATGTTTGTTATCAAATTATTGTAATGTTTTCTTATGTTTTCGTTTAAATGATTGTTATTTATTGATCGTTTTTCACTAAATATGTGCACAACCTTTTTGTATATCGTTGGTTGATCTATCGAAATATATGCCCACTGGGCCAAGAAAAAAAAAACATGAGTACCCTCTTTTTCTTTTTCCTTCTTGAAACTATAAAGAACCCTAGTAGGAGCTGTTATTTAAAAAAATAGTTGGTGCGTCAGCACTCATGTTCATTTATTGGCACTAAATATTATTTGACGAAAATTTGCAAAAAAATCTAAAGTCATAATTTTTTCAAAATAAGTAATAACAAAAAAGTTTTGCTTCATAACGAAATCTTTGAACCCAGTGACGTCCGATTTCTAACCTTGCTAGAAATTTTTAATTTAGATATTCGTTTTCAGCATCAATAAAATGAGCCAGAATCGCTGGGTATATGTAAAAGAACTAAAAAGTGGTTTCATTTTGGGAGGTCTAATATATATATATATCGATACTAGCAAATTTTGACACCTAAAGTTTTCAAAGGTTACATTTTTTTCATAGATTTATCTTAAAATAATATATTATATTGATTATATTCACAAAATACATTCCTTGAATCAAATAGACCAAAGTAAGTCTATTTTTTTCATCAGCAGGTCTTTATTCTATTTTAATCTATTTATGTGCAGTTAACTTTTTCCCTTCATTTATGCCCATCAATGACCGCATTACTCTTTTCGCCCATTCCTTCGCCCAATTTAAAATTGTCTAAGTGCTTTTTGACAATCTCCATCGCGTCTCCCAATTTAGGTTCATTGGTGGATAATTTCAAATGCCAGGGAGGACCCTTTTTTAGGGTGTTAATTCTTTAAACAGGTGATGTTCCTTAAAAAAACTTTTGTTCCTTTAAAAAATGTGTGTATGCAGAGCTGAACGCTGATTTTTTCGCAACAAGTTATATGAAGATGTTTTTATACATTGAAACTTCTGAAAAAAAACTATTGGATATTTATTGACCCTTTAAACCAAGCATAGGTAGACTTCAATATGTTTCTATTTAATTATTTGTATAATGAGTAAATTAGGTTTTTGTATCAGCATGCATGACATGCAATATATTAAATACATTATGCAAAATAAATGTTTTAACGCCTTTAGTTCTTGCGAAAGGTATAGAGGTATAAAGGTATTTGTAGGCACGACACCCTCCACAATTGATTTCCAAAAGTGAGTCTTAGTACAAAGTAAGCCTTGTAATACCCTTCGTGTTTGCATGTGGGGAATGGGTGCAATTTTGTAGGGCTAATCGTCTATAAGGGCTTGCCTATGTATGTGATCAACAGTCATTTTCGTCTTATTTAAAATGCCTTCAAGTCATACCTACTCTAAATAAGTAATAACAAATTTTGCTTTGACGACTCATTCCTAAAAACGGATAACCCCTGGGTCCGATTTTAATTAGAATTGTTTGTCAGCATCAATAAAATGAGCCAGAATCGCTGGGTATATGTAAAAGAACTAAAAAAGTGGTTTCATTTTGGGAGGTCTAATATATATATATCATATCAATTTCAATAAGTTGCCAAATTTTTTTAAGATTAACAAAATCATTACTATTTATTTTTCACTAAATTTTCTAAATCAAATATTTTTTTATAATTTATATATTTTATATTTGAAAAAATAACGGTTTTATTTTCAAAAGTGCCCATTTTATGTTCTATTTTCGCCTATCTTTCGCCCAATTTAATATTTTTTCGCTTTTTGACAATTTCTAAGTTTTTACAATTTCGGTTCATTGGTGGATAATTTCAAATGCCAGGGAGGACACTTTTTTAGGGTGTTAATTCTTTAAACAGGTGATGTTCCTTAAAAAAACTTTTGTTCCTTTAAAAAATGTGTGTATGCAGAGCTGAACGCTGATTTTTTCGCAACAAGTTATATGAAGATGTTTTTATACATTGAAACTTCTGAAAAAAAACTATTGGATATTTATTGACCCTTTAAACCAAGCATAGGTAGACTTCAAATATGTTTCTATTTAATTATTTGTATAATGAGTAAAGGTTTTTGTATCAGCATGCATGACATGCAATTATATTAATACATTATGCAAAATAAATGTTTTAACGCCTTTAGTTCTTGCGAAAGGTATAGAGGTATAAAAGGTATTTGTAGGCACGACACCCTCCACAATTGATTTCCAAAAGTGAGTTCTTAGTACAAAGTAAGCCTTGTAATATGCCTTCGTGTTTGCATGTGGGGAATGGGTGCAATTTTGTAGGGCTAATCGTCTATAAGGGCTTGCCTATGTATGTGAGTCAACAGTCATTTTCGTCTTTATTTACAAATGCCTCCAACTCTCACCTACTCTATATAAGTACACTTATTAATTTTCCTTTGAGACCTCATGCCTAAAAAAGGATAACACCCTGGGTCTTTTTTAATAATCAATTGGTGAAAAGAAAAAGAGGAGAATAATGGAATTATGATATACGGCATCATTTTACTTACGACTGTCAACTCACAGATAATAACTTCATATAAAAAACATTAATGTATATTGTCGTGTTCAGCAATCAATGTCCTTTATAAATCCATTGGAATATCTACTTTTTTAAATCTACTATTACGATCATTGAAAAATATATTTGCATATTATAATTAAAATGTACTGTCTTTTTTAGGTAAGTTAAACGTTGACTGAGTCCATGCCAGGAATTACAGGAAGATAAAAATATAAATCATGAAATTCGAGCAAGCTATACATAATTTAAATATAAAATATTCCTTTTTTTCTTAATGTATAGTTAGGTAAAAGTCAGATTTACTTGCAATTTCATTCAAGCATATTAATTATCAATTTTGAACATACTCAAATAGTCGATTGGAATAAAATAAAACAGCACTTGGAAGGATTAATGTATGGACTCCAAGGTTCTCCATGAAAAACGCCATTTGAAATCGATGGAATAGAAACTTTATAGAAGTTAACAACTCCCCTTGAGAGTATCAATATATTTTTAACCGGTAAAGGATATTTCCAACATAAATAGACATACCAATTTGAGCCAAAAGCTTTCTAGGGATCGTTGTTTCTTAATATTTCTTCCTCTTTAAACAAAGAATCTAAAATGTGAAAAAATAAACCAAAAATACTTTAAATAATATAAGTACCTAAAAAACTAAAGACAGTGACATTGACAGACATTTAATAAAAAATAAATTAATATCGACGTAACATTGATTTTTCGACTTCATAAACACAGAACGTCCTTGAAAGTCAATAAAATAGATATATCATTAATGAAATAACAAAACTTTGCCTTGTGTAGTTTGAGAACCATTTTCTTCTATTTTAAGATATATTTCTTTCATGTTTGATAAGATCATAATACTGGAAAGAAATACAATTAAGAAAACTAGCTTTTAGAAGAAAAACATGAATGACACGAAATCATCAGTGAAGAATTATTTGTTTAGAGCGTTATGAAACAAATGCAATGCAGTTTGAATTAGAAAATACTTCTTGCATTAAGTTGCAATTGCAAAATATGCATATATAATATATTTTAAACTTACTTATGTATATGGCAAACAAAAATCTTATGATCTCAATGCGATCAGAGATATATTACTCAAATAAAATGGAGCGGGTTAGCTCAGTGCAAGCTCTGAACCTTGAGGGTTCGACTCACGAGAGAGGAAGGCCAATATTGATCAACCTTTTTTTTCTTGGCCAAGTGGCATCATTTTATATTTAAACAAAACAACAAACAATAGACCTATTAAAAAACTTGAAAGAACATTTGGTAAAAAAATCATTTCTTACGACATGACTCCTTTAAAACTTTAATGTGGAGTTTAACCATTCATAAAAATTCCCGAAAACTCGGTGCACTTCTCCTTGCATATAATGCATGCTGAATTCTTGTAATTATAGAATTTATAAAACGTTCATCGAGTCCAACATAAAAGTATATAAAGTCACTTCTCTTAGGTTGATAAAAACTTAAATTGTCAATTAAAAGATCGGAAACGGATTTATATAAAGGAACTAGATATGTGCAGTCATATAAAAAGTGGTATCTGGACTCACTTCTCCGTACGGCAAAAAGAACATTTACTATGATCTTGCGTAAAACATATGTCTCGCACTTCGAGTGTACCAGAGAGAACACGGTATTTAAACCACTTTTCTGATGACGACAGCATATCACTTTTTATCACACCTATAGCTTTAGCCACTGGAATATTTATACAACGTCTTCTTAAATAATTAATATTCATAAACCTTTATTGAAAGGATCCTAGGTTCGAGGGACTAATTTACACGCTTTAATACTAATTTATATTTTAAAGGGATGCAATTCTATCGAGCCATTTTTTTTTGCCTATATGGTTCGATAGAATTGCATCCGATTGGATATAAATAAGCATTATAGCATTATAATTAGTCACTCGAACCAAGGATCTTATCAATGAGGTATACCAAAAATGACCATCCCCTCTCGGGATTCGAACCTGCGCCCCCAACATTGAGAGTTGGACACGCCTTAACACGCACGGCTATCGAGCTCCTTTTTTATATTCCGTATTTACAATCAATACGAAGTAGCAATAGAACGGAATTAAAATAAAAAAATGGTTCTATCGAACCATATAGGCACAAAAAATATAATAATGTAAAAAACAAGTCACCAATTAAGCAATAAATAGCAATATACTTATTTGCTTTATATGGCAGTTGCCATATGCCTGGATGTAAAGTCGAATAGGTATACATATGTCTCAATTAATTTAATGTTGACTTTCATATAATATATTATCTAGTGAATATGGGATCTATGTATACCTATGCTTTATTCTATGATTGATGATGAAAGGTGTAATTGAAAACGTGTACCTACAAAATTTACTTTATATGAATAAAGTTAACGAACGATCCTTCTTTTAGGGGATTTTTTTTATTAAATTTATTATAAGATTTTATAACAGAGAATTTGAAATTGTTGTTATTATTTTAAAGTAAAGCGATTGGTTCTGCCATTGAAAAATACAATGAATATTCTTTTCTGCTATATCCCAAATTAACTGCTTTAAAACAATAGGCGTTCTACTATAAATTTTGTATCTTGGAGTAGAACAGCGATATATAAAATGGGTTATTGGAAAAATTGCGCAAAAATATTATCAATAACAATCGATTTTAAGAGTTGTTGTATTGCCGATAGCTTTTTTTCAGGAAAAATAGCTGATAAATCGGTAGATATTTTTCTTCTAAATATATTAGTTAGAAAATATAACACAAATAATTTTAAATGTAATAAAAACCAGTTATCTTTACTTTTTGCGACAATAAGTGAACGTTATGTTCAACACAAGTGCCTTTTACTACTATGACCCCCGAAAAAGACCTTATATTCGTTAAATTTGCTCAAATAAATGCTTAATAACATATAGGTGTATGAAATCCCTGATATCTCAT
Source organism: Caligus rogercresseyi (assembly GCA_013387185.1). Classification (NCBI taxonomy): domain Eukaryota; kingdom Metazoa; phylum Arthropoda; class Copepoda; order Siphonostomatoida; family Caligidae; genus Caligus; species Caligus rogercresseyi. The sequence continues at coordinate 19,547,943 of CP045902.1, forward strand.
CAAAATTATTTGCTAACTAAATCTTCGACAGAATAAATTAAATAGCTAATCACAAGTATCGATGCCAAAATTTGCCAATACCGATTCATCGGCAAAACGATTAAACGGCCGACCTATATAATATGGATAAACAAAATGTCAAAATATAAGTAAGATTATCAACTTATTTTTATCTTTATAGCAATAGATCATCCGCTTAAAACCATAAAAAGGAGTGACCAAAGGATAACTAGAAATATGTACGATTTGTTCGGAACAGGGCAATTTAAAAGTGCTAATATAATCTCCTGTTTATAATGGTCAAAATATGTATTTATTGTACTTAAAGGTTATATAAAATAAACTGCGTAGTGTTCAAGAGAGTTTTAAGAATATATAATCACATTTATGGTTAAGGAAGAAATGATCATTATTTTTTTCATTTTAAAATTGTCCCTCAATTTTCTAACATTCGACAGATTTCAAAAATTCTACTTATTTTAATTTTAAGGTCTTTATTATAACTGTACTATAAAATATACAGTAATACTCGTAAATAAAATATATGTTAAATTGTTTACATGGTACATAAATAAACATTATAGTTTAAAATTAGATTACCTATAAAAGACCAAACCTCTATTCATAAAACGTGTACTAACATAGTTTAAAACACACGCCAAATAAATAATAAACTATATTGAACACAATATATAAATATTTACAACCGAGCACAAACAAAACTTCAAGAACACAAAATAAATCGAGGATCGAGGCCGAGAGGCCTAAAACCCTTTTTCTTATTTTCCTTTTGTTGTTGCCTCCTCGTCTGTTGTTGATGCCTTGAGGCGGTGGGTTGAGGAGTTTTTTGTTGTGGGCTCTTGGGAGTGGCCTTCCTGGAGGAGTAGTCATAGTTGTCACCTTGTGCCCCTGTGAACTTTTCTACCTTGTTCCGCCGCTCTCGCTTGAGGTGCTTACGGAAGGCGATACTACTTTTCTATTTGAACAGCTGTGGATTACTAAAATTGTTATATTGTGTTTTATAATTGACAATAAGTTTGGCTTCAGCAACTTCAAATTAACCAGCTTGAGCACCAAACTTTTAGCAAAATCATGCATACAAAATATGAAGATTTTTTAAATTCTTAAAGCTTAAATTTTATTAAATAATATATAATATAATTTTAATAAGGGCATTCAAAGTTGATAACAGTATATATAGTACAAACATGAATAATAAATATGGAGTAATAAAAAAAGGCAAAAAAATGATTGAAGGCCTGAATTTGCATTAAAGAATATATCCAAAAATACACTTTGGTGTGTGCAGTAACATGCTGAGGAAACGATCCACCGACTTACATAATGACTAGGTACTCAACAGAAAAGAAAAACATGGTTTTTTTTAAACGTTATTTGATGATGTTCGATAAACTAAGACGGCTGCCCTACTTATTGAAATTATCAAAGTCATGAGAATATAATCAATTTTAAGCTAAAATGTTTAAATATGTTTTACGCATTAACATCATTGTTTATACATTCTCTTTTTTTTATCCAGTATATATTTTTATGAACTGTGGAATAAATAAATAAAATCAAAAGGAAACCATACATTAAATTCCAATGATGTCACCCATCACTACCTTGATAAATAGTAGTCTCTTATGTTCAACTCCCAATGTCGGGGGCGCAGGTTCGAATCCTGAGAAGGGATGGTCAGGTTTGGTCTATCTCAATGATAAGATCTTAGGTTCGAGTGACTAATTTAAATGCTATAATGCTTATTTATATCCAGTTGGATGTAAGTCTATCGAACCAACTAGGAGGTCTCTGGATGTTTCTTACCACTTATCCCTTTTTATAATCCGTACGACATGGAAGTTAGACTTTGAGTGCTGAAGAGGTAACAACTTTAACCTTAAGGATATATATATTTTGGTCATAAAAGAGACAAAAGTATGGAGTTTTTCTCTTCTCTCTTTTTATTGAGATTATCTTCTATTCAGTATTTGTATGGGTCAAAGGAACGATTTAAATAGTCTTAATCCGATGTAATCTAAAATAATACGCCATCAAATCTTACACCTCACAGAAATAAATGCGACTCTTTAAAACTATTGATTGCTTTCTCATACCCAGGATTAAATTAGTATCAATACCAAATATATTTGCCAAACAATACGGACTTTAATTTATTTCTTTTGTAGAGTTAAATATCAAATACAATGAAGTAAGAAGCTCAATATAGCAAATGGAAAAGTTTCTTCTAGGAGAATCATTGAATGAGAGGGGGGGGGGGATAAAAAACTTGGTTGGTCTTTTTGAAGGTATATTATATAAAGTATATACTCTTAGTAGTACATATAGCGAAGTACATAAAACTCAAGGAATAATTTATCCAATATCATATATCCACTTCTGTCCTTCTTCGATAAGCAACTCATATTTTTATATAGCAGCTACACTAATATTTGTGGTGGATCCTATTGAGCATTTGAGGCAACGAATATCATTAAGAACTACCGTTGTGTACATTAGTCGAACAGTAATTTTAGGTTGAGGTATCTTTTTATAAAGAATATAAAATACTTACTGTGAGAAAAAAAATATTCTCATTTTTAAAATCTATTTGGCTTTAGAAAATGGCACTTGTATGGATATGAATAAGGATTATAGCGTGTAAATTTGTCTATTGAACCTAGGATCTTGTTATTGAGGTTGACCAAAATAACTGACTTTCCCCTCTCGGGATTCGAACCTGCATATTCGACATAAAGAGTTGAGCAAAATTCCACTTAGCTAACTCACTTCTCTCCCTATTATTAGAGTATTTTTATAATAATATTTAATTAATGTATTGCTGCTATATATAGACGGCATGGTGGTATATTGGAACCCGTGTTTAAGATGATAAGCGTTGTCTGAGGCTAACAAAAGCTCAAAAATAAGTAATAAAAATATAATTTACGCCGTTAATTGAGGTAATAATTTCAATTACTTCTCTGCATTTATTCAGCTCAGTTTGAATTTTTTTTAGTAAAAAACACCGAGCTTAGTGAAGTATAAATAAAACACATCAAAAAATCGTGATCAAATAATTGAGCAAGGCCTCAAATGTCGTACTTATGTTGAAAAGAGTGAAAGAATAGAAATTTAAATGGCAAAAATAAATAATAGATAGGCATATTTTCTAAGAGCATATCAACCATAAATTTGACCATAATAACGTCTATATACTAAATTTTATTGTTAGATTTGCTCTTTCGTTTTTTGTTGTTTAGTTGGTATATATTTTTTTCGCTTATATCTCTTTTATATCGTATTTACTACTGAATGATAACGAATTCCATGAAAGCTAGAGGTGTCCTCATTAATCTTACTCAATTTGTAATATTGTACACTTTTTAATGTTAACAATATTTATTAAAATTCAAACGTTAAAATAAACCATTGTTTTGATAAATCTTTGACAATTTAAATTACAAGACAACTGCAAAACAAATATTGAGCAAGTAATATTTTCAAAATACAATATTCATAAACAAAGAGGAATGGACAGCTAAAACTATATTGTTTTGCAAAACTAAATGTCCTTTTGTAAATTATTGAAAAACCGATACTATGATATTTTCTTTGCATTTTTAAACCCTTGATGTAAATATATTCCATGATAGAAAGAAAATCCATCAGATGATATATGTAATTTGCATATATACACCAACATAGTATGATTATGAAGCAAATGCCAATTATTTTAATTTGATTCATGTAGGTAGGCTTACAAAAATTCTAAGGGTTGATTCATTAAAAATTCAACTTGATTTTTTGTCTCTAGAATAAAGATAAATAATATATATATATATTTGGAATCAATAAAACAAATTATGATATTCTAAAGATTAGGTTTCTATTGTATGTCGTTAATTTTTAAAGAGGTTCTCGTCAAACTTTCAAGTAGTATCCATTGATGAGCATCGTTTGGATAAAACGTCTTTTAATTTACAAAAAAGCAAAACAAATATATATATATATAAAAATCCTACAAACAACATAGCAAACATGTTTTGAGATAATGTAATTGATTATAGTTATGAAAAATAGGGGCAATCAAGGTTTTTAAAAGTTTTTAAATACTTTTTTGTACATTAAAACTTTATATAGAGGATATGAAATATACAATCATATTTTTGTGGAGGCATTTATATTTTTACTATTAACATTATTAAAGATTAAGAAACTTATTAAAGTATGAAAAAATACTTTTTTGCTTGCATAATCTTCATTAAATTATATATATAATTAAGGATTTTATTACATACTTATATAAATCATTACAAAGTGTGAAACTATTTCGTAAATACAGAGTTAACTAATACCTAAAGGAAATAAGGATGCTATATGATATTTTTGCATCATTTTATGAAGGTAGATTCTGAAACGAAAATTATGCATGTTTCCACAATATATATATATATTTGACACTCAACAGAGAATGAAAAATTGGTTTTCTGAAAGAGTTACTTGGTGACTTATATAACTGCCCTACTTGCTGATCAAAAAAATTGGCTGTCTTTTGAATATAAAAAAGGACATCCTACAATAAATGTTCAACGATGTCATCCTAAGTATATTAAGTTTCATAAAAAGCAGTCTCTCAAAACAACGTCATTAGATATTATTTTTGTAATAAAATCCTTATTTATTTCTTGGCATGTGAACAGGAATATTAAAAAAGATTAAAAATAAATTGCAAATATATAGGATTCAGAAATATAGTTATATTTTTTGTTATTAACTGTTGACGTAGGAGCCTTGTTTTGTTTTAATGATACGGTTTTGAAGTATTCTTGTCTTGCTTAGGTGTCGAAATCATTTTCATTCATATTGAATGGTATGTCCATCAACTTATATTATAACATGATACTAAACTGAGAAGGAAAATTCAATTCACTTAGATAACTAATATTGGGGGCTGACTAGCTGAAGATAAAACAATTTAGTCGTCTTGGAAATAGAAAAATGCTGGATTAAATGTAAAGTGATCTCATCGTATTTTATGTTTCTTACAAAGTATTCCCTTAGAACTGTATGCCATGGCCATTACGTTTGTTTATTAAACTTTTACAATTCCTTAAGACCAGTATTTATACTTTGACGGCTTAAGGGTTAATAATAATAATTGTTTTTTTTCTCCCTCTTTTGTTTCATCAGATCCTAACTTGGACATTGATATTCCTTTTTTTCAGTCCATTGTGCATCCAGTTATTATTGTATATGTCGGTGGGTATGTATGTTTGAGACAATGGAGCTTTTGGTGGATGATCCTCGACAAAGATATATCTCCTTAATAACTAAATGCCTATAATTTGTTTTTTTCTATAGAAAATGAGAAAATTAACTACTAGGGCAATTGGTGTACTTTTTGCTCATGATGTTTTCATTGGGAGTAAAACTAGGGGGACGATACAAAAAATTATCTAATACCCATGATCAAGCAAGGATTTTCACTAAACCTCTTCCAACAAAATATAACATATTTTAATCGCAGTGTATGTTTTTATATAAGTATTTGATCCCTTTATATAAAACCCTATCGCTCTATGTCCAAGTATTAAGTTTTATATTGGGTGTCCATATACTTTTATCCTGAATATAGGATTATAATTAAATTGATGAAAGCAATTATATGAAAGTATAACCCACCCAGAGCTCGTATTAGTTATTATATATAAAGCACCTCATTATACTTATGGCACTCCCTAATAATCATGCTTTGTTCAAAGTTAATTGGATATTTGATAAATTATGTAGCATACTGTATAAATTCCCCATGACTGTTAAGGGCAACCTGTACTGCCGAAAGAAAGATATAGTCGATAAGAATAAGCCTTATATTATATTGTTTTTGAACAATTATTTTACCGTATTTATTAGTGAATAAACATATGGAAAATAACGCTTATGAAGCAGAGTTGACTTGCTATACTTGCTCTACATATATTTAGTTTAAATATATAGTATTTATTATAAACAAAGGCTTTTTAGATCGTTTTATATATCTATTTTTGATAATTCAATTCTACCTATATAGTATAATGCAAATAAGTATTTTTTTCAAAGAATAAACAGATGATTCAACTTTTGAAATGGAAATATTATTGGAAGGGCAAATCATAAAAAAATTCATATTTATTTAGATACTCATACAAACATATATTCTCCAAACGTTCATATCTCAAATATTCCAAAGAAAGTACTCCATAATAAAAATAGAGTCTCATAGCTTTTTTTAATCTTATCTCCTGAATAATTTAGACAACCTAAACTTCCAGGACAGCCGGTTTCTTTTTTTTTCTTCCTATATTGGCTCTGCATGATATAAACTTTGTCAAGCAAATAAAGCCTCACATCTAAGTATACGTAGTTTGTGAGTTAGTTGGCTTGTATTATGAATAAATAATACGAACTTATTTCTTTTTCCTCTTGTAAGTATGTCCCAAGAAAACAACTTTGCGCCATTAAGAAATCTAATTATCATGCAAAAATTTTTAACATTGATATGATATACATATTGTGCAGATGCTTTATATATATATATTATATAAGGATATATATATATGTATATATATACATATATATGTGTGTGTATCCAAGTTTTAATAAAAGTAGGATTCTATATTGTTGAATTTACTAGGGATATTCACAAGGCACGTTGTAGTATCATTTTCCATATCCTCAAATGATTTATTATACTAGTAGGTTCATGTTTGCTTAGTTAAATTGCAGTTGCAATGGCTTCAGGTCCTATGGTTGAAATATTGCAATATTTATAGGAATTATAACTATTCTCCATATATAATAAACATACATGTATGCCAGTTTCTTTCCTTGCATAATTAATTATTTATGCTGACTACAATACTTTTGCCTTTTTTTACATGTCTCATACAGAAGACACTCCGTAGAGTTGCTTGATAAGGTCTTATGTAAAATATTATTGAAGTTGCTTAGTGTATGTTATTCTAAAAGTCTATAGATTCCTGAAGCTTAATGAATTTCAACATTCCTAAAGTTCCATATACTGACTAGCAAGGTATTTTGTAAGGATATGTATTATAATGTAAATAATTCTTCTTTTTATTGACTTTAATGATACTGTATCTTGCGTAATTAACGTATAAGTACATAAACATCTTTTTGCCTATTTGGTTCAATAGAATGCATCCTGTTGGGTATAAAGAAACATACGAACGTGTAATTAGTCTATCGAACCTGGAATCTTAATAATGAGATTGATAATAATTGACCTTCACCTCTCGGGATTCGAACCTTGCACCCTCAACATTGAGATCTGAACACGCCTTTATGCCCTAATTTTTAAATTCAGTTCAAGTCATAAGTAGATCATTTTCTCATCTTTTAATAATATTTATATATTGTAATCACACAAGGTTGCTTGATTTTAGTTTATGGGTTTAATACCATATTTTATACATTTAATAATACTAGTGTGGTTCTGTGACATCATTCAGATTTAACATATTCTTTGTTGTATGTATAGTTTTGATTGAGCAATGTATCAAATCATTGAAGTCAGTCAATTGAACCCTATAATTATATTTTTATTTGTTTATTTTGTTCGTTATATTTGAATATAAATACGCATGATTATCACTCAAACCTCATTGATATTAATAAAGAATACTAATTATTATAAGTTAAGCAATTCCTCAACTTTCGTCAATATTTCATTTCTTTGTATGGTTTTATTCAATTTTTGCGGATAACTGGATCTGCACTGACGATAAGTCAAATTAAAGTTATCGAATTGAAACATTATGTTTATCTATAGGCAAAGTAAATGTTATTTTTGCCTTACGTAGAAGGATCCAGTGCTCACTTGTTATATGAGTTCACATATCTTGATATAAATCCGTTTCTGATCTTTTAAGTGACAATTTCAGTTTTCATCAACCTAAGAGATGTGTTTTTATTGCTTTTATTTTGGACTCGATGATCATTTTGAATTCTATTATTTTAAAACAGAGCATGTACTATTACTGCAAGGAGAAAATTGTATCTGCAACGATATTTTGGGGATTTTCGATAGTTAAATTCCCTTAAAAGTTTTAAAGGATTCATTTTGAAGAAATGAGTTTTACTCACTTGTTCTTTCATTTTTTGTTATATTGTTTGAAGTATAATTGAAGCCTGTTGAGGACGATTTTTTTGTTGCGGTTATATGAGTTTGTCACCGGAACCACCATTAAAAATACTCAATATGACCTCCCTCCTACGGAGGCAAATCTGCGCCACTCTACATTTAGAGTTTAATCCACTAAATTAACAAACTACCTAATAAACAAAGTTACTATTTAATATTCAATCTGTTAATACAAACCTATAAAAGTTATCCCAAGTGCATACAACAGCTTTATTATCGGCTTTTTACTGTGCAAGCCTTTTCTGCATTTTCAATATACCCTAAACCTAAGAATATGGCCAATTTTATGATAAAGCCAACTGCTATAGACTTCAGTTAGTCCTCTTATTTTTAATGTGTCTTTTACTTAAAAGAAAAGGAATTTGCAATTAATTTTAGACATATAAGTCACGGCTTCTATCAATGCTTCATAAG
>CP045902.1:19556662-19582319 GCA_013387185.1 Caligus rogercresseyi
TATATATATATATATTATATATAGGGCGTAGCAAAAAATGCTCGAAGCTCCACTCTTCAGGCATTGTTTAGTATACCTTCATAAGCATCTGTGCCAAATTTTATGCAGATTGATGAAGTTTTAGTCTGCAGCATTTTCATTTGAAAATTTGCGTATTTATACTCATACCCAAAACATAAGTATACAAGCGACGGTGAAATATATATTAAAATTTTAAAGAGAAAAAGGGAGATACCTACTGTTTTTCTTTATGCGTTATTATTCAATTTATTATTTTTCTTTTCCAAAATTACTACGCAGTTAGGGAGATACTGTTTTTCTTTTCAAAATTACTACGCAGTTATTTAGCTAATTCAGTTGCATGCTGGACATTACGTTGTGCATTATTTGTTATATTTTCTTTTGAGCTGAGAGCTTCTATTGCTCTTAAAAGTGATCTATTCAACGAAAATGGCGAAATCAACAAGGTCATTCACACACCATACACTGTTTGGTTCTGCATGTGTTCTTCCAGTGGACAAGCTTCCTTCAAAAGGTGACATGCTAAGATGCTGCTGGCAGTATAAATGTGATTATGGTAAGTTCACCGATGTTGCATTTATTATAAAATTGGCTTCAAAGGACTGCACAGAGATATGGAGAAAAGCAATTGGAGACCGAAAAAATGCTCCACTCCTTAACCAGAACGCAGTGGAGGAAAAGCTAAGAAAATTATACAAGAGGGGAATTGACATTAATAAAAACGCGAGCTCTGGAAAGAAGATTTTATTTCTTAAAGAATTGAATGAACTTTTTGACATTTGTAACTGTCAATGTCCTCCAACTTCTTGTCATATAAGCAGATGCAAATCTAAGGAATGTGATGGATACCACCTTAACTGTCAGTGCGAAGTAAAAGTTCCTAAACGTGAGGTGCGGTTTCTTTTAGACCAGCGAAGTGACAAAGTTATGGTGATTTCAGGTGTTGACGTTAAAGTGACAAAAATTTGGGAAAAAGCGACGAATAGAGATAATCACCATTCAGAAAGACTAAAACAAGAAATTGAACGGACAAATAAAATTAAAGAGTTTGATCAAGACAATATTGATGAAAGTAACTTTGATTCTGAGATTGATGTTCCTTCTCACAGCTCAGATATAAATTTCATACCACCGCCAGAAGCCTTGACAAAGATTGTCTCACAAAACCGAACTAGACTGCCCACACTAGCTGCTACTTGTGATCGATATTTAGTCAGTAATTATGCTGGAGCGGCCATAGCTTCTGCTGCTCTGATTGACTATGGTGTTATTGACAAAGAAAATACGAGACATTTAATTGGACCACATAAATTACGCAATGAAAGGAAAAAATATCGGGATGAGAGGATGCAATGTGATTTGGACAATTTACAAAACATAACTTCTCTTTATTTTGATGGTAAAAAGACATTAACTAAAATAATAACAAAAATGAAAAAACAAATGGACATCAAAATTAATGAAAAATGATCATTATGTTATCTTGTCCGAACCGGACAATGTGTATCTTACACATGTGACACCTAAGTCTGGACATGGAAAGGAAATTTCAAGAGCTGTTCACGAGTTTTTAGTCGACAAAGCTCTGATCCAGAAATCTATTGTATGTGTTGGATGTGATGGAACAAACACAAATGTAGGATCAGCCGAAGGGGCCATTCATCATCTGGAGATATTACTCTGCCGTCCTCTTCATTACTTCATTTGCCAGCTTCATGGAAATGAATTGCCCTTTCGTGCAGTTTTTTACATGTATGATGGGAAACCAAGTGGTCCTGTGCATTGGAGTGGCCCCATTGGAACAAAAATAAAGGAAATGGTCTCTGAGCTACCAATTGTTGAATTCGAAGCGATCAAATTTAATCATTTTCCGGTTTTAATCGAAGAAATTATAAGGGATCTCTCTTGGGATCAGAAATATTTATATCGATATGCATTGGAATTATTAACGGAACCATTGACAAAGATTTGGCTGCTATCGAACCTGGGCCTCCATGTGTGTCAAGGTGGAACACATTGTGGAGCAGAATACTCCGACTATATGTAGCAACATTAAAACCTAGCTACGAGTTGAAAAGGGTAGTGTTTGTAATAATCAAGTTTAGTGCACCAATGTGTTTTTTATAAAGCTGAATCCTTATGCCAAACACGGCTCAAAGAACGTATTTCAATCGTTACAATATATTAAGAAATTAAATAGTGAAGAGAGGTCCATCATTCAGAAAACGATCAAAAGAAATGCTTTTTTTGCACATACAGATCAGCTTCTTCTTTGTACGTGTACAGATGAAGACTTACACATAAGAAAAAAGGCTGTTCTAATGATTAAAAAATTAGAAATGAGAATGAGAAAGAAAATGCACAAAAAATCAGAAAAGTAGTGGTCCCAGATTTGAAATGGGAAGCAAATAACTACCACTCCATGATATGCTGGGAAAATGAATTAAAAACTGAACCTCCTTACATAGCAACACTAACAAATCAACAGATTTCAGACATAATAAACGAGCCATTGACCGTCCCAAACTGGCCAAATCATACTCAAGCAGTCGAAAGAGTAATCAAAGTTATGTCTGAAGCATGCACTGAAGTAGCCGGATATCGCGCAAGAGATGGATACATTCGGCAAAGATTAATGTCAAGGAAAATTATGCCACACTTTCGTACCAAAGGAGATTTCAATGTACAAACAAAATAATATAAATATTTTCTATTTAATATACATAAAATATAAATATTTATTTCAAATATATTATGTCGCTTGCTGATATATACTATGCATAGTTAATTTGTTTATATGTGTTGGTATTATGATATTTCTGTTATTTTATGTGAAGTTGTAAAATGTAATGTTAAGAATAGAAAATAGAAAACTATTTAAAGACCAAAAATAAACTTATTCAAAGAGTATAAAACATTATTCAACAAAAACAATATCCAAAAATATAAAATGCTGTCATTAAGTGCTTTTTCAATATTTTTAGAAAAAAGTCGTGAAAAAAGAATTAAAAATGCTGCAGGGTAATGACCTTCAAATCGCTTCAAATTTCACTCAAATGTCCTTTATGACCCTCTTAACAATGCCTGAAGAGTGGAGCTTACAACTTTAAAAAAGTGTGTGTTTTTGCTGCGCCCTAATATATATTATATATATAGATATATATATACTATATATATATATATATATATATATATATTTATAATATAATAATATATATTATAAATGATATATATATATCCTATATATATGTATATATTACCATATTCTTACAAAAATACTATTTTTAAGATGAAAAAGGTAAAATTGAATATTTGTCAGATATAACCTGAATTACATACATGTATATTTAGAAGGAGAAAATCCCTTTCAATGTCTATCAGGGGTCTTATGCGGGTTACCTTTCAAAAAAGAACTTAAAAATTGTCTGAGCTAACTTCTTTTTGATAAAAACCTAATGTTTATTCTTTTACAAAAATAAGATATACAGGGGAAAAGTTTCATTCTTAAGTGTGTATATTATATATGTATGAGTTGGTTATATGTATATATATTTTTGGAACTATTGCAAATAATATTATGGGAAATATAAAAAGCCCGTCTTCAGTTTTACGATTATTGGCCATTAAGCCACCGTTTTTTATAGATTACTACTATTATTATTGTTATTTTTATTTAAGTACTTTATATGCTTTGAGCTTAAAAATTGGAATAAGGAATGGTTCAATAAAGCAATGCATTAGTTACAAGGAAATTAACATAATAAGGTCTATATTTTTTTAAATTAAGAGATATTCATTGAATTTGAAATAGGAAAAACAACTCTTTGACAAATAAATACAATGCTGAGTTATTATTATTATGATTATTATATGTATATCCATATATATATATATATATATAGATATATATATATATATATATATATATATATATATATATATATATATCTATATATATATATATATATATATAGTAGCGAGCCCTCTCTCTGCTCCTTTGTACATTATTATATTTAATTTAAATTTGTTAAATAATATTTTATATTTGTAAAAGAGGTATAAAGAAAACCTCTTATGAAATAAAAACAGTTTCGACTAGATAACCAAAGGTGTTATTAGACCTTCAATACCTTTTGGTTACATTGGTGACCCCGACGTGATCCGGTCCTCTCCATACTCCTGGAGAGGACGAGGTGACCGGTGAATATTAGTAAGAGACGCTTCGGCTCCAGTTATCTCAGATTGGCTTACTAGATTCAAGTTTTACTATACCTCCTGATCTCCGGCGTCCTTCTCGTCCCTTGACTCCCGCCGTCCTCTCCGTACTCATGGAGCCTCGCCATCCCTCTTACATTTCTGGAGCCTTGCCGTACTCAATCTTCTTACTACCGGAACCTCACTGTCCTCGTCCTTCTCACATCTCGAGCTTCGCGGTCTTCATATATACCAACTTCCTATAGGCTCTATAGGCTCCGGTGTATTAATCGGCTTGCAGTGATTCCTGCAGTTTGAGTCGATCCTCGCTACATCGCCCTTCGCCGTCTTCGTGCCAAGCCTTCCCGCCGTCTCCTCGATGTCTACCAACTCCTCCGAGCCCACTGCCACCTAGCTGTTCGCCGTATCAATGAGTCATAGCCTCTCCACACTTACACATCTAGCACTCTCCGTGCTCTTACCTTCAAGCTATATACGTGCCTTCAACGTCAGTATTATCACGTCGGGGTCACCAATGTAACCAAAAGGGTATTGAACAATTCACAGATTTAAACATGATTGGTTAATAGATGGGATTAATGGATTTTTTGAGAGAATCGTCCTGTGTATAATGGTCACCATCGGGAGGAACCAGTTTGGTACATGTCCAGGGTTTTGTCAGGGTACCGCATTCTGGCCTCCGACAGAACCTCCCCATGTGTTATGTGGAGGATGTGCGGATGAAGTTGTCAACCTCTGATACTTGGAGCCTGGCAATCAGTTGCATGGCTTCTAGCATTTCACTGTGGTACAATGGCATTATTGTGTGGAATAGAGAGGAATCTCAAATTAAAATGTAATACACTTGATAATTTTGAAGGAAAGTTAGCGTTTTTATTAAGTTATCTTGTCTTTACCTCTAATGAAATAAAAAATCTTATTTAACCAATCTAAATTAAATATAATAATGTAAAAAGGAGCAGAGAGAAGGGCTCTGCTACATATATATATATATATATATATATATATATATATATATATATATATATATATATATATATATATATTATGAATAGAGAATTATAAACTTCTGTACACTCGATTAAAATTCTCAAAAAAGCTAATATTATTCTAATGAAAAAGTCATTCCACTTATATTTCCGCATTATTTAAAATAAATTTTATATACAATATGATTTTTATTCTTCTGTTGTATTCAAGATTAATGTATTCAATATTCAAAAACTTTTTTGTCCTTTATTCAATAAAGGGAACGGAGCCTTTTCTTTAAGCTTCCTATAAACTTTTTACCTTCTTTCCTCTGTAAACCAATAGTACTTTTCTATCGATATCAGGATCATAGCTCATTATTTGAATAAGTTAATAAGTGAAAGCAGTCTAGGAAATGTGTACTTACGCTCATTTAGTTATCATTATAGGAAACAAAAAGCAAGACAAAGCGAAACTAAGGCTCCCAAAATTAGTTAGATATATAATTTCCCCTTCATTTTGTAAATTGTATTAATAACAAAAAACCCTTTAAAACACTTTTTACACTATTGATTATAAGACTTTCTTGGTCTTCAATCCTAACTTTACGAACCATTAAGCTTTAAAAAAAAGAAATAATATAAAGAAATCATCATAAGCCTTCATTTAAACCTCTCATAAACTCTAGGATATCTTTTAAGAACTTAAACAACAAGTAATATGTGAAAGTTAAATCATTTAATTCTAAAGTTCTAAATATTCATATTTTAAAGTTTGTCCAAATATCTAAAGGGCATTTGCCTGTAATTATATATGTTAAGTGATTGGAATTATACAACCTTTAAGAGCCTGTGTCATTTTGACAACAATAAATACTTAAGAGATCCTTTAACTTTAGTTTTTTCATATGTGGTAAAGTATATTAGTATATCTACAATTCTTTATTTTATAAAATAACATACAAAAATAAAAAATACAACTTCTCACACTTGTTTTTTGAAGGCTTATAATAATGGCATATAATGACAACAATTATTATCCAAAGTATATCCGCTTATATCATGAACTATGAGAAATTAATAAAAATAATACAAACTGTCCATTACTTAATCCTACATTGAACACAATTTATATATTTAAGGCCAACTTTTTGCTACGGACCACGAAAAATATCACAAATTCTGAGTTAAAAGGGGAATTCATGATTATTTGAATGCAATTTAAAAGTTTTTATAGTTATCATGTCTCATCTGTTTAATTAAATGTCATCGTGGTATATAAAGAGCTGTTATTTTTTATAAATATTTATTGTTATTTTATATTTTTTTAGAGGAACAAAACTCTTTTTTAATAAAAATATATATATATTGGTAAAAGTATAATAAACTAGAGGCATATATACACAGAGAGTGCAAACCTCCGCCGTCACGGGGTCCTTATGAGCCTTCCGAGGCGAATTTTTCACCACTGGGGCGGTGTAGAGGGACGGGGGAGGTTCCCCTCGACGGAAATTCCGAGAGGAAGACGCTCCCGCACCCGATTTCACAGTACAGCGACATCTATTGGCAGAGTAGGCTAACATGAAATATTTATTAGTATTTAGCTCGTTTTGAATCGTAATTCTGCACTCAGAGATGCCAAAATTTAATCAATTTTTCCTTTTGGTATTTCAACAACTCCACAAAGTTTCATCCGAATCCGTTCCGTACTTTTTGAGTTATCCTGCTGGCAAACCAACCAACCAACCAAACCAACAAACCAACGCCAGTGAAAACAATACCTCCTTCGGCGGAGGTAACTAAGAAACACTTGATATAGTGAATCTTAACTAATATCCGATACAGATACGCCTTATTTTAAATACGTGATTGGACTCTATTTATATTTTTTTTTAAAGAACTAAACGTTATTACGGAGTTTTTTTTAAATCAAAATTAAAAAATTAATCACTTGTTCCTTTTGGCATTTTCAACAACTCCACAAAATTTCATCCGAATCTGTTCAGTACTTTTTGAGTTATCCTGCTGACAAACCACCAACAAACAAACAAACCAACACCAGTGAAAACAATACCTCCTTCGGCGGAGGTAATGAATGATAGTTTGAAAACAATTAAAAAGTTATTCTTTACTCATCATGTCTTATTTGTATAACTAAATATCCTTTATATTGTTTATTTTAATTTCATTTACAGACATTACAAATGTAATATATGTATTTTAAACATATATGTATTTATAATATAATAAATATGTATTTTATAATAATAAATATACACACAATAAATCCAAAGTCTTTTGGATGTTTTTACCAGAAATGGTTATTATATAAACAAAAACATTTTGATTATGATATTTTATTTTTACTAAGGGATCATTTTAGACAAAGAAATATTTATGGTAATGAATAGTATTCTTATTTATATACAATTGTAAATATATAAACTGTACTCATTTGAAATAAAATATATAAAAAATTTATTTAGAACAAGACATAAGAAGATATATATTCAACTGTCTTAAATAGAAGCACATTCCTAAAACAATTAATTATTGTTATATAAACAGAGCAAGGAAACTAAAAATATTTGTCAATGAAAAACATTTACTATTAATTAAAATGAATAAATTAAACTTTGATGAGGCAATCAATACATTTTAAATGTCAAATAAGGCTTTTGTTTCTTTTGTGGTATCGAGAACGAGGTTAGGAGCTTATTTTGAAAGCAAAGCCTTGTACTTTGCTCTCTAGACACGTAAGACACTGATTGCAAGGAGACTTAGTCCAGAGAAGTTCTAAAGAATTATCTTCCCCGCTTCGGTGCTATCAATCTCCTTCAATAAGAATCTGTTAAGTGGTTGCCCTAGGCAGGGGACAATGTAAAAATGCTTTAATTGGAAAAATATTAAAAGCCGGAATATGAGGCTAATAAATAATGTATTTACCAAATTTAAATTATATTTTTTCTCGTTCTTAATGTTTCTCAAAGGATTACGTTTCACACTAAAGCGTTTCATTATTTGCTCCTTATATATAAAGATGTATAAATAAAGATGATATTTTTAGCTCAAAGCTTATTTTTAATAACATTATTTTTTAATGTTTATTAGACTCGACTTTGATTGATTTCTTCAAGACATTATAAAATAATATAGTGGAATTGATAACCAAATCTCTATATAAAGTATTTTGAAATATTGGATTGTTTTTTCAGCAAGCCGTTTCCAATATATTTTTTTCATTTGGTGAAATTGTTTGATACAGAAAACAAAAAGTTATAAACAATGTTTTATAAAATACCTTTTATAAAAACTAATATTCATGCCATAGAGTACTGAAATACAATGTACAATGTATATGCTATTTGAAAAAACCACATTTGAATGACCGTAGAAAGTAGATTCCCCTTTTTAAGCTTTTATTTGTATGTATCATAGATAATATAGAGGGTGAAAGGAATGGATTGTTATGCTGAATATTGGGGTATTTGTTAGTTCGTCATTGAAATTAGATATCTAATAAACTTCTTTCCATAAAATAGGGATGAGGGTGATGTTGTCACATAACACTCCATATTTCATGATACAAAAATGAAGTATCACCCTCCGTATTTCTTTCTGTAGCTATCTTTCCCCAAAAATGGACAAAGAAACACATTCCTCGATATCATACGTTACTTCGGCACTCTTTATACTCCATGAGAGGAAATATGTCAATAAGCTATTTTTATACGAAGTTACCGTCAATATATATATATATATATATATCCTTTGCTTTACTATATTTTTATATTTTTATTTACATATGTTCCATTTTTATTGGAGTTAGTTTTATAGGGTGTTTTTTATTTGTTTTTGAATATTGTGAGGTTATCGGATGCTTTTAATAGTAATAGTCATACAAAGAAACCTGCAGGAAAGGGAATTATTAAGTGCATAATACATCATACTTAATCTTTGCTTGAAACTCTAGTGAGAAAATCACGTACAACGAGTTAAAAACACTTCATAAATATATTTTTCCTAAAGAATGGAAGCGTTTATTTATTTTATCAAATTATGCTATGAAGAGTAAATATTTTCTTCAGATTTTCGAGAAGAAAAACACAGTGTTTTTCACGGCATCAAAAAGCTTAAAGAGAGTGTTAAGAAGCTTTTACATGAAGGGGGAGAAATGTTTTTTACTGTCATAAAGATAAGATTTGTATAAAGTATTGTTTTATGGAATAAAGGAGGAAATTAGTTCTATATAATATACGGATTTACGCATGTGAAAAGATAAATGTTATAAGATACTATCAATTAATTTATACGTTTATAAACAAAACAAAATTGGTGAAGAAAAATATCAATAAACGCTTTACAGCATATGCGTCATGGTTTGTTGTTCCTATTTATGGTTTTAAGTTATTTGTATTCGACTAATATGAAATAGAAGAATACATTATACATCAACGCCATTTTTATTCTTAATTTTTGTCTTGGTTAGCCGGTGCCATTGTTTATAGTTTAGTAGACAAAACGGGTGATCCCACAATAAACGAACAAATTTTAATTAGATAAGAAAATTCACATAAATATTTTGAATATAATGAATGATGTTTTTAATTATTTGTAAATTAATTATTAGTAAAATCGTCATGACGTCCAAGACCTCGAAAGATCTCTTTGCATATATAATTGACAAAACTTTGGTTATAATGACGCTGATTTTTAGTTCCTTTTCCCCGTTGCAGCGGGTTAAAAGTTCTTCTCTGACCCTATATTTTCCATAAGAGTTTCCAGGACAAAATTAAAGGACATTTGATCCGTAGTTTCCACACATTCTTTGAAGAAGCAACTCATACTTTTCTGCCCATGGAAGAACTTATGTGAGTTCCTGAGAGAAGGCGATATTTCATGCATTTGTCTGATGCAGAGAGATACTTAATTACCTCCACCGAAGGAGGTATTGTTTTCACTGGCGTTGGTTTGTTGGTTGGTTGGTTTGTTTGTCAGCAGGATAACTCAAAAAGTACGGAACGGATTCGGATGAAACTTTGTGGAGTTGTTGGAAATGTCAAAAAAGAACAAGTGATTAAATTTTGGCATCTCTGAGTGCAGAATTAAGATGTAAAACGGGCTAAATACTAATAAATATTTCAAATTAGCCTACTCTGCCAATAGATGTCGCTGTGCTGTAAAATCGGGTGCCGGGAGCGTCTTCTTATCGGAATTTCCGTCGAGGGGAACCCTCCCCCGTCCCTCTACGCCGCCCCAGTGGTGAAAAATCTGCCTCGGAAGGCTCATAAGGACCTCGTGACGGCGGAGGTTTGCACTCTCTGAGTGTATAGATGCTTCTAGTTTTTGTTGTTATTTATTTAAAACTCCTTTTGTTTTCTGCCATTTTGGACGCATATAATATCATTAAATTATTTGAGTCTTAGGTCATTAAAATAATAAAAGGAAGAATGTCTTTTGGGTCAATTTGATTGAAAAAGAGATCAATGGAACTATTGATCATTCATACCCTCTTCGATAATGAAAGTCCATTCAACCATGCAAATAATTTTAAAAAGGAAAAACGTTCTGAAAACGTTTGCAATGCACTAAAGTTTACAGTTGTTCCGCTTTAAAAAAAAAATACTGAGGCATTAGATTATACAGGTTGCGGCAACATAACTTTCTTTTTTTTCAGAAGGCAATAAAACAAGATGTATAAATCAGAAAGGTTTTTATTTTGTTTCATGATTTTAGTACATATTTAAAGTTTTGTTTCACGTAGTTTTGAAAATCATATCAGATAGGTGACGTCCCCAATAGTCCATACCCTGTATATACCGATTTCGGTTGTTTGCCATGACCCTCACCAGCGTATCAGCGGATATATTGGCAATTTATTCTCTGATGTTGGCCTTCAAGTCTGGTAGGCTTCTCGGGCGGTTGATATAAACACGAGATTTCAAATATCCCCACAAATAAAAATTACAAGGGGACAAATCGGGGGAACGGGCTGGCCACTCCAAATCGCAGTATATATGTACAGTGCGTATATACAGTGTATGGACAATGGGGGACGTCAACTAACTGATATGATTTTCAAAACTATGTGAACAAAACTTTAAATATGTACTAAAATCATGAAACAAAATTAAATCCTTTCTGATTTATACATCTTATTTTATTGCCGTCTGAAAAAGGAAGTTATGTTGCTGCACCCTGTATATTAAATAAAATACATTTATTATTAACAAGAATATGCGAATAACATTGTGTTGAGGAAATACATTTCAATGTATGCTTAAGATGTTCACAAACATTGTCTAAAGAATTTTAAGGCGAAATGTAATTAAGCCATGTGTGGAATCCTTTGAACTTCTTTTCCCTCCGCACACCAAGTTAGGTTTCTCAATAAAACAAAGTAATATTTTGCCTACACCCTTATGTATAACTTTCTTCATAATTATTACAGTTATAAATAAATAAAGACAGTCAGAGAGGTTTTCTTGATATACAAAGAATATATAATTGAATAAAAAACTTTTTTTCCAAGATCCCCATGGAATGTTCATTAAAAGAGAAGAGACTTATCTTTGCCCTGATGTATACATAAATATGACAAAATATGTTGGATGAAATATGTAGAGTATGCTTGGATATATGTATATATTTTTTCTTTTTTTGTTCATCTTCCAAGATATAAAGAAAATATATTTAATAATGAAAAAGGCTATAATTTAAAGTTGACCTTCAGGCATGAAACTGATGGAGAATTTATGTATATAGTTATAAATACTTAACGCATTTGCTTTGGGTTTTATGTAAATGTCTCATTTTTATTTATTTACATAATAAACGAACTGGTTAATTCAAAAAAAATATTTTAATAGATGAGGTTTTGTACTAAACGTTAAATTGTACTTACAAAGGAGTTCAAAATGCATTTCTTATAACCTCATGAATAAACTTTTTTCTTGGTTATTAGAAAAAGAAAGTCCAGGAAAGAATATCCTTTGAAAAAGGTGGATAAAGAATAATAGCATATAGAAAAAGCGTCAAAAGTCATGGATTTGTATTTGAGCGGAATAATACATAAATATCATCCATACCATATTTATCATTAAATTGATAGCGTTCAAATCCCTTATTGTATTTAAAAGTGTTTCTACATAATTTAGGATTCTTCCCCTAAAATACTTGCCTATACATGTATTTTAATTATTTTCCTTAGATGGTTAGACCATTTTTTCATATGACAATTTTCCCCAAAACTTTGTATTCAGACAAATTCATATGCAAAAAAAATCCCTTTGCAACTCGTACTTCTATGTCCTCTCATAAAAGTTAAGATCTTATAATGGTCACGGATGATAAAATATATGTTTCTATCCGTGTGTGAAGAGTAAAGTCATACCTATAATATAATATAATTAGTAATTAATTTATGAACTATTCAAATTATTCGAAGTGCCTATGCAGAAAGATACTTGGTTCTCTAAAGGATGCATATTACTCTCCTGAGTTGATGTTATAAGCTCAACAGTCATAAGTGAAGTATTGTATTTTTTTAAATAACAAAAGATTGTTTTTATTATTCACACGTCCTTTTGTATGCCAATCACGTTCGAAAAAATCTCAGTGTGGTATTCACACACACACACACACACACACATATAATATATATTATATATTATATATCGGACATATTTAAAAAGTCCGAAGATATGGGTTGCATTGACGAAGAGTTGGCAATACTTTTGAACTAAGACAACCAACTGTTTTTTCATAGATGAAGCATTGAAAGTGTGAAAAAAATATAATATTATAAATGTAAATCAATAAAAAATTTCAACAAAATTTCAGACAATACTTCTTCGCATAGCTCAGACTATATTTATTTAATGTTTTCATAGATTGTGAAACGTCAGTTACCTTATATTATTAAGACGTATCAAAAACATATTGTAGTAGAATATTTTTGCTGACGTAAGAGGGAAGAAACACACTAGTAAATGATATTATTCCCACTTGCCTTTGTGACGTCATTAAAAATCCACCGGTAAGCGATTAGTCAGTAACTCTTTAGGCAATACAGACGTAACTCGTTTTTCAACATACCTGCCAACAGCCATATATATTATTAGACCACATCATAAAATATTAATACTTTTCGAATAATTAAAAATATTCCAGTAATACATACGGATTTCCTAAGAACTATGTTGCAAACGATACTTACTTCACATACTTTATGTATAATTATATTCAGGGAATCCAAAATAGTGTAAAGTAGTATATTATGGTATATATAACTAACTTAAAACTTGTATCAAATTATGTTTTAACACTAGAATGGCCGATGTGTCGTTTTCGACACCAAAGCGTTTTTGATTCAATACTGTGTCGTTATTGAAGGAGTTGAAATGTGATTTTTCGTGACTTTTAATATTTATCTACAAACTTTGAAATGAGCAAATTCATTTTTTTATATCACCACTCATTGTTGCAAAATTCAAAAATACCCCTTTATGGCCGAGGTGTCGATATCGACACCTTTTTTAACGTCTCAATATAGTAATTATATTTATATAAATCTTTACATTTCTCCAGTATGGTACTTTATAAATACTCAAATAACTAAATAAAAAATATAATATTTGATATACAGAATGACATAAAAATCTATGAAATATAATAGGTGTCGAAAACGACACCTCGGCCATTAAAGGGGTATTCATTTTCCGGCCATCGTAGTGTTAATATAACGTCTCAATATATGTAATTATATTATATAAATCTTTAAATTTCTCCAGTATGGTACTTTATAAATACTCAAATAACTTTAAACAAAAATATGATAATTTGATATAAAGAATCAATGAAATAAAGTAGTGTCGAAAACGACACCTCGGCCATTAAAGGGTATTCATTTTCCGGCCATCCTAGTGTTAAATAAAATTATGTATATAATGCATATCTCTAAGGCACATGTTTGGTGCTTCGATTTGTGGCATTCAAAACTTGAATCAAACAATAAATTGTTGTAAAAAACTACAATGTTGTTTAACTTTTTTCCATGGTAAGGTCTTCTATTCATATAATAGAATTATATAAATTGAAATTAAAAAGTTTCAAAGAGGATGGAACAAATAAATAGATGATACTTTTCGATCGATAAAGTTTTTTTTTTACTTGGTGTCGGTTGAAGCTTTTTTTGAACCATACTTGTCGTTTGCACAGATCTTGGTGGTATATATTATCATAAAACGTACAAATATTGTATATGGCAAAGGATACTGAGTAAAAAACATATACACAATTATTGTAACTATAGTAATTACATTTCAAAGAGGGCCAAAAATGCATCATAACGTTTATATATACATTTTAATGTGGTCAAAATCATTATTATTTTAATGCAGATTTTTAAAACATCACATTCATTTGAGAAATAAAACGTTAGGTACGTTTCATCTTACATCCAGTTCTGAAAATGATTAAATTCATTTTTTGCACATTTCATTTTAAGTTTTCAAAATACAAACAAATGATTGCTGTATATTTAATATTTTTATCTTGTTCGAACATTTTTTTAATATCTAGTTTGATCATTAAAAATGAATAATAGTCTTCAGTTTTTTTTATTACATCAATTGAGTTTTTTTAAATTTATTATTTTCCTGGATGAATCCACGTATTAACGAACCCTTGGGATGCAAACCCCCATTTTTTTGGGCCCATCCGTTTGATATCTTAAGCTTTGCCTCCTTTCCCACTGGTGAAAAGCAATTGAAAAAACACATAACTTTTTAATAAATCACTATATTTATTTACATTGGCTAGATGTAATCTTACAATGAGTAATAAAAAAGTGATGATAATATTTTACTCATACACAGAATATACCATACCATATACCTCTCTGAGCTGAAACTACGTTCCAAATTTTGTATCATATTATTTTACTACTTTGTGGGAAAGTTGGTTGCTTTTTGTTGCCAAAAAAAAGTAGAATTTCCCAAGAAAGAACTCTTATATTTTGTTCTCTTCAATCCTTTCTTCGTAAAAGAAATATTAAGTTTTTTCTTCTTCGCAAAGTATGTATATTGTTGAAAACTATAAATATTATAATATTAAAACAACAATTTGCATGAAAAGCTTCGAATATATGGTGGAGTCATTCCCAATGCAGTTAAATGCTTCAATATGGAAAAACCCCGGTTCCTCTACTGTGTATATTGGAATAGTGCACTAATATATACTTTTTATTGAAGTTTATATATTTATTACTAAGTAAATATGAAAAACTTTATAGAAAAACTTCATTTTTCCCCCTGAATCTCCTAAACGAATCATTGAGAAAATTTATTCCTTTTTAGAGCTGAGGTGGTGTTTTAATGGACACTCCCGAAAATGTATATATTATTGCAGTGTTGTTTTTTGAAAAAAATTGTATTTTTAATATGATATAATAGAAGTTTAGTTAGATTTGAATCACATTTTCTGTGGATAAACATGGAGGTATTAAGTTGTGTTTGTGGCTCTTTGATTATTCTCGAAAATTTAATTTTTATACTTTATACGGAAAAACGTTTTTTATAATTTTTTGATATTTGAGCAATAAATTTTGACACAATATTTTATAGAATACTTAAGGGTTACACAGAGGTATTTTGAGTGGGTGGTGGTTCCGGTATAAAATGTATACCTATAAATCGATAAGTATCCTTGCCATTCACAATCAGTGGAAAGAGCTGTAAAACTAGTAACTAGTGCAAAAGTTTATGGATATAATCAACGTCATAGATTTATACTCTCAACCATGTGAGGGAGTTACTGTATGAAAATTAAGATGTGAAAAAGCAATCGTATTTAAAAAATAACTTAAAAACATCTACATGAGTACCCTCTTTTTATTTTTCCTTCTTGAAACTATAAAAGAACCCTAGTAGGAGCTGTTATTTAAAAAGTGGTTGGTGCGCCAGCACTTATGTTCATTTATTGGCTCTAAATATGATTTGACGAAAATTTGCAAAAAAATAACAAAGTCATAAATTTATCACAGCTATATTTTGTAAAACTAATTTTTTTTAAATAAGTAATCACAAAAAAGTTTTGCTTCATAACGAAACCTTTGAACGCAATTGGGTGGGTAAGGGGGGGGGGGTCAAACCAAAATCCATTTTTCTACGATCATTTAGTTTCTTATGA
Organism: Caligus rogercresseyi; assembly: GCA_013387185.1. Lineage (NCBI taxonomy): Eukaryota > Metazoa > Arthropoda > Copepoda > Siphonostomatoida > Caligidae > Caligus > Caligus rogercresseyi. Next base: position 19,573,057 of record CP045902.1, read on the forward strand.
CGCAACTTTAGCTGGGGATAAATTTTGATATCTTAATATTAGGTTTCTATAATACCCCCTAATATATATGTCAGATGCGTATTAGGGTGATAACTTTTTTACAACCTCATATTCCTGTATCATCATATGATGAACTTTTTTGAAAGATTAAATAAAATCTATTTTTTAAGTTTATTTGATGGAAAACCCTCACACACAAGAATGTTTTAAATAATTTAATTAAGAGCTTTTTGACCAGTTCTTGAAGTCAAATGAAACATATTCCAGTTTAAACAAAAACTTTAAAGAATGATATGTATACTATTGTATAGCAATATAAAGGGACAGAAAACCATTGGTCAATGTCAATTGGTCACATTAATGTCATTGGAAAGGACGAATCTCAGGGGGAGGTTGTCCTTGTTGCGGCAGGACTCGTCTATGTAAGTCCTGCATAACTTTGATCACACGCTCGCAGCATTGGTTGCTTCGGGCAATATTGATGGGCGATTCATCTCTTTTCCAGTGGGTTTCTAAGCATTTGAGACCTTTTGGGTATCCATCCAGAGCAGATGATAGCTCTTCGAAATCCTCATCGCGGAACAATTGGTTGCTAAACCAATGGCCGGCCCATGGGTAAGAAATAAATGAACAGATTTTACGCAGCCTGGTTCGAGTTTCAGGCATCAGAATGAATCCAAGGAGGGCTAGAATGACACGAGAGTTCCAGCGTGCATTGCTGATGTTAGTAATCTGCTGAAAGTTAACAAAAGTCATCTTTCTCAGTGAAGTGTCGGAAGACACGTGAAAGGTGATACAGAAAATTTCATGTCGTCTCTCCAACCGTCTGTCTCCTTGATCTCAGCTTTTCCATTGCTGAAAGCTGCCTTCAATTGGTCATACTTGCGCACCAAGTCCTTCACCAAAAGTACTCAATATCTGGGGATTTGGTTGAGTCATGGAGCTCATCGTCCATGACAATACAGAGGATGCGATCGAGCACATTGTGCTGAAAACTGATATACTTGGTTCTGGGGCTCCCATTCTTTTCAACATCTGATGCAGCCGAATGACAACACCAGACTTCTTCCCGTGTTGACGCTTGTCGTGTCGGCAATTATCATCATAATTGATCCTCACAAGTTGAACTCCTGCAAGACATCCTGGAGCCCTTTTGCAATGGTTGCAGCTGTACCGTCCTTCAATTGAAGTACAGTCAATTTGATTTCCTTTCCTTCATTTTTTTAGACCACTGCTTGGTGTTCAATGCCATTGATTTTTTTTACCATCGAAGTGCAAGCTCACTTCTCTTGATGAAGTGTGCAAACAAGTGCTGCTTCACTTCAGCAGCTATCCTGTAGAGAGCTTTGTGGATTCCTGGCTGACTTGGGTCCGTATCTCGATGCCCTCACCTGAAAGCTGACGGCATACCTTTGCTGCTTTGTGGGTCGATAGCTTTGAGCTTGTAACAAGTCCGCCTTGCAACACCAGTGGGTTATACTTCCTTGTGCTTGTTGATGGTGCAGATGGTGATGTCTTCACAAGTGTCACATGAGTCTGTACCATTTTCAGAAGAATCTAATGCTACTGAGCTGGACTCAGTTGCTAAATTGACACATTATTCAATCTGATTAATTCATTACAGACACTTTGTAAATGTTTCCTTATCGTTATCGAATTTAGCCCTCATTTACGTTTAGGGTGAATTTTTCAAAATGCTTTGTGCATGACCTTTTTTGTTAGTTCAATGAAATAAAGGTCATTTTAGGCAATTATAAGCAAAAGTTCATTCATTCGTGCTACATGTAATCATTTTTGTGAAAAAGTCAAAAGTTATTACCCTAATGCGTATACGAGATATCAAAGTTGGAATTTATATAAGCGGATATGAATTTTAGAAACCAATACTATTTTTTTTATCACTACAAAATTTGTTTGTGTGTTTAACTTAATTTTTATTATACCCTTCTCTTTAATTCAATCCCAACCATTTACTCAAAACTATGAAAATTGGCGTATAAACAGGTTGCATTTAGTTTGCTAAATATCTATGCTAAATAATTTTGTTTTTATTATATTTTAGAAGGAGCAAGCGCTCAAAATACAATACATAGATCATTTGAATGTTTAGTGTCTTAAAAAGTAAATACAAATGGGGAAAGCTAAGAAGCTAAAGTAATGTAAAAAATGCAACTATTCTAATGATGTCTATTCTTTGAATCTTCATGTGAGAATACAAACTACAGCGGAAGTCTATTTCATTTAGAAGTGCATAGCAAATGAAAAGAACCGTCTTCGAGATCATACATTTGTATTCATAAAATATTTTGCAATTTATTACTTATTCAACAGTTCCTATTTTTTGTATGTATAAAGTAAAGAATACATTTAAAAGTCCAAGTTTTGAGTCCATATTTACTTTAAAATTGTATTAAAAAATCCAAAAATGTACATACGGAATAAATTTTTTTAATGAATTATGATTTATTTCGTCTCATTGCTACAAAAAATCGAATGAAAACAGGAAATATACATAATATTATTAACGATTAAGTGTTATTGTTTCACAGATAATAAAACAATAAAAGAACACGTCAATAATGCAAGAAAATAAGAGTAATGATAATAAAAACAAAAAGAAACTTAAAACATCTAGTTAATAAAATAGTGGCAGCTTGATCTTCACGGTCCACATGAAGGGGAAATAGTTTGTTTATGTTCATATTTTTTCTTGTTTTCGTTTGACGCATTGGAGACCGAACGAAGAGTTTCCATTTGTCTTCCGACGAGGCGATGGAAACCCACAGGGATTCCAGTCCAGTCCTTTCTTGAGGCTTAGATGACCCCTAACATATGGAATAAATTCAATCCTACTTGTTTTGTTCTAATATGTATAAATCCTTATTTAATAGGCATTTCTCACTAAACGACTTATGTGCTTCATACTTCTTAAAATCATAAACACTTCTTACAAAATAAGCAATTCAAATACAGTCAGCCATAAGCTAATTGTCTATGCATTTACAAAATATATTTAATTTTTTTTTTTAAATATATGTTTTGATTTAGTAAGAACTTGATATATAAACTTCATCATAAAGCAAATAATTTAAGGCAAAAAAGAAAAACTGACATGAATTCTAGAGGCAAAACTTTAACGACTTTTCTATTTTTTTTTAATTTTTCTAATATGAATGCTTCAAGATGCCCAATTTACCATAGTTTCAAGGTTCGTTGATTTTCCTTCACGATCCCCACGAGGTATTGAAGTAGGACCTTAGAGATTTAACAGAAAAAGTGCCTGTGCGTTAATATATTTAAAAAAATATCAGTTATATTAAAAGTCCAATTTATTGTGAAAAATGTAGAACAATAGGGATTAAATCTTTTATTAGTGAATTGGTATACCCTTTTACCAATCAGAGATACAAAGAAGAAGAGAAAGCAGCTGTTGATAGGTGTATGTCTATCGAATTGGAGAAATCCTTTTGGCTACATAATTCTTAAGGAATCAATATTATTATAGAAAAAGGAGTTACTAAGCATTGAACTACTTTTCAAAAGAAAAAGTTGAGGGAATTTGTCTCATCCACGAGTCCTGTCGAATAAATAGCCCTTGAATCAAAAGAATACATCTATAAAAAGCTATTTGTTCATAGTAGAGTATCTAAAACAATTATGACGCAATATTTTTCTAACATATCGCTATCATTGTCTTTCTTCATCAATAAGTATAGCTTTAATGATGAATATATTTGGTTTTTCCTTGCACTTAAAAAGTAATATCAAAATTCAAAGGGGAGAGGTCTGTACAAAATTTTTGATATTGTAGAAATTTATATTTATCGACTACCATCTCTGGATGGGCAGCTGTTTTTTCTCTTTCTATATCAGGTAGGTAAAACAGTTAACTCTACATGAACTAAGTTATCGCTTTTACTGAACCCAAGTTCCTTACATTTTAATGATCCTTTGTAAATGGCTTGGGGGGGGGGGGGGGGGGGGTAACTCCCAATGCTCACACAATATCTTATTCAACGACTTCAAAGGGTGTTTCGCACGGAATACATACAATTAGTGTCTTATAAGGCAGTAGACCGATCAAGGCAAGCTTAAAGCATGTGGAGCTCTTCAAGAGCTGGAGCTATTCTTTTCTTTGAATGAAAGATTATTTGGTTCTAATCCCCTCTAAGAAAATAATTTATTTGTCTCAGCAGTTTGATTAGATCAAACCTAAACATGGCCTTGGTCATTTTATAAATGTTGGCCAATACTTGACAGATTCGAGAGGAATTTAGTTGGAGACGGAATACTCAAGTGAGAGAACTAAGTTTAACTATTATAAAATACAAAGACATTGAAATAATTAAAATGAAACAGATTGACTTCTGTCATCCATTTTATGTCTCTAAAAAATATTGAAGAGAAATAAATTAAATGACGTCATCAGATATCTTGTTAAAGGAAACAAAAAATAAATTAAATTTTAGTACAAATGTCATTTTTATTTAAGTTTTCGAAAATACTTCATATTGCATTTAAAATATCCATAAAATACACTACAGGGATACGTGAATATTGTAGAATTAAAATAAAAAAGATTCCATACTTGCTTTCATTTTTTGAAAAGTCCATTTCAGCAAATAAAATTGATTGACAATATTCTACTTTCAGGGACAAGGCCGCCTCATCTTTTGACACCGTTACAGATATGAAGATTTCGTCCCTATAATTGATGCAAAGAAAACACGTAAGTGAGATGTTTACAATAATAAAGTTCTTAAAAGTATAACTCAAGTTTGTAGCCATTGGAGCATTTAACACTTTTTGTTTGTTATTTTTGGCTTTTTATGTGTCAATTCTATTGAATAGAATAATATATTTTTCTTGAAGTCAACACACTCTTATCAAAAAACATAACTACATGCATATAATATTAACAATATAAAAATCAAGTCTTTGTATTTATAAATACATTCATTATTTAATATTCTTAGCTTCCGTATTTTCACATGGTCTTATCTTAAATTACATTTATTTACTTTAGTTAGACATGCTGATAGCAAAATATGTAGAGTTAATGAAAAAAAATATATATCAAGGAACAATACATAATAAACCTTTGACGGAAAATCACTTTTTTTTTACGTATTTTTCATAATTTTTATTCCATATTTGTAATGCATAATATAAAAAAATATCCAAACACTCAATACATATTTATTTGAGTGAGACACTTCGTAATAACTAAAGATACTAAAAATATGAAGATGATGAAGGCATCAATGATAAAAAACTTTATATTTTATTAACTATTCGAACTTTCCATCACTGTGTTCATATATCATAATTCTATTTACTCAGAATATACCATGTCAATTTAGTTATTGTTCATGTCTGGATATCATAGGAAATGTGTTGTATTTGTTACATAAATAGACATATACAAGGAAACCTACAAGGGTGTGCAGGCGAATCTAGACTAACTTTGAGTACTTGTATCTCAAAAACCAGTTAGGGTAGAAGCTTAAAAATGTATGAACTGGTTAGTATATCGTATGAGCTTTGTTTAATAACAAAAGATTGAAAATGTCCTCGGAACTTGAGTGCAGGACGGCCATTATTGTGGCGCTCCGTTGCGGCCGTGCGCCCAAGGAGATCATCGACTTCTTCAAATTCCCCCAAAGCTACTGTTTACAGCATTGCCAAGTCCTTCAAGGAGTCGGAGGACATCGAGGAAGGATTCCTAACACCGGAAAGAAAGACTCCAGACCGATCCCAAGTCAGGAGCAGGAGCGCGAGAATCTCGACATGTTCTGGTCAAAGGAGTTTCTGGCCCCCCAGCAGCCCTGAAATCAACCCTTGCGACTACTACTTGTGGGGCGTCATTGAGAGGGACACTAACAAGCGTGCTCACAACACTGTGACTCCTTGAAAGCTGCCATCATCCAGTCATTTAAATTTGTGTGATATGAAAAAAGTCAATTAAAAGGTCTTGTTCTTGGATATGAGTATCTTGTTTCCGTGCTAAAAAAATTCTAGACTCGCCTGCACACCCCTGTATATACATTTTTATTGGTAAGTATTGATTTTCAAGCAAAAAAAAATATATTAATGATGTCGCGGGAAGATGCTCTTGTTAATTAAAAAATAATTGTTTGCTGTTTGATAATTAATCATAATTGAAATTATCATGGAGATAATTTTCAGAAAGCTGATGTACTTAATACGTAAATTTTTTAGCTGTCGAGAAAGGAAAATCAAACCTACATATATTTTATAACCTATCCGGGAATAAAATAATTTAGCATTAATACAGGAATGATAATCAATAACCTTTTACTTATGGAATATAATTGATTAATTTATTTAAAGCCTCCATCGACAGTTGACAATTCACGAAATATTACTCTGCTATTTAACTGTCTATGTTTAGGATTCCTTGCCTTATCACAATAGCCATAATACTAAATTCCAAGGTGTTTAGTCAGTACATAGAATAAACAATTACCTATTACACTCTGACAGAAAATCCAAGTATTTCTCTTCATTAGGGACAATGAAGAGAATTCCATTATTTTGGATCAATACACACACACAACTGAGAATGGTAGTTGTCCATGTAAATAATCTCAATATCTTCTATCGAGACCTATACACCGAAAACACATGCACATACACATATATATATATATATATAAAGTCCCTTTTTAAGATCTGTACAAAAAATAATAGCTTCTATATTATGAGGACATTAGAGACATCGAAATCCTCTGACCGTTTGCTCCTTTGAGACTCTCTTTTGCCAAATGAAGGTGCTTTCTTCCATTTTATTTTTGTATAAATAACCATTGTATTTACACGCACATAAAGTATGTGTGACCATTAGACAAATACCACTTTGTTATTTGAGCAAGATTCGGTTTCTATTTAGAGAATATAAAAATATATATAAAGGTAAGGAGAACGAACGAAAGACTAATGAGCAAAGTTGTTTCGTATGGGGTTTGAAATGTCCGAAATTCTTCCTTTTTTAGTTTCATTATTGGAAATAATTAATCATAGATACGAATGAAGAAATATGAACTTTTATTTGCATATTTGGTTCTATGAATGTATATATTATTGGTAATTGTTTATGAGATACTTATAGGCATGATAATCAATTGCTTCTTTTGTTCGATTGAGTTGCAGTATTCATCTTGATATGATCAAGAATCTTAGCATTCAAATGAGTTCATTAAAGGATCTTTTCATTGGGTTTTATCTCAAACCTGTACCTAGCATTGAGAGTTGAACAGTTAACGAGCTTATGAATTCACATTTAAGTAAGTCAGTATATCAAGGATTTTACCTTGAGGTTAGTCAAATATTTTAATATCGCGAGTCAAGCCTGCAAACATTGATATTTTGACACGTTCCTCTGAGCTGTCTCTTTGTACTGTTTTAATTTAGGTACAATTTAGAATTGAGGATTAAATGAACAACAGCTGACTCATGCATCAAGGTCATGGTGCAGTTTGGAATCTAAAACCTATGTATATATGAACCGCAAATGGCTACTAACTATGATTTTTTTAATTCTGTGACCCTAATAGTGAAAGGAATCACATTCTATAAACCCTCCATCCTTTTGCGTTAAGAATTTTTAATTATATACCAGAACTATGTGCTATTTTGGACCTATAATAATATTCATTTACACTTTGTCGAAAATCGTATAATAAAATAGTAGTATACCAAAGTTTTTAGGAAGGTGTAAGATTTTGATAATAAATTTTCAAAAATTATATATTTTTACCTCCGCCGAAGGAGGTATTGTTTCACTGGCGTTGTTTGTTGGTTGTTGGTTTGTTTTGTCAGCAGATAACTCAAAAGTAACGAACGGATTCGGATGAAAACTTTGTGGAGTTGTTGAAATGCAAAAAAGAACAAGTGAATAAATTTGGCATCTCTGAATGCAGATTAAGATGCAAAATGAGCTAAATACTACTAAATATTTCAAGTAAGCCTACTCTGCCAATAGATGTCGCTGTGCTGTGAAATCGGGTGCCGGGAGCGTCTTCCTCTCGGAATTTCCGTCGAGGGGTACCCTCCCCCGTCCCTCTACGCCGCCCCAGTCGTGAAAAATCCGCCTCGGAAGGCTCATAAGGACCCCGTGACGGCGGAGGATTGCACTCTTTAGTTATTATTGAACTGATCAATTTTTTATACTATTTTCATTCATCAGATAATTAATAAATTTGATAGTATCTCTCATTTTAGAAGCTAATATAAAAAGAGTAGTCCACATTATTTTTTGACGTCGCTATAAAAAAAATGATGATTTTTTTTTTAAGTTTAACTATATTTAAACTTTTTTCATGTATACTTTTTGCTATTTGTGAGCTTAATTATTTGTTTGTTTTATATGTGAATTTGTAAACTATAATATGAAATTTGAAAGTATTCAAAGTCAATCTAAACTAGGTGAAAGTAATTTCAACTTCAAATTATAATTTTATGCAAAAAAGAATTGAAACTTTAATTTAGAAAACAAGCAACGCCGTAGATTGACGAATCCAATTACAATATACGGTGATCAAGGTCTATCTAGGGACTGAGGAAACATATTTGGCATATTTACATATTATTTGAAGTATGATATAAAGCATTAAATTTGTGGAAAAAGAAATCTAAATAGATTTTTTATTATTGATTATATAGACTGAATACAAATATTTTTGATGTGAAAATATAAGTGAATAAAATAAATTCAATTTAAATTGAATTCAAATCAAATCATCTTTGCATTGGAGGCATCTACATATAAATCACCTACGATCATAATAATAATACGATACATAATGGACTAAAACTCGAGAGTAGCCTTTTTAATCTTCTATATTTACGACGCTCCGGCACCCATTTCAAAGCACAGCGACATCTATTGGCAAGTAGCTAACTTGAAATATTTATTAGTATTTAAGCACATTTAGTTATTTCCAACAACTCAAAAAGTTCATCAATCCGAATCTGTTCCGTACTTTTGAGTTATCCTGCTGACAAACAAACCAACAACAAATCAACCAACAAACCAACGCCAGTGAAAACACGTACCTCCGCCGAAGGATGGTATTGTTTTCACTGGCGTTGTTTGTTGGCTGGTTGGTTTTGTTTGTCAGCAGGATAACTCAAAAATTGCAAAACGGATTCAGATGAAACTTTGTGAGTTGTTGGAAATGTCAAAGGAAACAGGTGATTAAATTTGGGATCTCTGAATGCAGAATTAAGATGCAAAACGA
>CP045902.1:19582419-19630065 GCA_013387185.1 Caligus rogercresseyi
GTGTGACCATTAGACCAAATACCACTTGTGTTATTTGAGCAAGATTCGGTGTTCTATTTAGAGAATATAAAAAAATATATAAAAAGGTAAGGGAGAACGAACGAAAGACTAATGAGCAAAGTTGTTTCGTATGGGGTTTGAAATGTCCGAAATTCTTCCTTTTTAGTTTCATTATTGGAAATAATTAATCATAGATACGAATGAAGAAATATGAACTTTTATTTGCATATTGGTTCTATGAATTGTATATATTTATTGGTAATTGTTTATGAGATACATAGGCATGATAATCAATTGCTTCTTTTGTTCGATTGATTTTGCAGTATTCATCTTGATATGATCAAGAATCTTAGCATTCAAATGAGTTCATTAAAGGATCTTTTCATTGGGTTTTTATCTCAAACCTGTACTATAGCATTGAGAGTTGAACATGTTAACGAGCTTATGATTCACATTTAAGTAAGTCAGTAGTATCAAGGAATTTACCTTGAGGTTAGTCAAATATTTTAATATCGCGAGTCAAGCCTGCAAACATTGATAGTGGACACGTTCCTCTGAGCTCGTCTCTTTGTACTGTTTTAAATTTAGGTACAAGTTAGAATTGAGGAATTAAATGAACAACAGCTGACGCATGCATCAAGGTCATGGTGCAGTTTGGAATATAAAACCTATGTATATATGAACCGCAAATGGCTACTAACTATGAATTTTTTTAATTCAGTGACCCTAATAGTGAAAGGAATCACATTCTATAAACCCTCCATCCCTTTTGCGTTAAGAATTTTTAATTATATATACCAGAACTATGTGCTTTTTTGGACCTCATAATAATATTCATTTTACACTTTGTCGAAAATGTCGTATTATAAAAGAATAGACTTGGAGTATAACAAAAGTTTTTAGGAAGGTGTGTAAGATTTGGATAATAAATTTCAAACAAAATATATTTTTACCTCCGCCAAAGGAGGTATTGTTTTCACTGGCGTTGGATTGTTGGTTGGTTGGTTTGTTTGTCAGCAGGATAACTCAAAAAAGAAGGACAGGATTCGGATGAAACTTTGTGGAGTTGTTGGAAATGCCAAAAAAGAACAAGTGATCAAAATTTTGGCATCTCTGAGTGATTGCAGAATTGAGATGCAAAATGAGCTAAATACTAATAAATATTTCAAGTTAGCCTACTCTGCCAATAGATGTCGCTGTGCTGTGAAATCGGGTGCCGGGAGCGTCTTCCTCTCGGAATTTATTGTCGAGGGGAACCCTCCCCCGTCCCTCTACGCCGCCCCAGTCGTGAAAAATTCCGCCTCGAAAGGCTCATAAGGACCCCGTGACGGCGGAGGTTTGCACTCTTTAGTTATTATTTGAACTGATCAATTTTTTAGACTATTTTCATTCATCAGATAATTAATAAATTTGATAGTATCTTCATTTTAGAAGCTAAATAAAAGAGTAGTCCACGATGTACATTTTTTTTGACGTTGCTATAAAAAAAATCGATGATTTTTTTATTAAAGTTTATCTATAATAAAAACTTTTTTCATACATACTTTTGCTATTTTGTGAGCTTAATTTATTTGTTTGTTTTATATGTTGAATTTGTAAACTATAATGTGAAATTTGAAAGTATTCAAAGTCAATCTAAACTAAGGTGAAAGTAATTTCAACTTTCAAATAATAATTTTATGCAAAAAAAGAATTGAAACTTTTAATTAGAAAACAAGCAACGCCGTAGATGACGAAATCCAATTACAATATACGTTGATCAAGGTCTATCTAGGGACTGAGGAAACATATTTGGCATATTTACATATTATTTGAAGTATGATATAGATAAACATTTTGAAAAATGTGAAAAAGAAAATTCTGAAATAGATTTTTTATTATTGATTAAATAGAATGAAATACAAAATATTTTGATGTGAAAATATAAGTGAATAAAATAAATTCAATTTAAATTGAATTCAAATCAAATCATCTTTGCATTGGAGGCACTACATATAAATCACCTACGATACATAATAAAATACGATACATAATGGACTAAAACTCGAGAGTAGCCTAATTAATCTTCTATATTTACTCAGCCGACAAGGAGGTATTGTTTCACTGGCGGTGGTTGTTGGTGTTGTTTGTGAGTATCAGCCAGACAAACTCAAAACAAAAAGTACGGGAACGGACCGTGATTCGGATGAAACTTTTGGTAATTTTGTTGGGAAATGCAATCAAAAAGAAACAAAGTGATTAAATTTGGAATCTCTGAGTGCAGTAAGAAAATTTAAAGATGCAAAATGAGTCTAAAAAAGAGCTAATAATATTTCAAGTTAGCCTACTCTAGCCAATAGATGTCGCTGTGCTGTGAAATCGGGTGCCGGGAGCGTCTCCTCTCGGAATTTCCGTCGAGGGGAACCCTCCCCCGTCCCTCTACGCGCCCCAGTCGTGAAAAAATTTGAAAATCTCCTTGGAAGGCTCATAAGGACCCCGTGACGGCGGAGGTTTGCACTCTTGGAGTATATATCCCTAGTTTGAATATATATTATTCAAGTCAATGAAACAACCAGAAGAGAAGATATGAAGTCTTATTATCCCTTAAAAAAGTCAAATTTTAAATATCAAGTCTTAAGAGAAGTAAAATAAAGAAAAAAGGTTCAATGACAAAAGGTATTGACACCTGACGTGTCATTTGTAGGGACTAATTTTTATTAAATCTAACATAGTGTGGCAACATTTCTTGACATTTATTGCTGGATTTACTTTGATCGTTCCGGAGTCCAATCAGTTTATAGAAGTAGAAATTGACTGAGACTTTGATAGTAGCCTCATTATACTTTTGAAGCGTGCGATGTACATAGGATTGTTCCTTTAGACATAGTTTTCTCCGATGGCAGTGTGTGGGATGTTTCCAATGTGTTTTTGGACTCCGGAACGACCATTGATGCTTAATTATCATTAGTAAAGTATTACGAAAAACCTATTTTATTATTGATCCCAGAAATACAAAGACAAAAAAGGTTTTGTGATTGATGAAGGGCACATTACGAATAGAATCAGAAATGCAATAATCTTGTTATTCAACATATAAATCCTCTTTCTGCTTTTAAAAAATAGTGGCAAAATCATAAAATAATGCAATTTATAGTTAATTCAACTCAATTGTCATCTTTTTACATTTAAATATATCTCCTTTGATTTATAAAATAACATTAAATTTGCTATTAAATCCAAACACCCATTAATTTATGATATGAAATTTGTTTTGTTATGGTTTTTTGTCAGCTTTATGTTATGACTCATCAGTCATGTGTCCAGACTCTCCTACTCTAAGGCACTGGCTGTACCGACTTTCATTTTATATATTTCTTTATAAAAGTAGAGTTAAGATGGCTCCTACTGTTATTCAGTTTATTGTATATTCAGTTAATATATAAGTAAGTGGTTATGATTCATAACTAAAGGATGTAAGAGAAATAGATTGTGGCTTATCAAGTTATTAGGGCTGGATTTGTCATCATTGAGGAGTTATTATTCCCTTTAATTGTACACAAAGAAATTATAATGTAACTAGAAAAGTAATTCAGTCAGACCGGGATGATTGGCAGCGCTATCTTGCTTAGAGGTGCACAGCTTACGTGCTTTTAATTTTTCATGTAAGTACACTGTACTTGTAATTATTTTCTTAAAATATTTCCTCGTGTTTACTGGGAAAAATAGCTATTAAGATATAATTGAATCAAATATATTTGGAGTAGAAACCTTCTCTAAGGTAATTTATAGTTTATTTTTGTAATACTTCTACAATAATGGCTCATGTTTTTATTTGATAGACGATATCAAAACAATTATTATGGTTGTACAATGTATTTTTCCTCATCATAGCTTATTGTGGGGCGAGTTTAGTAATCTTATTAATTAACATAATATCTTAGCCTAGGGTGATATTGATTTCTCCATTACAATAATAGTGCTACATACTTACCTGTAGCTTCACAAGTCCTCAAGTATACAAAATATACCACAGGAACAATAGGGATCTAGACTTATGATAATTGATGTGGTAAAGAAGTTACAAACCCACCGCCATTGAGGAAGGACAATTTGTGTGATGGCATTCTTAGCTGTAAGTTGATTTTCATACCTCAACAACCACAAAAGAAGTGATGTCTTTATTCATAAAGCTAACTGATCTTCTATTATATCCCCCAATCTTCTTTTCCTTAGAACTATCATATCCAAGAAAAAGGTATTCCAATAATGGTATTTATGTTTACAAAAACAAATAAGTGTCCCGGTCGTTTCCTGATATACAAATATATATATATATATATATATATATATATATATAATACTACTTCAAGGTCAAAAGAAAGGATATGTTAAAAAGTACAAATATATACCTCAGAAGTCATCGCTTGTTAAACACACACACACACGAGGACAGGGAACTGATGCCTTTTGTATCATAAATTACGAGTCAATGACCATAAATTGCATCTGAGAGCTGCTCAAGAGTACTTATTTATCTATAACTAGACCGAGAAGGAGCAAGGAGACCAAAAAAGAGAAAAAAAGCAAACCATATATATTTTTAAAGAATATAAATAATTGTATTTTACTATTATTATGCCTTAATACAACTACTCGTAGGGTTTAAACATATTAGGTCATAAAATTTATAGAGCATGAGGCAAAACATTAATTCTAATTAGATTATGTGGTCAAAGCAGCAAGGGTTAAAAAAGAAGAAAAATAATACATTGTGTTTCTTTTTCTTGTAGGCAGAGCAAAAGAGAGTGAAAGGGGGATTTATGGTCGAAGAAATTGTAAATACAAATTTATGGGATCATTATGAATGCCTAAATTCATTTATTTATGTAAATATAAGTTGTTTTGTATAATATTTGCGTTTGTTGAATTTTCGATCAACTGCAATCAAATAGTGGAATGAAAAGTATATGCATAACAACAAGCAAAAAAAGATGGTTTATAAACACAAAATTGGAACCTTATACTTAAAATAAAACTTGCAGTTTTCTTTCCCTTTAAAAGATGTACAGCGGAAATCATTTTTTAGCCTTTATTTTTTGCCATAAAAAAATTACATTTTTTGAAGGGAAGAGAAAGAAGGAACACGATATTATATCAAGAGATTATATGCATGGAAAGTTGTTAATATTTCTATTCTTAAACAAATATTATAGAGAAAGTCGATATCTCTGAGTCAGTAAAAGGATATGTTATGACAATAACTAGTTGAAGGTATTTGCATTATATACAATTACTTGATTTGTTATATCTTTTGAAAGTGTCCATATTAGTTTTTATTTAAAAAAAAATTAAAGACATATTTGTTATATTACCTTCTGATATTATCAATTCATTTCAATCCATTTATATTATATGTTTCCAACAATTTTTCTAGTGTAGCCTTCATGGAACGGACTTATATAATTTTAAGAATATTTTATCGATTTGTTTGAAGAATGGGTTCCAGAGAATATGAATGAAGTTCGAGTATTGACACAAAGGCAAAACTGAATACACGATCATAGCCCAATCCTCAGAACACACAAGAACTTTAACTATGTTGTTTACTCATTCTACCTCGGGAAGTAACGAATGTACGACTCTTTAGAATTACGAGGAACTCTTCAGCTCTGGAAAATATTGGTTAATTATGTTAGGTATTTTCCTGCTGTTTGTATGTATATAATAAGAGAAAGAGATCAACTTTCCGAAGGAAATAGTCATTCATAACTCATGAGAAATGTCATGATAAAAGTTTTCTTCCTGATAAGGAAGCCATGTCGTGATTGATAACATGAAGATTATGAAGGTTAATTAGAAGAATACAGCATGCTATCCTATGCAACCCTAACAAACTTTAATGCCTATAATAAGTTAGGATGCACTGCCGTCAGAAGCAAAGTTTGTTTCCCATATATGTATGATAAGTACTTATTAGCCCAAGGCAACATTATTCAAAGTGGTTGTTGTTGTTGTTCTTCTTCTTGATATGGATTATAAATATGCTTTTATATCCTAAAGGGACTTTATACAGTTTTATCAAAGTTTTATTTATGGCAAGTTGATACTATAATAATAACTGGATATTAGCATCGGTATCTTAGACTCATGAGTTACACAAAGTTAAAAAATACTTTTTTCATGTATGCATGAAGTCAATCAGGGCATAATTTTTTACTAACTAAATAACAAAACGACAAATCCGATAAATTTTATATTTAAGGTGGTTCAGCAAGAAAGCAATTCTAAATGAAAATGATGAAAATGAGGAAACACATTTTTAAGTTTTTTACTTAATAAAAATGACGGCCAAATATTTCCGAAGTATTTTAAGACTTGTTGTGCAAATTTTAACCATGAATGTGATTTTTATTTTGATAAGTTAGATTGATTTTCTTTCTATTGGACTTATTTGTTATAGGGTTCAATTCTACATGGCTCCGATATGATCCCCCAAAGATAGTCCCTTTTTTCATAGCCATAAGAGATTTATTCCTTAGCAATTATCAATTATAATATATAATTAGCAATTATCGGAGCCTATATTCAACTTCTAGAAATATTTTATTAAAACAATCGAAGAAGAAATTAATCAACCATATTAAAGTGAGTGTAACTCATTTACACAAAAATCCATTTAAACATGGATTAGTTTACTGGACCACCACATATATTATAATTTCATATCAATTTATTTCAATGTCTAAAGTACTATTACTTAAAAGTTATAACAGAAAAATATAAAAATTATAATACCTTAATAAGTTTATTGACCCGACTATCTATATTTATAAATTTCTTTGATTTGATTTCATTGAATACAAAATAATAAAAATATTTTTTTAACTTTAGGTAATTCATGCATCAAAGGTACCTTGAAGAATTATTATTATTATTGTTTTTAATGGACATTTGTTGTTTACCTGTATATGTTTAAGTATATAAAATATAAAAGCAGATGAGCAATCTTTTTGCGTTGATACATTGACGCTTCAAAAGGTTTTTTCTTCAAATGGACAGAATCACGCATGCTTAACCAAGTGTGAACATTGTATGTGTGTTTGCGCAAAAATGAAATTAACAGCAGTGATACGGAATCTAAAGGGCTCCAATCTGAGGGTAATTTCATTTAACATGCAAAGAAAATACTGTATGTAGTATACAAATAAAACTGCCATAAACTGGAGCTATTAAGCACATGCTACAGATCAATAGTCAGCATTAAAAAAGTAAAACATTCCTGATATGTAGATCGTGATGTATCTTCGATTAAGAGAATATAATAAATTTATTTTAAGTTCTTAAAACTTTTAAAGTCAAAACACGCTACTTGTTCTGGCCTACTGAGGATAAACAGCCTGCGCCAGGCCAGTAACTGGTCCTTAAAAACTCTTTTGGCTGTAGGGGTTTATAATGTTGTTCTTTTAAGGTGTCGTAAGCTTTATTTTGAGGGGAAACACCAATTGGTATGGTGTAAATATGTATATAGAAAGAGGGGAAAATAATTTTTGCATTATAAGATATATTATAATTGACACTTTTTCTTCAAAATTTTGTATAGGTGAATAAAATCGCAAACTCTATGATGCAGTGATTAAAAGATTTTGTGAGGGTCATATTCTCATAAATCACTTTGCAATGGTTTTGGTGTGTTGCTATTACTTTTTAAATAGAAACTCAATTCTTTGGACTTCCTATGCTAATCAGATAATTCGATTAATGTATAATTAGAAAACGTGTGTCCTATGTTGAATTATTGTATATGGAAAATGAATTTAAGCATTTTCATATTATTGTGTTTGAACATATTATGGTTTTCTAAAAGCGGTGACACAGATTCAAAATTATATTATCAACAATTCTCGCAAAATCATGGTGGAAGGCAACTTTTTATTTACTCTAAATATATCATTATTAACTTGTACTTATTATTTTAACTTAGAACTCGCCAATTGCCAATAAAGATGCAGTCTTTTTTTAATCATTTGTATTTCAAATACAATTAATTAAGACTATATTATTAACGTTCATAAAAATAATATAAAAATAATGTAGTCGTAGTGATGAAACATGAAACAGATAAGTATAAAAAAGGATATAAGAAATATTTAAAAGACGAGGTAATAACAATAATCTATACTAATAAAAAAAAGAATTCCGTTGGTTGGTTCGTTTCCCTGTATCTCCCGAACGGTTCATGTGATCTAGACAAAATTTTCAGTGAATAGTTTTGAGAGCTCAGGGATTGCTTTAGTGGGGTTGCCAACTCCTGGAAAATTCGCCATCGTCATGTTTATTTTTTTCACCAAAACGTTTTTGGCCAATTTTTTAAAATTGCCAAGTTATATTTTCACCAGATTTTCTTTGGATGATTATGAGGTAGTAAGACGGGTTTTTGTTTTATGTGGTGCTTACCGGAAAATTCGTTTTCTCTATGATTACTTAAAAATAAGTTTTTTCTGCCCCTTCCTTTCCCCCCCCAAATACTCTAATATTCATCACTATCATACATATCTTCAGCACTCTATGTTCTCTATGAAATAGCTTCAAAAATGATTTATCTTTATGAAGTTTAAATACCCTGTCTAAAGGAATAGATTACGGAAGAAATGGCAATGACGAATTTTCAAGGAACTACTTTGCATATGAAAATAACATAAGCATAGAAATATGTTCTCTATGAAATGACTTAAAAATAATTTATTTTTACGATGTTTAAATTCCCAGCCTTAAGGAACCAAAAAAAAATGCAATGAAGACCCAATGACAACTTTTTAAGGAACTGATTTAATATGAAAAATCACATGTGATGACATCACTAAAATTATCTGTATGATCTTTTTTCTATTCCAAATACTATTGTCAAGTTGGAAAATCCCGGGCAGCGCTGGGTAACATTCGCTACTAATGAATAATAGAAGAATGCGTCCAGAGAACAACATAAGTTGTGAAGCTACATATGCAAACAAACAACTCCTCCATCGGAACCATAGATATATAAAGATATAGACAGATTATTGGATTCTTCAGGGAAATGCGTCATTGTGTCCAGAATACAGCTGAACGATGTTTCTCTGCTATTGGAGGATGGATTCTTCAGAGAAATACTCATTGTGTCCTGAATACAGCTGAACGATGTTTCTCTGCTAATTGGAGGGAATAAGCTCTCTATTTCTTTATATCTCTATGATCGGAACCGGCTCTATTGACGAAGAATAGGGACGTTGTCGAGAATCTCCAAGCTTCTTCTCACCACGCAATCAATCCCTGGGGAAGAGAAATTCTATTCACTCTAGTGGCATATAGGATCCCCTGGACAGTCGAGAGGATATACTCAATTTTGAAGACATGCTTGTAGGAGGCAGATCAATAGATCTTTTATTTTTCCCACTCTTAAGGCTTTCTCTTTGCTGTTAATATTTTTTGTAGCACTTTAATCCTTTCACCTGAACTGATCTATTTACCCATGGACGAACACTTTCTATGTAAGAGTGTGTTTATCAGAAACTATGATAAACAAAACCTAAATAATGAGGATGATTTCCTCCCTCTACAAATGGAGAACAAAAAGATTCGAATCTGTACTATTTATACGCACACCCTACTTCCGAAATATATATTTTTTATTTGTTTGGATTTTGCTATTTTACCTCTCTTTACATTTTTCCCTTTCAGAAAAAGGTAATTTATCCGGGTTCAGCCTTGTAGTATATGTTTCCTTAAGCAGTAGAATGATGTCTTATGGACTGAGATAGTATCTTTTTCTTTTACCCTTCCCACTACAAATGTTGGAAATATGTATCAGATAACCTTTATTCATATATCTTGCCTTCTGCTCCTTCTTTAAATAGTGTTTCTTTAGAGCGGATTCGTTAAATCTAAATGTTATATTTCGCGACTTTTTGTAATGTGAATTAATTATATAAAGAATATATTGGTATGGAGTCTTTGAAAGTACATTAATATTGTATTTTTGAAACAACTAGAACACTTTCGGATAGGATTGTAATTGCATCTTGTGGATACGTTAAGCCGTTAGTACGTTACATTCTAAAAGCTGATGTTTAATTAGATTGGTAAATTCGACAACTATAATTAAGTATTTGGTCAGTAGCATTTAGGTCGACTCGGTAATATCAGGAATCGTTTTTCATGTGATAAAGTTAATAATGACAAAATTAAATAGTCTCTTAATGAAATGAGAAAATCTTCTCTCTATGAAGTTTGTTTGCCTATTTCGACAGAATTGCATCCGACCGGATATAAGTAAGCATTATAGCATTATAATTAGTCTATCGAGCCTAGGATCTTATCAATGAGGTAGACCAAAAATGACCATACCCTCTTGGTATTCGAACCTACGCCCCCAACATTGAGAGTTGAACACGCCTTAGCACGCACGGCTATTGCACGCATTTTAATTTAAAAAAAACCATTTATTGGTTTTATGTTTCGGGGACTTAGATAAATTTCTTGTTTTTATTAACAGTTCTCAACTAATGGCAAAGTAATTTTTAAAATACATAAATAGGTATTATAGTCTCAAATTAATATAATGGAAAAAGAACAAAACTATAAATATCATAAACAGGCATTTTTAACATTATCTTAAGGAGACAAATAATAATATGTTTACAAAAAACATTGCCTATTTTTTAAACAAAGATATAAAACACAATTACAGTCAAAAAGTAAAACTTATTACTTGAAACGTTTTAAAACTTTGTTAACAGTTTTTAGGTGATGCTTAGAGATTGATGGAAAATATTTGATTTGTTCCAAAGCCAAGGCCCAGCTGTCTCCAAAAGAATGCGAGTCAACAAAGCTGTGTATCTTGTAACTGCTGCTAAAACTATTCCACTTATTTTTATTGGTAGCAAAAGTTCCAGTGAAGTTTACTTTTTGAAACCAATGCTTTTAAATTCTAAATAGCGAACTCGATTATTTTTTTACTTGCTGATGAAAACTTTCGTCTCCCTTTGGATACAAAGTACATAATTTACTTGCACTTTTCCAATCCTCTCACATTTTTTTTAAAATCAATAGTATGAGACATGCCACAAAAGAGTGGATGGTGTTGTTATATATCTTTCCACAATCCTTACATGGTTCTTAATATCTGATCAGGTCTGCAGAAATTTGTTGCTGTGCTGTGAACCTTGTTCCATCAGATATATATTTTTTAGAGAACCCTAAATTATTTTGTTCCAACTGTCAGGAAGCTTAAGAAGTCTCATATATTTGAGGCAAATTATATTTGTTTCTTTAATATCCCAATTTTAATGGCTTGATGAGTACGTATTTATAAGCCAACCACTGTAGGGCGAAACGAATTCTTCCGTCATGAAGAAAAAATAAATCATGTCAAGAGTAAAAGAACATTCTTTTGTGAATTGTTCCTCAAGTTCTTCAGGCTTTTCCAATGATTTGAAAAAGTATATTTTATAAATATCATGTCTACGGTAGAGTCACCCTCAAATAATAAAACATTCCTCCAAAGAATTATCTGTAGACATCCCTAGACAGTTGAAATATTTGACGTTACAGAAATAGTTAACTGTGAGCCAAATAAAAGCCAACATGATATTTCCTGGTGCGTAACAGATCTTTTTCACTAAAAAAGGACGGCTAAATATACAATTAGCTATTCTATTGTATATTTTGGGAAACAATAATAGATAATTTGGTAATGCACCAACCTAGGCATTCTTTTTCCTTTTAATAGCAGGAGAATAGCTAAAATTAAATAGAGAACTGAGCCGTTTGTTTTCCTCTAAAGTAATTCTCACATATATATATATATATATATATGCTATTAACTATATATATATATTTATTATATATATGTTTCATTATAAAGATTGACGTACTGATTTAGTTTCATAGAACACGACAGCAATTTATTAAAATGAATATAAAACGAACAAATGCTTCCATACGTCATAAGCTTAATAATTTATCATAACACATAAACAATTAATTAACTGTGTTCTAAAAATGAGTGAATTCTCCTTTCTTTTACGCTCCTCAAGCAAAGAAAGCCTTGAGTATCTCATTGTATATATTCTGGTTATTGCAAAAAATATTAATATAATATCAATTTATCCAAAAAAAACATTGTCACAAAAAATATTGGTTTTATCAAGCTTAAAAACACTATTTTGCAATAATATTTGACGGTGCATATTTTGCTGATGATAAAAAAATACTTTTTTTCCTTATTCAATGTTATTCTCGTTTACAATTTTAATTTGGAAAGCAATAATTAATAAAGAAACCGTTGATTTCTAAACTAAAATAGTTGATTAAATCAATTCTGTTGTTGTAAAGTAATTAAGTAATGCAAAAATGGGTTAAAGTATTCATTTTAAAGATTAAGATGTACATATATTGAGTTTTCAAAGATCAGAGTTCAAAAATTAAGTTAATCATATTTACAATCTTATATTTCATCCAAATTCTTTGGTTTTGTGTATTTATATTCACTATTTTAATACATTTATTCAGTAGTGAATAAGTAATGAATAAGTTAGTTGGTTACTTGACAAAACATCAGGTCACCAGGCTACAGCCGAGCACAAATATATCAAAGTGCATATCCTAAGTCAAAGTGTAATTCCTGCTGATTCATGCAAA
The DNA here is from genome assembly GCA_013387185.1 of Caligus rogercresseyi. Taxonomy (NCBI): domain Eukaryota; kingdom Metazoa; phylum Arthropoda; class Copepoda; order Siphonostomatoida; family Caligidae; genus Caligus; species Caligus rogercresseyi. Next base: position 19,595,074 of record CP045902.1, read on the forward strand.
ACGTCCGCTACGATTGAAAAACATGGATTTGCTCTTGTGTTTTATTTTTGCTACCACATTATTTTTACTTACTTTGAATCCAAACTTTAAAAAAATTTAAATGTCAATTCATTATTTGTCTTAATAACATTTTTATATGAGGAGTTCAATGAATATTTAAGGTAAACGTCTCTCGATATCCTTTATGGCAGCATCGATAAATATATATAATCATGTCCGTAGTTTATAAAATTTCATGACCTCTTTGTTATTGACTAAAACTTGTGATTTCGAACTAAAGCAACACAATTTACTTCAAAAGTGATTATCAAATTTTAACCGTTTTCCTTTAATCTGAAAAAAATCATAATCGACATAGTAAAAAATTGTTGTTTCCTCTAACGAAATAACCAATTCATCAACTTAAAAATAGTACACCTGCGTTAAAATGCACACAAACTAATCAAAGCAATTAATACATTTATATCATTAAACTTTATTTAAAAGTTAATGCATCCAAAATATTTACTAAATTGTCGTGAAATTAAATATGTACATAGATTTTTCAAAGATGAGTCAAAAGTCACAATCTCGCAAATGTCAAAACTTCCAATGACATTTATTATTCTTATAGTTAAAAAGTTAATGCATCCTAAGAATCTTTTCAATTGTCGTGTAATAAAATATGTACATAATTTTTTTCAAGAGAGGAGTCAAAAGTCACAATCTTGGAAATGTCAATACTTTCAATGACGTAATTAACGATTTCAAAAATCTACATATTATGGATAAATCTAAGTCACTGTATATTTTAAGTTATGATGATTAATATTTAAGTGTTACTTACATAATATTATAATTATATGTTAAGGCAGTGTCATTAAATACTTTTCCTGTCTCAATCGCAACTAATAAAATCATAATTGGATTGTTTTGGTTATGAACCAAATAAATATTTTATTTCAGGGATGTTTCAATGATCAAAACTCTAAAAGATTATATTATTTGTATGACTACAAAACACACAACCAAAAGATTATTTTTCTCAACCTGTAACAATAAAAAAATCAACTTGCGTTAAACTCAAGAGACAACGAACGACCAAGTGATAAAATTTCTTTGATAATTTTATTATGAAGATACACAAGGAACACATAGTTTTTTATGTTTTTCTTTTCTTGGTTTATATCTAAAGGGAAAAAATCAAGGAAGGAACAAAGTATTGGAAAATTATAATCAAAGTAAAAAAAGTAATATCAAGAAATAAAAAGTTCTGACACTTTATTTACGCTCTTAGAGCATGCTTTTTATTTTGTTGTGTAGGACGTATGGGTATTTTCACTAACAATGCCTGTTTTGAGAAAGCCTCAATCAAGACATGTCTATATTTACACTATATTTATATCTCGAAAAGAGTGTCCTTATTTGGAAAAGAAATTGTGAATCATGTAAGTAAGGTAGGTTTTTTTTGACGTGTAAATAAATACATTGCTGACAATCTGAACTTCTTCAAAGTTTATCTTAGTAAAATGAATCCCATATGTCCATCATTAAAGTATAAGCAAAACAAACCTAAAATACTCATTGGTCGTGTTTTCACACGTGTTTTCAATATTCGTGTTAAATATATTGTTGTGTCAAGGTCAATTGTGTGCTCGGTATTTATCTTCTCCTATCAATGGTCCCATTGTTTGATTCATACCGTGGTGATGCTCTGGAGAAATATTATGATTTTTTACATATACATAATTATTTCAGCAAAATTCTATTTTTTAAACTTTTGTAAATATGATGCACTGTGTTATTTTGAGTAGTTGAAATATTAATATTTTTTTTGTAATGATTGATGCCAATATAGATAAACTATTTTTGTTGTCAATAAAATGCCACAACCAATAATATATTCATTATAAGTATATATATATATATATATATATATATATATATATATATATATATATATATATATATATATATATATATATATATATATATATATATTAAGGTAACAAATCCTATTCATGAGTAGTTTGTTGAACAAACTACATTTTTTTCATATCTTTGTATTTGCAGGTCCCAAATATTTAAAGATAGCATTAATCAACCTTTCTATAAATAGAGTCCACATATAAAGTTTAAAGATAATTAAGGGAACGCGATACCTCAGTCCTTTCAACTCTCTATGTTGATGGCACAGGTTCGAATTCCGGTCAAAGGTCAATTTTGGTGTACCTCATGTAAATAAGAAATCTAAAATGGGTATATACATTTACATGCTTTAATGCTTATTTATATGTAGACGAATGCAAATCTACTCAAACAAATAAGCTATTTAAAAACCCATAAAATCTTCAACAAAAAAATGAATTAACCTTATATTTGGAAACAAAGCCTAAAACTCTCTCGTTACTTACTAATATGTAAGGACATACATTTTTATCATTTTAATATATTGTGGGTTTTCATGGGATCATTCAAAGTTATCCATACTTATTTACATATGTGTTCAATATATGTTGTAATAAATTTAAGATGGATTTACTTTATTCCTTCAAGGAAAAAGAGGGGGGGGGGGGGATATGTAAAATATATAATAATAATAAAACTTCCCGAGAAAATCTAATGAAAAAATATTGAAGGAAATAAAAAAAGAATGGGGGAGGTTTGTAAATGTATAAATGTTTTTCTGCAGTCTTTTTCGAAATAAAAACATATAGAAGAAATAATACTAGACAAAAGGAGGGGAAGGGTGCTATGCTCTAAATTTTATATATGCACACCTATAATAATTGAACTGTAGAGTGAGACAGATTGTAAGTGCAGGGTTTAAAAGTAAAATAAAGGTTACATGTATAATCAGGATTAAAAAACTTTTTTGAAATTTACTCTTTCCATAACTTCTGTCCAAAGATATGATTGAATTGCAGTATCTCTAAGAATTGGAATATTAGGATAGAAATTACTCAATTGAACCTCGGGTCTTAAACAGAAACCGATTATGCAGCAATTTAATTCAATTCGATCCATAACTGGGACACTTAATATAAAGAAATGATAGAAATATATTTTAAAAGCTGTGCCCAAATCCATTGCCATGTCCAACTAGGAAACCCAAAAACCATCGATAACTATCCAAATCCGGTGTACAGACCCACATGTAACCAGACTACGTAAAAACCAAAAATGTAAAAAGCCCAAATAAAACACCGGTTATTTAAAATCCCTTTATCTTATTTTTTGTCCGGGGATTTCATTTTACCATTTATCATTTTTTAGTTTCTATGAAAAATTTGTTTACACTATACAAACAGTGATAAAATAAGCATCTACCGATTTTTCAGTATCGTGGTTACGGCTTCTTAAATGGGCAACCGTCCCTGCCGACTGAAGGAATTTTTTATCCTTAAGTCGATTGACTCAAGTTGAAAAAAAGAATTACTTATCTTGAGTCCTTTTTTACATATATATACAACATTTTTTATTTTAAAACAATTTGTCACACAATAACGCCCTAACACAACAACGTCGCGTCGAAAGAAGAAAAAAAAAGATTGATCTCTGGGGGGGAAACTGAGATTCAGATAAAGTTTCTTTTTATCATTAAAATAAAATAGAAGCCTAATGCCAGAGTGGTTATTTTTTTGCTAAGAATTAATGAACTTCACGACGCCATGCCCCATACGTATAAATTAATTTGATCACTATTATTTTATTGACATAAACATACGTTTACTATTTGACAGCCTTGTACATTAGCAATATATCGAAATATATAAAACAGGGAGAAAAGTATGCCAACAACATGTATCTCTATGCATTTTACGAATAAATATACTTCATTTATGTATATACATCTATACTCTCAATGTCATCGGTCTTTTTTCTATCATTGCTTATCATTAAATTAAATCTCTTCGACATTTTAAATCTTTTTTTTTTGCACATATAAAAGCCTTGATATATTGTGTATTCGATGAATAAAGGTATCTAGGTGCATGTATATGCATTTTCCCAATTTTTCAGGGGCTTTCCAAACTTCAATATGTACCTATTTTTAGATTTATAATATAATTGAACTTGATTTATTCTGACCTATCAAGCCTCTGTGTGGGGTTCTCAGTTCGTCTAGGTGTGTTCAACTCTCAACGAGGAGGGCGAGAGTTCGACTCCTCTCGGTAGCATTGATGTATTTCATTGAAAAGAGATTCCGTGGTTCGATAGAGTAATTTTTTCCTAGTATGTTTATCTTTATTATCATAGATGCAACCCACATTTAGGTTAAAAAAGGAGGGATTCATCGTAAATAAAGAACCAATGTCCGAGTCACTTGTATTAATAATGCTACTTTTCACTCAATCTTTCTGCATGAACTTTGGGATTTCACTGAGATGGAGATGCTTCTGCATGATTTCAAGCTGTCCCCGTTTGCGTATAAAGTCTATTATAATGTGACGATGTGCTATTATACCAGATTTCTATTGGAGAGTAACAACTCTACCTGGGAGTTCATTTTCAGCTGATGTCAAATGTTAAACCAATCAGTCAGAATTAAAAAGCGTGTGCAGAGGTTGGGTTAAGTTCATGTTTACAACGTCCACATTTTTATGAGTTTATTATATTATTAATAGTAATCAGTTATGTGACTTCATTTAATTCCAAAGTTATGCTTGATCCATTTCTTTTTCAACATCTATCCTGAAGTTTGTAATGTTTTATAATGATCTTTGATCATGAAAGATAGTATCTGATTAGAGAAAACTAACATATCTGATTGGTTATTAAATACGAGAGGGAAATGACTGATGCACGGATAAAAGTGGAGACATTCTCGAGTTTTGCAAGAATTCCCTCGCCAATTTGCTCAATTATTAATGTCCAAAATGTCTGAGAGTGCAACACTCATACTTTCACTGTCATAATATATAAACTATTTCTTTTGAATTCTCGCCACAAGACAACAAAGAGAATAAATATATAACTTCCAATATCAAAGATCATTACAAACTCAATTTTATACTTTGGAAATAAAAATTATAGGCGCAACAATTGTAGTAAATGTAGTCACACAACTTATTACAAATAAAAATTATAACAAACATGTAGTTTATGTTGTACATATAAATTTATGATTTGGCGAGAACAATCTTTCAGTTCTGCCTTCCAATCAAAGGTAATGTAATACAACTGGAAGGGTAACACGTCTGCCAAAGGAGAAAAAAAATCATCTTAAAGTAGTAGTGAAGCCACATAATTATATATATTAAATATATGTTCTTTCGATTAATAATGATTAATTATTTCATTCTATGTTTTTACATTTATGATTTATTTTTCTGGGGTTCTTCGACTTTTTAAGCGTAAAAAAAATATTTGCCGAAAAAATAAATTTGTTTTATTTTAACATTCATATTTTCTAACTAAAGGGGAAACCTTTTTTAAAGGCTATAATTTTATTAGATGGATTGATTTCGAGTATTTTGTTTGGTTTTTTTAAGCTTCTTACCAATAAATTATATTTCTTAACCAATGAAAATACTATAATAGACTTGTATTGTTTTCTAAGTATACGCAATTCAAATCATACATACTATATTATGATAGCCTTGTAGGTCCTTATGGTTTCAGTGTGTTGATAATTAAAGAACTAATTTTTGTAGGGTTCTGTGGATTACAATTATAGCATATAGAGGTTGTTAACCCACATCCAATGGGTTCTGTGATTCTGCGGATCGCACAAATGATATTGGGATTTTAAACTCATTTCCCATAGATCCTCTGATTCCTCCGGTGCGTTTGAACTCCCATTATGCTTTAGTTGTAATTGACAGAACCCGAGGGTCCATTGGCAGTGGGTTGAAACCCAATATGCTTTTGATGTAATTAGAGAAACCGAAGAGCAATTGGTGTTGGGCTTGGAATCCCCAAATATTTTGTTTGAGTGCTCAGAAGAATCCGAGGACCTATTCACGGCGGATTAAAGCCTCAATATGCCATAGAACAAGAGGACCCATTGGCGATGGATTTTTAGCCCTAATATTCTCATTTGCTACCTGTGGATTCCAAATCCCCATTTGCACTGGATGAATAATCCCAATATGAAATAACTGTGGCTGGCAAATCCGAGTATCCATAGGTTTGTAACCTCTATCAATTATGGGTGGGGTGGAGTCCTAATCTTTTAGAATATATTTTAATATACGAAAGGACTTGTGAGGCTACGTTAAGTATTAGCATTATTATACAGGGTCTTACAGGTAAATCCGCACAAAAGTTCAACTTTGTCCGATCCATAAGGAGTGCAAGTAGAGCTTAGATATTGCACATGTTAGAGGTTTCGTGAATGTACTGTCGAATTGCGCCCGAAAACAAAACAATACTTTGATACGGAGATGGAGCAGACCCGGAGGGACACGGTCATCGAGTTTGCTGTGCGCAAGACACCGTCCGCAGCCATCTTCAAGTTGCTCAAGTCCCCAGGAGGACGGTCTAACGACATCACCAAGAGTGGGGGAGTCAGGGATGTCCAAGAGAAGGAGCACAAGCCCAAGGTGACCGGATCTGCACGCCCACATTTGTGGCTGGTCTCAGAGGTCCATCAAGGCCAATCCGGGGACACCCATGTCCATCCTCGCCAGGAAGGGGGGGGGGGTCACCTGTCGTCGTCCCCTGGATGGACTCTGTGGCCTCCGGGACCCCGTACACATTCCAGCAGGACTCGGTGCCCGCCCACAAGGCCAAAATTGTGCAGTCCTGGCTGAAGAAGAATGTGTCCAACAGCCCCGACCTAAACCCATGCGACTACTACTTGTAGGGGAAGTTGGAGAGGGAGGTGTGCGCCACACACCACAGTAATGTGGCGTCCCTGAAGGCCTCCATCAAGTCGGAGATGAACAGCTGGATGCTGCGAAGGTCTCCACGGCCTGTGTTAGGTTCAGGCGTTGTTTTGGAGGACATCCTTTAGGTTGAGGGCGGCCATATTGAATATTAATCTTGTATTAGATCTAAGAAACAACTTTCTTATTCAAAATAGGTATCACTTTTGTTCCCATTGTTGGATCTGGTGGATATTGAACTTTGTGCAGATTTACCTGCAAGACCCTCTACAATGTTATTTAATCTGATTTAAATCCATCTCATCCTTGTTCAAAAACCTTTTGCTTTATAAAATAATGTAATTTTCTAAACTCTCCTATGACTCTTAGTTAACTTTGGATTATGATGCAATCATATTATTTTCCTAAAAAAATATTTAAAACCTTTTATCATAGAATGCTTCATATTCACCCTTTAAAAAATAATGAGACATTTAAGTTATGCGCTATGAAACTATAAAATGAACTAAAGGGAGCTTTTTTCTATGAATATATTTACTCGAAATAATTTTTTAATAATTATTCTTTCCATTAAATTCGGAGCAAAGTGGTATAATATTTTATATGATTATTTTAAGGTGAATATTCTGTGAAATAAAGTGACATTTCTTCAGCTTACAAACAAAAAAATACAACACGTAATCTGTGCCCCTCAAAGCAGGAGCGCTCTGCCATTCCTTCGGACAGACTGAGCTGTTAAATTTTCTTGGCTACCAATCAGATATCCAAGAGAAAAAAATATTACTTTGGTCCTCTCTTTCCCTTGACATATTTATTTTGTATGGCATACAAAAAGATTCTAAAATAGACTTATGTAAAACTGTTACTTAATATACATGATTATATATTTAAAAGTAAAATAGTTTTGTGCTGACAAAAAAAACATACAATTGTATATATTTAGTAAATATAGTTATTATTCCAGTTTTCCAAATAAAAGTGAAAAACTCATATGCATGCATGTATATACATATATATTCTTGAAAAATCTGTGGTATCTGAAACATACAGTACCTACTTTCACATTTCAATAAACATAATATGTTGGCATTATAGTGATATTGAATATATATATATATACATATATAAAAAGTTGAAACTTTTTGTTCAAGGCTCTGGATAAAATATAACTAAAGTATGTATCAATGGAGAAGTTGCTCGGAGTGTAACACATATTTGAAGAAAGTTATGAAAAGTAGATTGAATAGTGTTATTATTACCATCTATTGCAAAAGAATGTAGATCACTTATTTGTAAATACCAACCAAAACTGTTCTATATTTATTGCAGGCGTTTGTCCGTTCGCCCATTCGGTTTGAATTTTTTTTTGTTCAGGCGTTCGTCCGTTCATTTTTTTTAGCGTTCGTCCGTTCGTTAGCGTTCGTCCGTTCGTTTTGGCGTTTGTCCATTCGTCAAAAAATATGAATTATTTCCTATTTAAATTTTTGAAAAAATTATACTTTAAAAAATTATATTTTTTAAATCACTTGCAGTAATTTCAATTGTACTATATAAAAAACGTCCACACATTTATTTATGAAGTGACATAAGAAACATTGATTGAACTTCTTATAAAAAAGTCTTCACTCTTGAAAACAATATAAATTGAACAGACGAACGCCAACATCCGTTCATAGCGTACGATTTTGAACGTGTGTTCGCGAACGGTGTTCGTTTTTTTCTTTCAACCCACAATCCTTATTTATTGTCCTTGATATATAGAACCAACAAAGTATAATTTTATAACTATATAGAATCCAAGGACTGTTTTTTACGAATATATATTATAAAATGTATATTAAATAAAAGCTTTGTTTTTTGATAATAAGACTTTATGCAATTTAGTGTAAATGCATGTAATAAATATGTATGTAAATATGCATGTTAATTTAAAATTTATACAAAAAGTCACTCTGAAGGCAAAGATTATGTTCAGCAATGAAACTTTTGCAACTCTATAGCGCAGACTCAATTGATTTTGTTTTTGAAGATGCTGCCCAAGGATTATAATTTAATGCAAAGATAATTATTGCAGCATTTAGTTTTTTCCGTCATTCCAGGAACTTTAAGAAGGACACACTCTCTCTCTTATAATATAAAAAACTGAACAACTGGAGAAGGCTTGGATGATTGGATTGATAAATCTTCCACAATCCTTAGCTGGAGCACCAAAAAAAACATGCAACCGACAAAATAATTCGAAAAGCAGTAAATACATTAGAAAATTGATGACAAAATTATATATTTCCACGTTAATGACAGTTTTAAGTATTTTAATTACTCTTGGGCGATTTTTCCATCCTTCACTTTTGTATCATTACCAAAGTTCCTTCTGAGGTGTTGGAGGACGGAAACTAGGTACTTGTTTGCCGATTATTGAACTGGAAACATAAATAGGATCCGTTGTTTATATCATGTATGGTGAGAATACCAGAGGATAAGGCTATCCTTTTTATAGTCTTATAGATGATTACGTTTAATATAAAGTCTGCATAGAATAGAACATATTTTTTACTACAAAGTACCCTTTATTTTTATATACATTTTGTCATTATTATTAGCACATTTTATTTGTGATTATTTCAATTATTTTACCAAGTAATTTGACTTATTTTTCAACATAAGTTTGCATCCACCCATACAAAGCGTATTGGAGGATCAAAGTCGGTAATGAAACTTCCTCTTTTTCCATCCCTTATCCAACACTCCCCATTTGTCACTGCCAAATCATCTCCCCTTTCCACGTAGCAATGAATGGAAACTAAATTCCATTTCTTTTTTATGTCCCCATTCAAGTTCAAGATTTGTATCTTTTTTTATTTCCACAAAAAATGCTGCTTCCTTTCATTAAGTTCTTTTATGAGACGGGGAAAGAAAGGGAAAATAAAAGAAAACCAATATTTCCCAGTGAGCTTCTGGATTCCACAAACTACTTCTCTTTCTCTCTCTCTCATGAAGGATCATCATAACAAAGCTCTCTTTATAGAAAAACTCTAAAAGATTTTAAGGAAGATCTCTGAAAATTTTATAACTCTTGTAAGTGCCGTTTGTCATGGCTTTAAGTTTCATAAAGACGGAAATATTGTTTTCTAAATAAATCTCAAATAAGTGGTGGCTAGGACATATATAAGGAATATTTATGAAATATTTTATACTTTTCTATTAATATTGAAATGAGTAGAGCAAAGAATAAATCCTCAATGATTGGAGATTAAAAGATAATATATATTATATATTTTTGAAGTTTCTATTTGTTTTGTTAAGGCATTCTTAAAAATAAGAAGGCATGCTATTTCTATTTTTTGTATATATAGGCATATAAATATTATGGAATGTAATTAAGATATGCCAAAAGAGGAAAATAATTATATATTAGTATATATATAAAGACCTAGTTCATCCTGTTTTATATGTGTTTCATTTTGTATAGATAAAGGATACCAAAGTGGCTGTTTTTGTGCCTAAATGGTTCGATAGAATTGCATCGACGAGAGATATACAGGGTGATTCACTTAAATTGAGACTCACATATTACAAACTACATACAATCTTTGTATTAAATTTTACACAAATAATTTTAAACAAAATGATAGCACATGTGTAATTTACAAAATGTATTTCATTAATTTTCACATATCCTTCTTTGGCATTCACTACAGCTTTGAACCTCCTCACGGTGGAGGCAACACAGGCAGGAATCTCTTCTCAGCTCAGACCATGACTGAGGGTGGCTTTTGCCTTCTGAAGAGAGTCCTCAGCTGCACGGGGATGTCTTCCTTTTTTCAAGATAAAACCCGGTCATTCTGACTGTTGTGGGTGGCCTGGACCGTGAAAATCTTTGTCTGAGGAAGAGATTCCTGCCTGTGTTGCCTCCACCATGAGAGGTTCAAAGCTGTAGTGAAGTCCAAAGGAGGATATGTGAAAATTTATTGAAATACATTTTGTAAATTACACATTGTGCTATCATTTTGTTTAAAAATTATTTATGTAAAATTTAATACAAAGATTGTAGTTTGTAATATGTGAGTCTCAATTTAAGTGAATCACCCTGTATATAAGCATTATATCATGAAAATTAGTCTAGGATCTATCAATGAGGTACACCATCCCTTCTCGGGAGTATTCGAACCTGCGCCCCCAACATTGAGAGTTGAACACGCCTTAACGAACCCGGCTATTGCACTCCCTTAACCATATTGTGGTTATCTAATAAGTATTCGTCTGTAATGATGTATTTTATTGGCATGTAATGGCTTTTGGTATTATGAACTCGTGATTGCTAAATGTTTTGCGAATGATAAAGTGCTTTAATATTATAAAGCCAATATTATCTTCTATGCATACATTACTAATTACCTCCGCCGAAGGAGGTATTGTTTTCACTGGCGTTTGTTGGTTGTTGGTTGTAGTTTGTTTTTGTCATCAGGATAACTCAAAAAGTACTGAACGGATTCGAATGAAACTTTGTGGAGTTGTTGGAAATGCCAAAAGAACAAGTGATTAAATTTGGCATCTCTTAGTGCTTTTTTAATATGTAAAATGAGCAAAATACTAATGAAATGGGGTCTCTATTCAGGGAGTAGGGAAGAACAAACGCTAAAAAAATATTCATTGACGTATTATTGTTCATATATCAGCTTAGGACTATGTTACCCAGTGACGTAGCTTAAACTTCTTCCTTTCCCGTCTCTGAGTGCTTTTTAATATGCAAAATGAGCTAACAGAGAGGAAACAATGATTAGAGATAGAAATCGGGCGTGTGAAAGGGAGAATGTTAGAAGTGGAATGTTTGGGGTACACACCTCTGAGTATATATGCCTCTAATAGTTACCTCCGCCGAAGGAGGTATTGTTTCACTGGCGTTTGTTGGTTGTTAGTTGTTGGTTGTTGTTTAGTTTGTCAGCAGGATCACTCAAAAAGTACTTAACGGTTCGAATGAAACTTTGTGGAGTTGTTGAAAATGTCAATAGAAACAAGTGATTAAATTTTGGCATCTCTAAGTGCTTTTTTAATATGCAAAATGAGCAAAATACTACTACTAATATAATGAAATGAGGTCTCTATTCAGGTAGTAGGAAAGAACAAACGCTAAAAAAATATTCATTGACGTATTATGTCATATATCAGCTCAGGACTATGTTAACCCGTGACGTAGCTAAACTTCTTCCTTTCCGTCTCTGATGCTTTTTTAATATGCAAAAGGAGCTAACAGAGAGGGAAACAATGATTAGAAATAGAAAATCGGGCGTGTGAAAGGGAGAATGTTTGAATGGGAATGTGTGGGGATCGGCGGAGGTACACACTCTCTGAGTGTATATATGCCTCTAGTTGTATTTGTTATTAAACAATCGGTATACATTTATATTCTTGTTTAAAGAATGAAAGTACCATTATTTAAAATGCACATTATTTGACTTTTATTTTAATGGAAGCTCTGGCGGAAGGATATATATCTAAAGTGCATGGAAAATATATGAGCTTTATGTAAAATAAATAAATGATCAATGCATGGCTCATAATTCAAGAGATAAAGCACCTCAAACCATTTGAAAATATAACGAGTTAATATATAATAATTGCTCTTAACATGGATACTTGATGTGAATACAAGGAGTGAAAAACAATGTTTTATAAATAAATCAACGCATTTCTACAGCCATACTTGGAAATATATGTACATCCTATTAAAAGAGAACAAATATGAAACATAAAATTTATGTCTTTTTTCAAAAGCTAAATCCACTTAGAGGACTGTAGAGACCAAAAAATTCAAAAGAAGATAAATATTTCTATATAAACATTGTGGCTACAATCCTTTTAACCCGAAGCTCAAAAGCAAATGAAAATTTATTAACTGAAGAAATAAAGGCTGTACACAGAGATCAATGTTGTTTTTTATATCACACACACACACACACACATAATATATATATAGATATATATATATATATATATAGATATATATATATATATATATATATATATTATATAATATATATATATATATAAATATTATAGTATATATATATACATACTATTATATATTATATATATATATATATATATATTATATATATGTATGTATAGATATATATAATATATATATTATAGATATTATATAATATATATATAATATAGGCTTGTGAGCGTTCAGCTTTTTTTGCGTTCAGCGTTCCGTTGAGCGTTCAAAATAAATTAGCGTTCCGTTCAGCGGTCCGTGTCAATGTTTTGCGTTCAGCGTTCCGTTAGTGTTCAGTGTTCAATATTTAAAAAAAAGTGACGACTTTTTTTTTAGAAAAGAATCTCCAGAAAAAGTGATGACGTTTTTTTTTTTTAGAAAATAATCTCCACAAAAAGTAACGACGTTTTTTTTTTCGAAAAAATCTCCAGAAAAAGTGATGACGTTTTTTTTTAGAAAATAATTTTCAAAAAAGTGATGACGGTTTTTTCCGAAAAAAGTCCAAGAAATGTTTGAAAAATTGAACGCTGAACGCAAACACTTTTTTTTTTGCGTTCAACGTTCAGCGTTAAAAAAAAAGTTGCGTTTCTGTTCATCGTTCCGTTCATTGAACGTGCGTTCAGCTAAACGCCGTCAATTTTGCGTTCCGTTCACAAGCTGAATAATATAGCTATATATTATATAGATGTATATATAGACTATAATATATATAATCGTACTAACAGTACCACAACGTTACTCCTCGTTAAGGAGCTAAACATTTTGATTATCAGTAATAAGCACATGGAGCTTACATGAAGTTCTTAAAAACGAACAATACACAAGTATAATTTTTAACTGTCCATCTCCTGTAATTCCAGATTTTAACTACAATTAAATATTTACATTTGTCAACAAATGACACACCGTAAAAAAGGGTATACAATTGTTGTGATTTTATGACGCAAAACATAAATTACTTATGCATCCTATTAATGCATAAATGTAAATTATTCTTGGTGAAATTAATTACAACCCAATCTTTTATAGATTTATAAAAAACTATTGATTTTAACTTGAATGCTGTCACATATAACTTGTACAAGGTTATGAAGCCGTCTTTTAAGGTATGCTATGTCTAGAACTTTATAAGTCTAGGTCACCAAGGAAATTTTATAGGATCTCTTAATTGTTTTGTCCTTGAAATCATCCTTATTGAGAAGCTTATAGCCCTTTAGTGTCAAAAGTACATAACAGACTTTGTTAGAGAGTCCTTTTGTGGACCAGTAGCAAAAAAAAGAGGAACTCTAAAAAAAATATGATGAAGGTTTTATACGTGACTAGTACAAAAATATGTCACTTTGTTAAAACGAAGTACCGTCATGTTCAATACTTTTTAGTAACTATCATTATTGATATAGTAAAATGAAGATAATACTAATCATAAGCATTAGAGTTGTTCGAACCCCCTTATGATATTGTGTATTTTGTCATTAATCACACATGCCATCAAGTGAAGAGGTCGACAATATATTAAGTTTTTGCAAATACATAATTCCTAAATATATGAAAATATATTACAAAAAAAACCTCTAAAATAATTACAACTTATGAAAAAAATGAAACTTACATAAAATTTAAATGTAACTATTTTTGACAATATACGACGATCAAAGCGTGTACTGGACAACTGTTAAAATATTAGCAGACCGTCGATTTCTTCTCGTAACGCTGCCATTCAAATCTTGTTCTCTCAAGGACTCCGAAGCTTAGAAGAGATGGATAATAATCCTCGAGTTTTCTTCTTGATTTCGTCCCATCCTTGTCTATATGCTATGATTTAGAACTGTGTCGTTATATATCACTTACGAAAAACTATCCTCAATAAGTAAATTTGTAAAGTTAGACAAATTAACCTTCAGACATAGAAATTGTTAAAGACTACTAAAATTTTGAGTTTTAGTAGAAGAAGGGAATAACCTAAAAAGGTGTTTGTAATACCGGAATTTTTTCCTTTTGTTTAACTAATTCCCAAATTGGGTATTAAACGGCTAACGCCCAGAGGCAGCCTTATTAATTCGTCAAAAAGGCCATAAAACCAAAGCAAGTAGTTTGTCACCGTTTATACTCATTTAGTCTCTTAGGACAAACTTCCTCAATCTAAAATTTGAAGCATTTATTCAATTTGATTTAATATCAATTGGCTTATTAATTTTTAACAAAAAATATATTCTTTTACGAATGGGTTATATTTGTGTTCGATTAATACTACAGCATTTGAATCGATGTTCCCATAAAATGAGTGCTTTCCTTATCTCAAATACAAAACAAAGATATTTTTGTAAAAGTCAACGGCATTATCAACTTATGTACAATATATATTATGACGAAAATAAACTCATTGTTGAAAGTCTTTGCCCATGTAGAGATTTGGAAGTCCCCGGGAGATACGGAAAAACAAAAGAATGGCAATCAAAATGAGGCATTCAGAGGGAGTAACCAATCATGAGGTGCTGCAAAGGTTTTTAAAAGATTAAACCTCTTTAAAAAACACCAACATGAGTACTCTTTTTCTTTTTCCTTCTTGAAACTATAAAGAACCTAGTAGGAGCTGTTATTTAAAAATGGTTGGTGCGTCAGCACTTATGTTCATTTATTGGCACTAAATATTATTTGACGAAAATTTGCAAAAAATTAAAGTCATAAATGGTCATCATAGCTAAATTGTTAAAACTATTTTTTTCAAAATAAGTAATAACAAAAAAAGTTTTGCTTCATAACGAAACCTTTGAACCCAGTGACGTACGATTTCTAACAATGCTAGAAATTTGTTAAATTAGATATTCGTTTTCAGCATCAAAAAAAGAAACCAGAATCGCTGGGGTGTATGAAAAAAGAACTAAAAAAGTGGGTTTTGGGAGGTCTAATATATAGGATATATATAATCGGCTTAAAGGGAATATAGGATTGCTCCAATGACGTTGTGTAATCGAATATTTGCTCTTCCTTTCTTTCATTCAGTTTATTCTGCATCCTGCTAATATATGGGTGTTGGTCCATCAATAGTGACACAATCATTAGAAATAAGGCAATTTGCATATAAAACATATATTATCTATGGGATTGAGATCCGGAATGTTCCTTGACCTTAAATATGCTTTCATCATACGATTAGTTACCATGGTCGAGGAATGACCCTGCTTAGTCTTAATGGAAAATTCCGTCTCCATCAAGTTATCATCTCTGTAATCATAACGAACTTTTGCCATTTATAAATCATCAACAAAAATGGGAATATAAATATCTGCCCAGAATTGTAATAACAAACTCCTTTCTTCTGTGTGCCATTAATTGAATACTGTTTCCGGTTTCTATTCAGTATGACTATGCATCAGTTATTATTTAGGGTGTGTGATATAAACCCCAAATCATAAAAATGAAACCATGTTTGTTCCTAAGTGACTTGCACAAGGATCAGTGAAGATGTCATTATCATGCTTAAGGTGTTATTGTGTGTGCGTTTTTGGCACTAGACACTATTAAATTGTAATCCTTCAAATATGGAGTTGTGTATACAAAAAGGACGACGATTTTTTAACGAAGGCTTAAAGCCTCCCCCTTCCTCCCCCCCCCCCCATTGTAAAATATGTAATAATAAACATAAGAACAATAATAATAATACAGTCGAAGAAAGCATTCATCAAGAAAGCCGACCACATGAATCACACATATATTTTTTGTTTCTGTGCCTGGTGTTGATGATCGTCATAATAATAACAATAAAAGAAAATCTTTTTGATATTATGATGAATGGGATATAAAGAACCAAAAATAAATCATGTCTAGCAAGATCTACTTTCCTTAAAATAAAAGCGAGAGGGAAACGTTTAATATCTTAGCTGAACAAAGGGACATACGTCGAAGAAAGGCGGAGGGAAGGGAGGGTTTCTAATAATAAATAGTGTATTAGAAAACAATATTCTCACCCTCTTTGGTACCAAGAAATAAAATACTCTTCTGTGAAATGCTCTTTCATAAATATATCAAAACCATTTTATTAAACATTAATATACTTGAACATTCCATGAAAAATTATACCTTTAAATTGTTATAAGAAGCATTAATAAGACACATTATTTACAAGGACTCCTTCCTTTTGCATAAAATATTTTCCCAATTAATTATTTTGCATATGAGAAACGCCAAAGAAAATTTATATAATGTTGATATTCGTCCACTTATCAACGCTATTTTTTATTGTTATATTTATAACAGAAAATTATGTGATGCTATTATTACCAGATATGGAACTAAAATTGTTTGCTGGATAATTTGTTCGCCTTATTACTTTTTTATTAGTGTAAATAGCGTGTTGCTATACCATTAGTGAGTCAATTACGCCTTTGTTGTGTTATAATATGACGGCAATATAGTTCCCCCCCCCCCCCCCCCCCGCACTAAAGACAAGATGTAAATATTGCTTTATATTTGTGTATTCTGCATAGACGATTGTTTGCCCAAGAATCATAATAGTCCTTCGACTATACACTAAGTAAATATTACATTAATTCTTGATATAACTCTTTGACATATCTTGAGAGATATCTTGAGGAGCAAGTTGACATATTTAGAGAAAAGAATAAAAGTGTGTTGAGATGAGAAAACTAAATATTGAATGCATCAAGAAGAATGTCAGTTTTAATGGCTTTGATGGAGAGACGTATGTGAACTGGTTGCCTTTCTAAAAGGATTTAGTGAAGAATGCAGTTCCCAAAATTATATATATAGATATGTTTACAACAAATAAGAAATAATCCTAGGAGAAAAGACCAAATATGTTTTGGAATTATTATATATTGTTTATAACATATTGGCACAAGAAAGTGATGTCTTGTAAAGTTGGTCTTCATTGCCAAGAAAGTCAGCTAAAATATTTTATAAACTAGTGTATTTACTTTTTATATCTACATAAGTCTTTGTAACTATCTTTTTTTGACATTTGGTTACATAATGAAGAATCATGGACTAAAGTTATTTCATAGCTTTGGCAAAAACATGAAAATAAATAAAATATATATCATTTGTTAATCAAGAGAAAAATCAAATCCAAGGTTATAAATTAGAATACTTTTTATTTAAATTGAAACCATATATATTATTTAAGCTATCTCTGAACATTTGGAACATTATCTACCAAGGTCTTGACCTTGTGCCTAACTAAACTATATCAAGAACTCAATACATTACTTTGGAGATCGGGTATGGAATCTAATTCTCTGCAAAAGGGGTTTCATAAATATTGCTTACCAGAGTTCAAAAGGTCTTCATCCTTGTAAGATGAGATGGTTAGCTTGGTATCGAAAATGTTAGGACAATACAAATTACGTAATCTAAATATGTATAGAATTTATATTTATTAATATACTTTGTTAATTCAATTTTATTATCAAAGTATGAGTGTCAAATGTTTGGAGGTATTAGTTTCAAGTAAACTTGTAAATCTATAAGTACTCCATTGACTGATAACAGCTTCAGATGATTATATATATTCTTAAGACTTCAGATATATTTCAGTACCCTACAATTTAATCATAAATACACAAATCAAATAGCTTACAAAAGATTGTTCGACACCACTTCAGAGTAGACGCCTACAATTCAATGAATACAAAATGATCTACTAAAAATGAATGAGACATGAGTTTATAGAAAAATTGAAGACTTACATTATATAAATTTCAAAGAGGAATAATTTTTTAATGGTGAGCGCAGGGAAATCCTATTTTGAATAGTGTTAAGGTGTTAACATGACTGATTTATTTATACAATACGTTTGTACATAAGAAGGTAAATAATAAGGATTAGGTATATACAAGTATTTAGATAATATGTAAATAGGGTAACAAATAGTGACAAAAACAACAATACGATCATATATAGTACTATTCAATAATGTGTTAGAATGAAATAGTAGCTTAAATTAATAGAACATGAATTTCATACTACTTTTTCAAAAATCCATAATAATTTTTGGCTGGTACATGCTTTCTTATCCATTATGAAAAAATATACATAATATAATATATGAAATAGACATGTTCATTGGCAGGAACATCACTTTTGCCAAGTATTTCCTTTTTTTTTTGTTTACACATATTATATTCCATCAAATTAGCATTTCTATATAATTAAAAAGACTCACTTCAAACAAAAAGAAGTGGATTTTTAATGAAATCATTATAATAACAATTATTATGATAAAGCAGGAATTTATTCCTTTCAACAAAAACTTCATTGTGTCTTAAAACTGTGTGTGTGTGTGTCCAATTTTATACAAGGCTTACCAAGAATAAACAAACCATGCCTTTTTTGACACATTTTTTTCAGAGAAGGAAAAAAAAGTTTTTTTTGTGTGTGTTTATTCTTTTGCGTTTTAACACAATATCCCTTAATTAAAAAGGAACTCATGAAGTAGGAGCTGTATGATAATAGTAATAATAATAAAGAAAACCCATACATACTTTATGCTTATGCCTTCTTGATGTTTGATAAGGTTTTTTTCATCATCGTCCTCTTGGTTCGGATTTCTTTTTGTATGGAGAATAAAAAAAGTAAGAATGCCGCATTTATAATGAAGTACACTTAAGCAGGGTCTATAAGACAATAGGAGAGTGATTAAAATGTGAAGAGTGGTTACATGGGTACTTGTAAGTAACATAATTAGGAGAAAAAAGCGAATAATTTGTGTCGAAGCCTTCTTATATGAAGAAAAAGAAGATTGTAAAGTAAAAGGGAGTGTTTAAGGCGTATTCACCTCTTAAGTTGGGGGCGCAGGTTCTGAATCCTGAGAGGGGATGGCCCGTTTTGGAAGGACCTCATTGGTAAGATCCTATGTTCGGTAGACTCATTTTAATGCTAGTAATGCCTATTTATTCCAGTCGGATGCTATTTATGTTGAACCAGATTGGCAAAAAACAATTTTTAAAAGTATCCATTCCAAAAATTAAATAGATATTCAAAGCTGCGATAGCCGTGTGCGTTAAGGCGTGTTCACTCTCAATGTTGGGGGATCATATTCGAATCCCGAGAGGGATGGTCATTTTGGTCTATCTCATTGATAAGATCCTAGGTTCGATAGACTAATTTTAATGCTATAATGCTTATTTATATCCAAACGGTTGGAATTCTATCGAACTATATAGGCAAAAAAAAATAGATATTCAAGGATCGATCAGGAGAAGCAAATTTGAGATTGATGGCAAAGAATCCTTTGGGAATCCTATCGGCACAAATCACTGATATATATATATATATATATATATATATATTAGGCTTGTTAACGGAACGCTGAACGGAACGCAACTTTTTTTTAACGCTGAACGTTGAACACAAAAAAAAGTTTTGCGTTCAGTGTTCAATTTTTCCAAACATTTCTTGGACTTTTGTCGGAAAAAACGTCATCACTTTTTTGGGAAATTTTTTTAAAAAAGGTCCTCACTACGCATCACTTTTTTGGAAATTCTTTAAAAAAAAGGTCCTTACTACGCATTACTTTTTTTGGAAATTCTTTAAAAAAGGTCCTCAATACGCATTACTTTTTTGGAAATTCTTTTCTAAAAAAACGTCCTCACTACGCATTACTTTTTTGGAAATTCTTTTCTAAAAAAAACGTCATCACTTTTTTAAATATTTGAACGCTGAACGCTAACGGAACGCTGAACGCAAAAACATTGAACGGAACGCTATTTTTTTTTAACGCTGAACGGAATGCTGAACGCAAAAAAGCTGAACGCTCACAAGCCTGATATATATCAATAACATCATCGTTATGGTTAACTTAAAATATGGGCAATAAGTTTCAAGAACTTTAGTACAAATCCAACATATTTTGTTTGTTAGGAACATAACCATCATTAAGAGTTGTTGTTGAAACTTATTTAGGCACCTTTTTCCTCCACTTTGAATTTGTAATGACTGAAACCCCTGACTTTTTGTGAAATATAATTTTTAGACAAAAGGCTCTTTGTCATTAGTCACGTAATAATGAAGTAAAAAGGGGGAAAATGTTTCCACTTGCAAGATACACTAAGTAAAGTTTGGAAGTTGTATACTTCAGAACAGATCCAGAGAAAAAGTTCATTTTAAAATATCAACATATTAGAAGGAAAATCACAAAGAAAAGGCAATATTTATTTTATAAAAGTGAAAAATATATTATAAAATAGTAAAAGTGAAAGGAAATACATATAACTATGTCAATGAGTATTATAGTGAGCGCTTAATTTCTCATCCTTTACGTTAGTGCTCACAATTCATTTTGTTGGCATTTATCTGGAAGCATTGAGAAACGCCTATCAAATAAAAATAGTAATAAGGTTTTGATACATTTAATATAGCCAATGCACGTTTATTATATATAATTTCATTTTATTTTAATGTGGCATCTTATGTATAAGAAAATGAGCGTCAATGTTCATTGAATTTTGTGTATATATATATATATATATATATGACAGCTCCTAGAGAGTATCACTACCGGCTGATACCGGATTAAGTTCGGTGAGGTGGGTCCAATCTAGGAGCTAAAGAAGAAACATATATATATATCTATATAATATTGATCTGTTATTGATACCATATTCAACAATTTCATCAATTTCAAAATAAATTTAAGTATCAATATTATTATTTGCCTTAATTTAAATGTTTAAATGTTCTTTTGCTTTCTTCTTTTCATGCTCTTTGCACTTGTTTTCTTTTTTATTTAAACTAAACACGTATTAATAACCGATTTTTTTAAAAATAAAACTTACTTTTATCCCTTTTAACGTGAGTGTTTCAAGGCACTTTTGTGCTTTCCTCAAATATTTCACCGGGGTATTCAAATCGAATAGTTTTAATGGGATTTTGTACTATAGCTTCACTATGGACAAGGTAAAGATAACAATATATAGTATGTTTTGCAACTTTAGACTCTTAGACATGCTTATTTAATGTTACATTTATAATATTATTGCTTTTATTCTTATGGCATGCCTTTATTCGTTAAATAAGTGTTTAAAAAACGAATTATAACTATTATTATATTCTATATATGACCTGTCAACCTGAATGCTAGTTTAATGTGTAAAAATCAAGGTCTATAATAGAATACAGGGAATGTTTATTTTATGTTTTTGAGGATAGTGAATTGTCTTAAACCTTATATTTATATTGTACGCATTCCCAAAGCAATCTTTTTTGAAGACATTAGCGGGAAAATTAGTTAAATGAACTAATGTTATTTTCTGTCCATGTGACGTCATCAGAACCACCAGCTAGCAAAAAGTAAGCCATCCTGGGAATGCTGCCCCTTTCTATTATATTACATTAAGTTTGAACATATCATCCGTTCTTTGTCTAATTTATTTCTTGCTAAGAAGTCACAAATGTGTATATGCTCAAGTAGTAAACTAAGCATGTATTCTTATGAATTAATGAATAGCCATTATGAATAGTCTCTATGGTGGTTCTTTCATATAATTCAATTTTCTTTAATCCTAGTTCTTAAAACGATATATATGTAATGCTATCCTTATTATTATTAACTCGATGAATTCACAAAAAATATATGTATTCATTCCTTCAACATTCATACACAGGTTTCATTAATCATTTTGGTGTACATGGTGTGTAAGGGGCAATGGATGAAATAAGGGCATTGTAAAATGGTTCTAAAGAATGGTATACCTTTTCTTTCAACCATTATATATCTAAGTATATTTCAAATTACTCCATTATATGTATATTTAAACAGTTATCAACACGTACAGGAGAAGAAAGGAAAAAGTATGGGTTTTTGAAAAACATGCATTTAAATAATAAAATTATACTTTCATTATGTAAATATATACACCGAATGATAAAATGATAAATATGTTGTTTTCATACAAGCTGTCCATAGATATAAGTGATGTCTCTTTAGCAAATATCCTCACCCTACTCCCAACGAGGATGCCTGATATAAGGACAGGATATATTGTTTCCTTGATAGGCTGTGTTAAAAAAATATATGGTTTTATTGCAAATAGATTTTGACTCTGAAATGAGAGAAGTTTTTCAGTTATATTTTAGAGTTATTCCTCATTTTTTCTAAATACCTTCATTTATAAATTATAAATATTTTTTTCATATAGGATGCCACTGTATAAAACTCTATCCTACTTCGATTAGCCTATAGTAATTATATATTTTTTCCGAGAATAAAGTATAAACGAGTATAAAGTTAACATTATAAATTCAACAAATGCCCATTGAACCCAAGATTCCTTTCATAATATTTTTACCTTCAATCCTTTGTGAAGACGAACTCGTTTCCTCAACACTCATCCCTCTAACACTAAACCACATCATTTCTTTGATATCATACATTTTGATGAAGAAAGACTAGGAAATAAATGAATGAATCCATTTAAATTTATAACCTATAAATTGTATTTTAAGGAAATTAAATATAATAGATATAGCCATGCGTGTTAAGGCGTATTCAACTCTCACTGTTGGGGGGCGCAGGTTCGAATCCCGAAGGGGATGGTCATTTTTGGTCTGCTACCTCATTTATAAGATCCTAGGTTCGAGTGACTAATTTAATGCTATAATGCTTATTTATATCCTCTCGGATACTGCAATTCTATCGAACCATATAGGCAAAAAATATAATGTCCTTATATCTGTATTAGATGAAGAAAAATTGTTCAATCATGTGTTCATATGCAGTACTGTTTAAGGGTGAAAAACTTTGGGGCTTCTTTACATTGAGATACCACATTAAGGCATTGTTTTTCTGAGACTAGCATACTATAATACAGTACGTATATACAGAAATAGTGAAAGTATTTATACTAAAAGAAACATTGAAATTAAAATATTTTTACTGTCATAGGAGTTTTATACTAAAGGCTGTGGAAATATTTATTACATTTCTCTAGATATACTTACAAAAACCACTTATGTGATACTTTGACGGGGGCTTCGACTTATTCGATAGTTATTATATACAACCATCTATTTTTTTAAAAAGTGATGCTTATAATGAAGTAATTTTGGAATAATATTATGAATTATAATATTTTTGTATGGCTTTTTGACATTTATGAGACTACATTAGGATTATTTATTTGGAAACTTATATATTCAATCTTAATGGTTTTTACAATTTATAAAAATCTTGCAAAGTAATTGTTGGATTAAAAATAAACAAATAATTAATATTTTTGTGCTGCATAAAATAATATCTAAGTTTTAAATTTCAAACCAAATTCTTGAACTATGGTTAAAAAAAAATTCAAGGGAAGATATCTGAACTATGTTTATAGAGGTGACTGCAAGATACTCGGCTTTTACGCATAAAATCTCTTACTGAATGGTGTGGAATGGTCGGAAGCGTAAAATATACGAACATAATAGTTTTAGATACATCTATTTACTTTAATACCTTAAAAATGATCTATCAGTGGCTTCGCTTAAAGCGAAGAATGAACTGTATAAAATTAATAGCACTCTCAGTGTTTTAAATTATCTATAGCTCTTTACATCTGCTATGTTCAATATCAAAGATCGATTGAGTCAATTGTTTTTCTTTTTATCTTTTACTTTATTCTATTAGTCTAATTATAATATCAGATCCCCCCTATTGCAATGCTTAGATACTAGTCGATGTATTGCGTATGAAAAACATAAGAAAAGGTCATAAAAGATTAAAAATATATACCTCATTTTTATCGTTTTTATTTGATATTTTTATATTTATCTTAACAGACTGATGACTAAAAATATCTGCATTGAGGTTCTTCACAACAATTATTCTTATAACTAAAAGTAAATATTAATAATTTACAAAATACCAAATGCCTACATGCAAAAGGGCGTAGTTTCTACTCCGATAGAGAAAGGTCAACATTGATGAAACTAATTAAAAAGGGGTAGACTAATTTTAACTCTGGTTACATTTTTTCATATTTTTTAGTTAAATAATTAATCAAAACTTGCATATGTAGTAATAATATATGATAAAAGTAATAATTTAATTTGTAAAGAGATAAACTATAAAATAATTTCATAATTTTAGTTAAAAAGTTAGGTAAAAGTAATATATAAGAGACGAAGTTGCCCAAAAAAACAATATGAGGTGTGAAGCCTTATTTTAATTGTGACCCTTTAATTTTTAAACATATCCACACGGATAAAAAATTCAATCGAACACACTTGGCGGAAAAAAGTTACATTTATCATGTGTTATTAGGAAAAGCACCTAATTTTAGTTTAAATATATGTTTTCGAATGGGATAACTATATTTGTTGTTGTTGTTGAATGAGTTAATTTAGAGTTATTTTGGCTCTTTCCGTGCCTTGTACTAAAAATAAATAAATAATAAAACCATATTAAGAAAATTACAACAATAGCATAATATCATATTAATATTATATAGAAAAATAGACTGTACAGATTCTGACAATAGCCATTGTCGCACTCTGACTATTAAATATGGCATGGGCCTCTCTCAGGGTTTGAGAGGTCAACGGATTCAAATAAGGTATCAAGCACAGCGTCATTTGTCAGCTATGACAGCTTGGGGTGTGTAATCAATCGGCAAACGAGCAAATGACATCAAATTGTATCATAGAGGGGTTTCAAAATACACACGTTATTGGTCCTTCGATTGCGCATGTTCCAATGATGGCAATTTTTTTTTTTTGCCTATATTGTTCGATAGAATTGCATCCGACTGGATAAAAATAAGCATTATAACATTAAAATTAGTCTATCGAACCTAGGATCTTATCAATGAGGTAGATCAAAAATGACCATCGGGATTCGAACATGCGCCCCCAACATTGAGAGTTGAACACGCCTTAACATGCACGGCTATCGCACCCCTATATATATGGCAAGGTTTGGTTTTGACCCAGAAAAAGATTTTCTCCTTAGATGCCGTATTTATGTCTTCTTAATAAAAAATATATATATTTATAGATGCTCATTTTTTAAATATTGCATACATCAAAGTAATACATTATATTTACATAAATAAGATACAGTGCTACCCAAAAATAAGGAGGAGCTGGTATAAATGATATTTTCATATTATAAAAATTATAATCAACAGCATGTATTGAAAACAAAAATGTATTTCTTGCAAATTTACCAATAAACATATTTATTTAGTTAGTAACTCACTTTTGATATATATCCCAATGATATTTTGTTTGTCAGCCAAACAAAATAAACATTCATTATGGATCTGAATATGATGAGTTCCTTGTTCAATCAATAGATGGAACTGCAGAAATACATTCAAAGGATGTTGGCTCATGAGAAAAAACATTTTGTATTTTGGACGATGACTTTTTTTTATCTCCAAATAAATGTTTGCTCTTCAAAGGGGCCCAAGTGAAGTATCAACTCCTTTTCTATTATTACCTCTTCTTTCATCCATCGTGTAGGAGAAAAAACGTCTCTGCTTATTATCCTTGGCAATAAATATTCATTTTTTTGTAACATGAAATTACAACTTTACAAGGATTTGTTGTAAATGGAGTTATGCTTCGAGATAGAAATACAGATTATAGTATGTATGTAAACATATATAAAACCTAGATCTACAAACTATCTTTGGGGTATAGCTATATATTTAACTATAACCCCGATTATTCTCCTCTTTAGCCTACTACAAGAAAATAGGGGATCAATCCAATATTTATATGTATGTATGTATATTTCGCTCCATATATATTATATGAACGTGTATATCCATTTTGACATGATTTATGTCAATATATGTATATTTCGACATTATGGCGAACGTTTTTATTCAACCGCAGCAATAAAAGTTATGTCAGATATTATTATTTTCATATACTCTTAAATCAAGTTTTAATGTCTACCATTTATTTTGGTGACCCGTCAGCCAAAATGGGGGCTTATGAGGTTATTAATATTTTACAGAAATACTTTTTTTCGTGTGTTACTTATTACAAATACATAAAGTCTATTTATCAAATAAATATACGATATATATTTCCCTTCTATATACTTAATTGTTTTATTTCTTCAGAATGCCACAACATAAAATAAGAGAAGTATTCCTTGGAGTCGACTGAGTCTCTCAAAATATGTCCTGGCAGACCTCCCTCGTATTTCTCTGGCTTCTTTCCTTCTCTTACTCCGTTGGTTCGGACGCAGAGGACTGGACAAAGTGTTCCCCAGGCTGCAGCTGTTCCTGGGTGAACGGAAAGCGGACAGCCAACTGTGAGGCCAAGGAATTCACCTCTCTTCCCTCATTCTACTTCCCGGATCGCATCCAAGTCCTCAACCTTAATCACAACTACCTACATTCCCTCAAGGAGAAGGCTTTCGAGTCCGTGGGGCTCATTAACCTTCAAAAGGTCTACCTACAAAACTGCTCACTCGCCTATGTTGACCCCACGGCCTTTCACGGTCTTGTCATCATGATTGAGTTGGACCTCAGTTGGAATCGTCTCTCCTCTCTCCCAAGTGGGACTTTTACTGGCAACATACGGATCCGAAAGCTCAAGCTGAACCATAATCCTCTGCGCAGCCTCCGCTCCTACTCCTTCCCGCCCATTCCACATCTTCGCATACTTGACCTCTCCCATTGCAAGCTCAAACAACTGAGTCCCCGCACATTCATATCACTTTCATCCGCAGTAGAGGTCATACATCTCCATGACAACGACTTCCATTTCATTAACCGGAGCGTTTCACTGCGCTCACAGGACGACTCAAGAGCCTCACCCTAGAACGGAATCCATGGCGATGCGACTGTCGCTTTCAAGAGTTCTGGTCCTGGCTTATGGCCAATAATCTCTTCTCTCTCCCGACGGCCTGCCACGAGCCAAAGAAACTGAAGGGAGTAACATGGAACAACTTGGACATCGCCTCCCTGGCATGCTCACCTAGAGTAAAAGTTTTCGATCCCATGGTCACCGTCTCCTCCGGGCAAACCGCAGTCCTCCCCTGCCTAGTGGATCAAAACCCAAAAGCTAAAATATATTGGGTTCGATCTGGAAAGATCATCGTCAACAACTCTCTTGGTCCATTGAATGAGGACCGCCTGGGGGAGCGACAGTTTTACTCCCTGTCAACGGGCCCAGCTAATAGGACCCTAATGAATTATCTTCCTCTTAGAGAGAGGGCGACAAACACATGGCTCAATTTGACTATACGCAATGTACAGCACTCGGGGCAGGGTCCTACTCCTGTGTTGCAAAGAATGAGGGCGGTTTGGACGAAGGGAACGTTACACTTGTTTATAGTGAGTCCGTCATGTCATACCTGGACCATCCGGAGATGTCCATTCTTCTCGTATGCGGTATTGCCACGGGGACAGTGATGTTCTTTCTCGTAGGAGGGATTTTTCTCGTCATACTGAATGAGCGACGAAAGCGAAGACGGCATCAGGAGATCCTTCTACGCGGCTCTCAGCCCTTGTTCTCTTCCAACTCCTCAGAGAGCCGGAGCGTAAAGCGACGAATCGTGGGTCGAGTCGTAAGCAAGTCCCTACTCGAGCCTGACGAGGATGATGAAGCACTAGAAGTGATCGAGATGAAGGACATGGAGAAGGAGAGCAACGATAAAATATATCACCAGCGGCCCCCAGAGGAATATGAGGGACACTCAACAAAGCCTAGCTCTGCCACGTCACAGTATCAAGACGACTCCGGCTGCGGCGACAGCCAGACAACGAGCAGTGGGATGAGCTACGTGGTGCCGCCCCCGGATATTCTAGACAGTGCTTTTTACCCATCACGGCCACCCGGCTTAAAGAACTCGTCCAGTAGAGAGAATAGAAGCAGTCGAAGGCCGCCTCTGAGCGACGCTGTACAAAGTGTCGCGTCCGCTGCAAAGAGTCCCATCATCCTCCACCTCTACGGCCATGAGCCGGCACGTGATCAAAACTATAACAGCAGGAGCAATCTACTGCTCCATGAGTACGAGTCCGGCGTGATCTCCTTGAGGCGCTGGTCAAAGATAAGAATGATACCATAGTGTAAAGTGTAGTTATTAGATACTTATTTAATATATATGCCGGAGGAAAACTTGAAATCCAGTAAAATCTTAGAGTATTCTAAGTCAATCTAAAATTATACTAGATTTCAAATTTAATCTGCGATATATACAATATATTATTACTATTATGATTTTGTAAAACATGCCAATTTACTTATATAAATATATGCATACTTTAATTTATATAATATGTTGTTATACAGTGAAAAAGAAAACTACTTTTGAAGAACAAATAAAAGTTGAAGGAAAATTAATTTATTGTAATACAAATATATTTATTTATTAAGAGAACATTATTGTTTGCTCTCGACTAAATAATCAAGGTCTCTAACTGTTTTAACCTCATTTTAAGATAGTAAATATTTACCTGGCCTGTGATAAATTTTGAATCGTGGTATTTTACTAAAAAAAATATATATAATATAAAATGTACAAAATATGTTTAACAATATAGTTAAGAATACCTTTTTTATATCAAAGAATTGTAATGGTCGAAGTTTTTTATTTACAGTTGTAAAACTGTTACCATAAGTACAATATTTTTAAAAAACAATAACTCAAAAAATACATTTTTTCTAGCACATGAAAAGAATCACCAACAAAATACATTATAAGGCAAGCAAGATGTAATGTGAATTATCGTCGCCTTCAAACGGTTCTATCGTAATACACACGGGCAGAGTTGTCTAAAAAGTACCTGCATGCTGTCTGGAATACACAATTAATTAAGCTGTTTTATTATTACTTATATAAAAAACTTGCACAACCAAACTTGGTAAATATTGGGTCTTATATCAGCTGAGTAAACTATACATAAATAGCCAAACATCATTGAGAAGCAAAGTTGTAGCATTTTGAACTTACTTTTTAATTACGACAATATAAATAAACTAGATATTGAAATACATATTAAGGCTTCTCATTGGGAAACTGCAGAATAAATGGTTTTTGAACATTAAAAAAAAAGCTTTATATTATTTTAACATATCTTTAAAGATTTGTGTTTGATAAATATACTGAACAATAAATATTTTTATTAGGATACAAACATTCTTTATAGTTTGTCAAAGAATGGCCTTTAATTGTCTTCATGCTCTTTTCCAAGAACGAACAAGTAGTGATGGGTTATAACAATAAACGGAGATTGATGACATATATAAAAAGATATATATCAAGCTCTTTTGATGTATGGCAATGTATTTATACACTAAGTATGTATTTCCATATAGCAATCTATTGGGAAACTATATCCTATAATCTGACATATTAAAAAAACTTAATATCATTGATGAGCATGTTAGGGAATCCATAAAGTATCGATAAATGTATGTATTTATATTTTACCTAATGAATTGCATCACACATAATATGAATAGCATAACAAGTGCTTAATGACTTCATTTAATTTAAATTACATTGTTATTTCTAAGATTATGACTATGCATAAAGTTGTCCTGTAAACAAAGTGTGTGGGGATTCAGGAATTATATGAACTGATTAATTGTTTAGGGTAAAGGATGAATTGACAAAATATATGTTTTTTTATTATTGTTCATTTTAATGATATGTACAACAGAATACATAAAAAACCTAACATAGAGTTGTTGGAAATGCTAAAAGGAACAAGTTATTAAATTTTGGCATCTCCAAGTGCTTCTTTAAGATGCAAAATGAGCTAAATACTAATAAATATTTCAAGTTAGCCTACTCTGCCAATAGATGTCGCTGTGCTGTGCTCTCAAAGAGGAGAGTACAGCACAGCGACATCTATTGGCAAATGACAAAAAGACCAAGTGATTCATTTGGTGGGGATCGGCGGAGGTTTGCACTCTCTGAGTCCTCTAATTATGTTTTGTTTTTAACGCAATTATCTTATAATATTTTAGAACTCAAAGAAAAAGATATGTTTGACGACTAGAAAGGTAATTTACATGATGTCATAGAGATTGACATCCAATAAGCTGTTTTACATACTATCATCCAAAACTTGGCCCACGGTAGTACTGTTTTGATAGACTGCACTTATAGCTAATACACCTCTTCCCTATCCTGATCTATGCATCTATTTCTTAATATAACTTTTTTATTCATAGAAATTATACATCATTATAATTCAATGTATCAATGAACATTAAAGTTTAAAATTAGTTTCCTAAATATAAAACTAAATCATCAACATTAAAACAATACACAATATATCAGACAATAACAATCATTTAAAAATATTCTTTTAACATTTAGTTCATTTCAAATAAAACTAACATAAGATAGTATAAGAATATGATACAATAAAATTTGAAAACCCAGAATAATCACTTCCACAGAAGGGGCGAATTAAAATATTATTTATATAATTTCTTGATCTTTTTGCTAGCTTAATTAAAGTTTGGTAAGAAATGAAGATACTCCTTGGAGCATAACGGATAAAATCTAACTAAATCACCTGTATACGCCCAGGAGGAACAATTTACATCAGAGATCTTAATAGATAAGGCTGAGTACCTAGCTGCAGTAGAGATCAAATAGCTTTGGTGTCATATTTGGATATAAAATCAGCGCTAACAAGCTTTTGAGAAATATAACTTCGGCAACTTAGATGAGAGATGTCCAAGGCATGCGTTTTTGAGGACTTTTATTGTTTGAATGAAGCTCAAATAGAAGAATAGGAGGTATATTTTCCACATATCCCCCTGGCATTTAGAGAAACAAACTGTGTCAGGATGTCAAGAGCCAGCAATTTGTAAATGCATGAGATATTTTGTTGTAAAGTACTCCATAATATATGCATGGAGTCTTAAAGAAAATACCACACGACAATATTTGGAACAAAGCTGTAAAACCTCCGGTTCTCATAAATTCCCGAAATTGAACTAAATATTCGAGTTCCCCATGATAATGGAAGGTCCAAGTCTTTAATATATTTTTTGCACATTTGGTCAGCTTCCCCTTTAGAACTCGACAAAAAGACATCTTCAAATGCCAAGGTTCTAGAAATTATGAGAGATTGCCGCTTGCCTAAATGTAAAGAAAAACTTTCCAAAATTAAATCTCTTGATGAAGATCGTGGATTGAATAAATCTTCGGGAAAGGTTTGGAAGAAAAAAAATTCTTATTGTTTTGTCGAACAATATCAATTACGCAATTATAATTAAAAAGAGGGGTACCCTTCCAAATGAATGGTTGAATAGCTGCCAAACAGCAGATACATTTCTTAGCTTGTCATTAGTAAAATCTTTTCCCAACATTAACCAAATAAAAGCAGGGTGTGTTGTAAAAACTAAACGCCATTCATCATGCGAATGCGTTGGGATATCAGGTAAAACCTTTTAAAAATTATTGGTTAAAATTTTAGACAACAAACTTAGACCCCCTCCCAGGTGTGATCTTAGTCTTTTTAGCGCCTTCAGATATCTGTGATGGAATAAGTTCCCAGCCAAACTTCTTCTTCTTTAATGGTTTGCTCTGCTAACAAACGTATAGAAGATGCTTTAAAAATATGGCGGGAATAATGATATAGAGATCAATCCTCTTTTGGAAGAGTGGGATCGATCGACTGATGAGATTTTTCACATTCAACCAATTCAATTCCGATGCACCCGTTCCTTCCCAAGTAATTCCTAAAATTCCATACTATGTTTAACAGAGCAACCCTTGATGGATCAAGTCATTTACAGGTTCCACTTACATAGAGGAAGAATATAAGTTATTTTATTGATTTACCTTCATTCCACACCGCTTTTCAAACTTTTTTGAAGTGGCCCAAATTACTTCAATTTTCTGACTATGTGATCTTCAGAATTACCTTCAATCATTAGAAATACTCGTCCGCATATAAATCAATTATGTGCTTTGAAGACCCAAAGTCCACACCCAAACCTCCGTACATTTTAATGATTGATCCGCTCAGTTCAACAAGCCCGGTAATAATAATAGTGGGGATAAAGGGCAGCTTGACGACAACTTTTCTCCAGGATTATAGGGTTGCTTTCCATTTCTCTCCATAGAGATTGTGAAAGTACCATTGTACAAGAGGGTTCTTATACAGTTAAAATATATTTTAGGAAGATTCTTTTCTTATTGCTCTAAAAATATGCCGATGCTCTATTGTGTCAAAAGCTTTGCTAAAATCGACGACGATGATGGCTCCAAACATATGAAATATTAAAAGAAATTTTCTTTTGGATAAAAGTTCAACAGCGGTTCCTATGTTCCTTGACACATTCGAAATTATCCTTCCCTTCAGGAATCCCTTTTGTTATTTTCTATTTTTTTTCAAAATTGGCTCTATTCAAGAGGCAAGAACACCAGAAAGAAACAGCTATAGGGCGCCAGTTGTTTAAATGAGTTGCAGAACCTTTTTGGGGGGATTAAGGGGATCCGTCCTGTAGTAAGGATTTTTGGAAGTTTTCCGTGAGTCTTCATCGATTTTCCAAATTCAAACAAATAGATTTTAGATTACAATGTCTATTTATGTATTTTTATACGCAATAACTTCATCTAAATAAAGATTTGATGAAAAAAATAATAAGGAACGATCTCATGGATAAATTCAGAGAAGATTTTGCCACAAATACTATCTAGCCCTGTTGCTTTCCCCTCCTTGAGCTTCTTTTGTATATGTTCCTTATCGCTTTTTTTGAAAAAAATAAGTTTTTATCATTTTTCCCCTCACACATTTTTACCCTAAAGGGAAGAACCCTCTTTAGATCATCAATTCTATCACGAATGTCAATCGGGTACTTCCAATAAATAGCAGCCTGATTTAAAAACCAAATTTAGGGGTTGGCCTTGCAGTTTCGTGTTCTTGAAACCCATAAAACACCAACAATGTCATATATATATATATATCTTATATATCCATATCATATATATAAATATTATATATATATATACTATATATATCCTAATGTTTTAACCCCTCTATACGAAAGGATTCATCATGATCGTCTCCAATTGTGTAATAAGAACAAAACATCCCATTTATTTTATTGTCCCAATCCAAATTCCTCCTCTAACTTAGTGTCTTCTCTTCTTGAGAGCACTCGAGTAGATCACCATCGGGAGGTTTATAAGGCGAGGCGACTTGACATATTTAAAGTAAGATCTTCTCTCACCTTAAAGGATGAGGTTAAAAGCGATGTTGTTGTTCCAAAGAAACGACCAGTCAAGCTCCTAGGTGTCTATACCCAGATACAGGCCGGCAGTAGGCCCAGGCTTTTGGGGGGCCCTACAGTTGTTATGGGGGGGCACAGTTGGCACATTCATAAAAATCGGGCCCTACCTCACGTCACTCAGTGGTTGGGCGGGCATACGTCACTCTGTGGGCGGCCTAGTCACTCTGTGGGCAGCCCTAGCCCCCTCAGGGGCCCGCCCATCCCGCTGGGCCTGCATAGATATAAAGATATAGAGAGCTGATTCCCTTCAATAGCAGAGAAATAACGTTCATCGGTATTCTGTGTGTTCAAATAAATAAAGTAATTTGATCTACGTCAATCGTAAGCTGATCATAGAGCTAGAATATATCTCTTTGATCAGCTTACGATGGCTTAGTACAAATTATTATATATTTTTTCATCAGCAAGGTCTATATTCTATTTTAAATATATACACACATAATATTATATAAATAATGATTTTGTTTATATTGGACACCAAAATACAGATGAAGCGAAATAAGCTCTCTATATCTTTTTATCTCTATGGGCTATACGAATTTGTCTGAAGAATATTCTCCTCCTTGAGAATAGTGTCCTTTAGTGGTACACACTTTATTTATTCTTCAGGAATTTATACTTCTTGGTGACGTCCTTCAGGATTCCTACTGGATATTTCGAATGGGGATTGAAGCCTCTCGGTAGCGATGGACGCCTTTTTTCGTATCTCACCGGAATATTTGACCAAATATCTACCAGTGGATACCAAAAGTCGATTCAACAGTCCCCTTACAACTCCGTTAAATTTCATAGAGATATAGAGAGCTTATTTTCCTTCAATAGCAAAGAAACATAATTCAGCTGTCGCCTGTGCCCAATACAAATAAAGTAATTTGTACTACGTCATTGTAAGTTGATCATAGAGATAGAAATATTTGTTTATATTGGGCACAAAAACGTATTCCTCTGAAGAATCCAAAA
>CP045902.1:19630165-19648811 GCA_013387185.1 Caligus rogercresseyi
GGGGAGGACGAAAGTTTAGAACGGTTCAATTCCAAGCCTGACAGTATTTGAACTTGTCAAAAAATTAAGAACAATTTCAACTCTTTTAATCAGTTGCGCCTCAGAGTTGCTTCTGGGGTTAGAGTTATATCATCCACATAAAGGTCAATCAGATGTTTTGAATCATGAAATTGGGACTCCGAATCCGCTATATTTCGCTTTACTCAACTACAAGTTCTTCAATAGTGGCTATGAAGAGAAGAGGTGCAGACGGACATCCCTGTCTACAGCTTGTCTTAGTAAGATTAGTTTACTTTCAAGACTCCTAGGTTATCACTGACGATCCAATTTAGCAGAAGAGAACGAATAGGGTTGAAGAAATTCCTTTGGCAGCAATTTCCTCAACGATCAAAGTATCTGTTGGTGGGAGATAGAATCAAAGGCTTTTTTTTAAATCTATTCCACCAGAGCTTCATATTTTCCTCAAGACCTGAACGAATCTATCAATGCTAGATATTACGAGGAAACGTCGGAAATTTTGCGATTCCTAAGAAATTCTTCTGGTTATTCCCAATTGTTTTATTGAGCTCTTTTTCCATACCCTGCGCTAAGATTCCGGATAAAATCCTATAGGGTGATTTAGGACTGTGATGGGGCTCCAATGATAATTTTGGTCCCGTGCCCTTTTAGGAATGAGAACGATCCTGCCTTTTGTTAGAGCTTTCGGAAGTCTTCCATTTCTTTATATGATTAGCCGAGACGAAGAAGAAAAGGAGCAGTTTCTTCAGAAATGATGTATAAATTCCCCGATTATACCATCCACACCAGATGCCTTCTTTCCGTTGAATTTTTCTGATATTCATTAATTGTGGCCAAGGTATAGATTTTGCACACTTCAATTTCCGTTGTCTTGGGGAGATCGAGTTGGAATGAATTTTTTTCTGGAATAAGGATAAAAGCAGTCAAGAATGTCTTTAGGACGAGTGAATACAGAATCTTTGTGGATGATTGTTGATATGGATATTGCCGAATATTTTCCTGGAACGATATATTTTTTAGCCTTGAAAGAGGGTTACATTCTGCTTCTACTTTTTTTGACATCTCCGACTCTGCACTCTGCAATTCTAAATGAACTATAGACCTCCGCTGTGAAAGTCTAGAGAAAGGATGAATGGTCACTGAGTATGCGGTCAATTTTCTTCTGCCTTTCCCTCTCCGTTCTTTGTGTTTACATAAGAAGTTCAAGGTAGAATAGCGAATCACTTTATTGAAAACAGAGACTGTTTGATGTGGTGATAAAGATTGACTAAAGTTTCTTCTAAGTTTTTTCTTAATTTTTCTTTGAATTTGGATTCTTTTAGAATCCATTAGGAACTTTGAAGGACGTTTTACAATGGGAAAAATCCATCTCGACCTCCAAAGTGAAATGATCTGAGAATGGCTCAGGCTTATAGTTTGTCCCTCTAATTTGTCTGAACACTGATGGTGAGACCAAAACGTAGTCAATTCGCGAAGATTGAGACCCATTCTTCCACGAAATGCATGGTTGAGGATTATTTTTTTTGTGCCGTCAATCAAATTTAATTTTGTCATTAAGATGTGAAGAAAATGACATTAGGGTAATTCTCATATTTTTTTATCAATGTCAACATTAAGATCGCCGATGATAATCAAAGGAAAGATTTTTGAAGGGCTCGGATTCCATCATTGAAAGGAAAAAACTGAGGACAATGTTTATTTGGTCCGTAGGCGTTAATGATACAAAAGTCATGCTGCTTGTCGATACGTATAGTTTGTGCCAATCACTTTGTACTGAATAGTCTTCTACACATTCAACGGTTTTTATCTTTTTCTTGATGAAGGTGAGAGACTCCTCTTCTAGAATTTTTCCTGTGAAAAACGCCCGATAGCGCCTGGGCTTACAAATCAAACAATCGGGGGACAGACGAAGAAACCTCTTGCTTTATATCCTGAGGTCAAAACTATGTCATAATTTAGAGAGAAAACAGGGTTTAAAAGAGCATGACGTCGTTTTCTGTCCAAACCACCTCTCTGTAGAGAGAAATGATCCTCTTGAGGCCCATATCGATTTTATTTCATTAGGTATGCTATTTACAGAAAATTAGTGTTTTTTGTCTGAAATAATTTCGATTGAAAGACTTTCATTCGTTTTGTTGACATTTTGCATAAAATAATGACATTTTGAGGCAATTTTTTGTGTAGAACGGGTTCATTGGTGATGACATATTTTAATTCTTATGAATTTTTTCGGGTATATGTCTTTTGTTCGGTAATTTGTCCCTCACTTCTCTGATTCTTTTAGATGATGGGATCGAGTCCTATCCTTCAAAATGGCTTCGAATTTAAATGTGCGAGTTGGAGTTTTTTGGGTTTTCTGGCGACCTCTTGAATCTGTTTCCTCACTTCCGAGGACTGATCCTCCGTAAGAGGTACCCCTGAAATTTGGATATTACTCGTGACAATAACGTAGTTCTGACAGGAAGATACATCCCTTTCTTCTCTGTTTCTACTTCTAGGTCGTTTTCATCCCCAGCAATGTTTGGCGTAAGTTCAGTTGAATTCGCGTTATTAACTTATTCTATTCCTTGATTCTCTCTCTTTTGAAGTCTCCTCCATGATACTATGCCAGGAGTAGCTTCAGAAAGCGAATGAGAGGTAACAGATGCACAAACTTCCACTGTTTCTTTTTTCTAGAGATGCCAGATGACTATTCAGTAACTGCATATTTGTCTTGGGTCTGGACAGCCCACAGCGTCGGAACTGTAAAAGTGTATAAAATGAGTGATCCTCCTGGCTCACAAAGAAGTACAGTATAATAAATATTGTATATTTTTACAATGTTTCTGTCTTTTCAAGTCAGAAATTGCGTATCCGATAGACAGATCAAGCAAAAGAAACAAAAATAATAGAAAAGTTTAGCCAAATAGCACATTACCAATGAAAATCACGAGGGTCATTTTAGGGGAAAACTTCCAATTGTATTCGCCATTTATCCGTGTATATTAATTATTATAACTAGGAACGCGGCAATTTTGAGCATTATAAACATAATTCCTCTGAGTCAACCATCAATAAGACAAAAATCACATGATTTCTTACACTGGTGTGGTATGTGGTATATATGTATTCATAGAGGATATAAATATAGAGAACTAATTTTCATCATTAGGCCGTGAAATATAGATTGCTCATCAATAATAGTTTATAATAAAATATTAATCATTTACGTCACTCTGACTTGATACCGATTATTTATCCAATGATAGAAATAGACTATCAGTGGTTGAGAAAAAAACTCCTGCTTTTCTGAATAAAGACTTATGATAATATTCCAAATGTACCAAACTCCTGCTGCTTGGAGGGATTAAAAATAAATTTTAGGTTGAATTTTGATTAACAAATACTGGATTCCATTCATATGTCTCGTAATTTGAATCCCTTCATTTGTCGTATAATTCGAATCCATAAAACTTTCATGTTATTATACTAACCAAAAACGTGTTACTTTGGCAATTTTTCTTTTTACAAAAAACAACAACTAAAAAAAATAAATTTTCTTTAAAGCTCTAAGTAAGAGCACCCTTTAATAAAGTTTTATTATATTTATGTCAATGCTTGCTTAAATAGTGAATATATCTATATAATAAAGTAGAAGTTGTCTGTCTGTTGTCTGTCGGTTACAAGTAGGCGGCCACATGCCTGGGCAATTCAGCTCAAAATTTTCATGCACGTCGCGTATCATCTGGGGAAGGAAATGAGAAAAAAAGAAAAGGCCTTTAGGCCACACTGGGCTAGAAATGGCCTTTTCATTTTTGAACTAAAGCGATTTTTTTCAGAAATATGTTTGAAGAACTTTATTTCTAGACACTTTTCTCGCTGCTGTTGGTATGTATCTTTCAAAATTGATGAATTGTCGAAAATAAAAAGGGAGAAAGAATAAATGATTTCCAGGTAGACATTAACCCGAGCAAGGCAGAGTTTACAGAGAGCGCTCACAGTTAACCAAACAGGTTTCTTCTCTCTCTCATTGTCAGCAAACCAGATCATCTGGGGAAGGACATGAGCTGCTTTGAAAACGCCTACAAACTCTGAAATCGGCCAAATTGCTGTGCCGACTTGCCGAGTAACGCTGGGACATGCTAGGGTATAATAAATCAATTATCGAAAGAGAGGGAATCGTTTATCTTCTTTGTCGAGTACTTTTTTACGTGTATACAATAAACGTTCTTTGCCCTTGGGAAGATGGAATGCGAATTAAGACAAGTAGGATTGAAGCGTATATATACAGGGTCTGCAGGTAAATCGCACAAAGTTCAATATCCTCCAGATCCAAAATGGGAACAAAAGCGATACCTATTTTGAATAGAGGTAGTTTTATTAGACATAAAACAAGATTACTATTCAATTTGGCCACCCTCAGCCTCAAAGGATGTCTCCAAACGACGCCTGAACTCTCACAGTCCGAGGAGACTCCGAAGGAATCCAGCTTGTTTATATCCGACTTGATGGAGGCCTTCAAGGACGCCATATTGCTGTGGTTTGTGGCGTACACTCCCTCCAAATTCCCCTTCAAGTAGTAGTCGCATGGGTTCAGGTCGGGGTTTGGGGGGCCAGGTGTTGAATTCCCAGAAGTGGGGCACATTTTTCTTCAGCCAGGACTGCACAAGTTTGGCCGTGTGAGGGGGTGCCGAGTCCTGCTGGAATGTGTACAGGGTCCGGAGGCAACAGATTCCATCCGGGACAAGACAGGTGGACCCCACGCTTCTTGGCGAGGAGGAAATGGCGTCCCCGGATTGGCCTTGAGGACCTCTTGAAACTAGCCACACAATGTGGGCGTGCAGTTCGGTCACTCTAGGCTGGTGCTCCTTCCTCTTGGACATCCTGACTCCTCCCACTTCTTGGTGATGTCGTAGACCGTCCTCTCGGGTACTTGAGCAACTTGATGATGGCGGCAGGACGTGTCCTGCGCACAGCAACTCGATGACCGTGTCCCTCCGGGTCTGCTCCATCTCCGTATCAGTGTATTTGTTTTGTTTCGGGCGCATTCGCCAGGAAACTCACGAAACCTCCACATGTGCAATATCGAAGCTCTACTTGCACTCCTTGGGATCTGGACGAAGTTGAACTTTGTGCGGATTTACCTGCAAGACCCTGTATATATCACGCTCTCTTCTATTTCCCTCTTTATTATCTAAAAGTTGACGTTAAATGATTCATTACCTCCGCCGAAGGAGGTATGTTTTTTTCACGGCGTTTGTTGGTTTGTTTGTCAGAAGGATTACTCAAAAAGTACTGAACGGATTCGAATGAAACTTTGTGGAGTTGTTGAAACGCCAAAAAGGAACAAGTGATTAAATTTTGGCATCTCTAAGTGCTTTTTTATATGCAAAATGAGCAAAATACTAAATGAAATGGGGTCTCTATTCAGGGAGTAGGAAAGAAACAAACGCTAAAAAAATATTCATGACGTATTATTGTTCATATAATCATCTCAGGACTATGTTAACCCAGTGACCGTAACTTAAGCTTCTTCCTCTTCCCGTCTTGAGTGCTCTTTTAATATGCAAAAGAGCTAACAGAGAGGAAACAATGATTAGAGATAGAAAATTGGCGTGTGAAAGGAAGAATGTTGATGGGAATGTTGTGGGGATCGGCGGAGGTACACACTCTCTGAGTGTATATATGCTCTAGTTTTATATATTCCTATGAAAGAAGTGATCATTTTAGTTTAAAAAAATACATTTAGTATCTTAACGAAAATTATAAATACCCTTTTATTAACTTGTTGCTTCTCAAAAGTTTGAAAATATGAGATAACTTTGATAGAAAGTCGTGTTTTAAAATCGACGTCTCCCTACTTTCTGAAATAATGAAACACACTCTAAATTCTTTTGAACTTTTTTGTAATCGATTAAAAATATAATTTATTAGTATTTTTCTATTAAATTTGTTTACTTTATTTTTTAATCCATGACTTTTGTAAGATTAAAACCTCGTTGATGAAAACACCTAAAAAACTTACACTCTATAAATAAGTCGAAAAATAATATTATTTTATTCTACAAAGTTTTTAAAACGATCAAATTGACCGTCGTGGCCGTTCCACTGCAAAAGAGTGACACAATTAAAAATATATTGAATAGGATACACATTACACAGATTCAAAACGATATTTGTTGTTTAATACTAAACACTTTACTGAGGGACAGATTTACAAATGAAAAACTATATACATATATTTAATTATATATATAACTAGAGGCATATTACACTCAGAGAGTGCAAACCTCCGCCGTCACAGGGTCCTTATGAGCCTTCCGAGGCGGATTTTTCACGACTGGGGCGGCGTAGAGGGACGGGGGAGGGTTCCCCCTCGACGGAAATTCCGAGAGGAAGACGCTCCTGGCACCCAATTTCACAGCACAGCGATATCTATTGGCAGAGTAGGCTAAATTTAAATATTTAGTAGTATTAGCTCATTTTTACATCTTAATTCTGCACTCAGAGATGCCAAAATTTAATCACTTGTTCCTTCTGACATTTTCAACAACTCCACAAAGTTTCATCCGAATCCGTTGCTTACTTTTGAGTTATCCTGCTGACAAACAAACCAACAAACCAACGCCAGTGAAAACAATACCTCCTTCGGCGGAGGTAAATATGCATATATATATATATATATATAGGCGGAGTGGCCAGCGGGAGTACCGGGACTATTCCCGGTGGGCCGCTGGCCTCAAGAAACATAAACGGCCGTTGACAGCCTCCCAATGGCATATTGGGGCCTGCATAAGGCCGTGAGGGCATAATTGTCCCGGTGGATAAATTCTTCCCACTCCGTTCCTGTTCAAAACTATAAATTAAAACATTTTCTCGGTATAATTATTTTCCAACACACGGTTAAAACCATAAGTTAATGTAATAAAAGAAATTATCTATATTAAACAATGATAAGTTTGTTGTGTAAAATTGTTTGAGTTGACGTTTTGATAATTAGTTATTATTACAAAGAAATTGTAGAGCTTGTGGGAATTGAGGGGTGAAATGCATCAGATCCCCCACATACTTCCCAAGAGCATTCAGGATACCAGGAATCTTCATCGATAAAGCGGTTTATCGTGCTGCCAGCAAAACTATGATTGCTTTGATGCCTTCATTTGTGATTGAGTATATTTATCATTCATTCTTTCGCAAAAAAAGTAGGAATTATGATTGCAGTGTTTTTAGAGATGGAGTTTCGCTTGTGCACTGTGGAGATTCATGGAGAGTCCGAACAAGAGTATGGCTATGTTTATTCTACTGTATATTCCTTCCACGCTTACACACTCCCTTTCGAAGTGGAGAGCCGGATAATTGGGTAAAAGCATGATCCAATGAATTAGTCTTTACTTGGTGTGTATAAGAGCATGCTTAAATTGGCTTTATGTTAACTATTCTACCCGATAATATTTACATATGCTGATAATTATCAGAAATAATATGTAATCATCATCCCTGTCTCTTTATAAATAATGAATATCGCATGTACCAGGGTTGGCACTCAGTGAATAAATATCATTACTATAACACGAATGTTTGTTCATACCATGGATTGAGTAAGTATTATTAATTGTTTTAAATAGAAATATGGTTACATGCTGGACATTTTATGAAAAACACAAGGGATCACATTAGCTCAGACCGTAAACAGTTTTTCAATGCTGAGGAAGATAGCTCAATTCCTCTAAGATATAAGGTCTATATTGTCCAGCCACAATAAAAAAGATCCTTGTTCGATTAATTATTTTATTACTATAATGTTTATTTATATCTTCACAAATGCTGCTTCATTGTACCATAAAGGCCCAACAAATCATAAACTAATCTATGTATTTAGGAGCAAATTTATTAAATACGAAACCTAGTTCGGCAATTTTCTTATTCTCTATTGTAGGTGAAGGATTAAAATTTTACTACATGTCTATAACGTTTGTTGGTCATGGAACACCAAATAGTTTTTTGTGTGTTACCTGAGCACTTGGAGCCATATCGACTCAATGATTGGTCAATGTCTTTATCTGGAATGCCCTTTCCGATGAATAAAGGGTAGCTTCTGTTCTAGACTAAGTAAACTATGGCCTCCAAGGCCAAATCCTAATGCGTTAAACGATTGATTAATCTTAGTCGTGAATCTCCATGCATCCAAATACAGATAATACATGGTCATAACTTTCTTAGATATCACAAGTCAATGTCAAGTCAATATCTCGATTGTGAGTGTCGTTTTAGTCGGTAAAAATGATGAGACGTCTACTCACATGTTGACGGAGTGTGATTTCTTTGGTTTTAAAAGAGAGCTCATTGTGTTCAGGCGTGTTCAACTCTCAATATTGAGGGAGCAGGTTCGAATACTCCCAAGAGAGAAAGGTCAATTTTGGTCAACCTCATTAATAAAATCTCAGGTTTGATAGACATTATAGTGCTTATTCATATCCAGTCGGATGCAATTCTATCGAACCAAATAGGTAAAAAAAAATAATGATGAAAATACTTTAGTCAACATCCTCCAGCCGTTCTTAGAATTATTGGATTGAAACATTGGATTCTTTGCTTAGCTTACCAAGGTAGAAGTAGTAAACAGCATTTTTTAAGTGGTCATGTGTTCTAGTTTTTTTTTCGTTTAAAAACATTTTATTCGGTAACTGAGAAAATTTAATGCAGTGTAAAAATAAAATACACTAAAATTATAGACAGAAAATAGAGTAAAACTATTCAGGGCAGTTGCAAAAATACATAAATGAACATTCTAGTTCATATTTACTGCCCTGAAGAACAACCTTATATAAAATGACAAATCATTTATTAGATTGGTTTAAAAATACACGATGTCTTTTTAATATCATTTTGATAGTTTTTATGTAGAACTTCGATCTTACTGGCACATATCTAATTAAATCGCCAGACCATTTCCACGTTGGCGCTCCTAAATCCGGGATTTAGTGTTCTAGGTTATGGACTAAGATCGTAAATCCGATTCCGCCTTGGATCAAAGACTACTCTACCTAAATTCGTACACGGGGATTCAACCCTCAAATAAACATAAAACCTTGTTTAATATTTCATAAAAGCCTGACTTTCCATGAAACATTACTCAAGACTCTGCTTGACTTTTCTCTTCATTGAAACAATTTTTTTTTTCTGTATGTTCAAATGGAATCGAAAAAAAAACAACTAAGACACCTAATAATTATTTTGAGCCGTTATAGGATGTTATTATTACGGAACGTACCTATATGATTCATAGGTTTTAAATTTTTAATGCTCATCCTTTCAATAAAATGCTAGATATGTCTGAAATTATTTATTTTTCAATTATTTTATTTTGATTTGTTTACAGAATAAAAGTAAAATAAAAACTATTTGTGAATACAAGTTCTTTGAGAATAACATTTATTATTATGATAAATATTATTTATAACATGAATAATAATATTTTCATGCCGTACTTCTTAAAGTCCATATTTACCCATTGACAAACCTTTGTGTTTATTCAATATAAAAACGAAAAAAAATCCCTTTAAAACTTCCCGCATTATTATAAATATCTAATAAATTTTGACCGAATTATTATTATATAAGGTATGTTTGATATAATGATGACAATATTATCTCTCGCTTTAAGGAGACACTGCTTGATACGCATCACATATCTTAGTTCCCTTCGGTAGTTGGGGATGGTGCACCATATTGTTTGCTGTTGTGTCTTAAAAAGAAAAAGAA
Source organism: Caligus rogercresseyi (assembly GCA_013387185.1). Lineage (NCBI taxonomy): Eukaryota > Metazoa > Arthropoda > Copepoda > Siphonostomatoida > Caligidae > Caligus > Caligus rogercresseyi. The sequence goes on from CP045902.1 coordinate 19,639,925, forward strand.
AATACGTCAAAATGCCGTGCAAGGTAATATATGCATAAGGCCATACATGACATATATATATATAGCGGGAAAGGGAAATATTTCTTCACTCACAAAAATGAGGGAACATATATTGCTACACTTTAATTAAAGGAATTATAGGGAGACTTTTGACAACTGTTATAATGCCTCAAATTAAGAATTTCGGTTGGAATAATATTTACTGCTGCATCAACCCTATGCATGATATCTTAGTTATCATCATGATGGAAAGGCTTGTTCTCTGTTGTTCCCTGCGAGATGGAAGAGGGCCATGCATTACATAATGAATGCTGCCACAAATATGCTTGTCTTATGTAGGTGAATAAATAATTTTAGCATTTTCTGCGGAATGAATTTTGGGTAGACTGCTACTTATTTAGTATTAAGAACCCTATCATTTAGTTAATGAGCAGCCATTATTTATGAACTTCTTTCTGCTGACACAAGCATGCAGAATGACTACGTTTCTAGTCGTAAATATTATTCTATTTTAATTATGTAAGACTTTATTGATCATTTAAATATAATTCATAAGCATAAAGTATGTTTGAAAATCTATGTATTTTTTCCGTTTGGTGTATCTTATTTCCTTCTCGGGAAGTGAGGGCTTATATGTTACTCATCCTGGGATGAAAATAAGCCGGAACGCCGTGCCGGCATATGATTTAAGACCAGGCCGGTGTTCCGTCAAAAGAGGAGGACATAACTGAAAAAAAACCATTATTATGCACGACAATAGTGACTGCACAAGGAAACCCCGAAAGAGGATAAATGTCCGCTAAACAAAAATATAATAGTAATTAATTAATATTGTTTGAAGACATTTGGATGTATGCCATGGGCAAGGGACTGATTTAGACAGGTGGCATTTTAATGCTATAATATAACGTCGGATGCAATTCTATCGAACACTATAGGCAAAAAAAATATGTAACTGTCTTAAGATGGTGTTTTTTTATATCCTATTTCAAGTGTATTCTTATCTTTTTATACACTGTATGGATCTTAGCTAATAAATGAACATCAATATATCACAAAAAGGTTTTGTCCCGGGGCGAAGAATGGAGGACGTTGTAAGAGGTATTAAAGACTCAATTTCACAAGCGAAACAAACAGGCAGGAATGTCGGTGTTTTGGGATTAGACTTCAAAAAGCATTTGACAGTATATCGCACGATTGGATATTTAAGAGTCTAAAAAATCATGGTGTTGGGGTTAGTTTTATAAGAATGGTAACAACGAGTCTCTCAATGAATTCTACCTACTATGGATATGAAACAAATTTGTTTGAAATTGAAAGAGGTTGCCGCCAGGGAAATCCCATGTCACCAGCTTTATTTATTATTTGTCTAAATTATTTAATTGAAAAAATAAATTCTTGCCCTTCTATTAAAGGAGTAAATATCGGGAATGCTGAAACTAAAGTTGAAGCGTTTGCTGATGACATGAATATAATTTTCTCTGGAAGTGAAGATGATATTCGTAGCTCATTTAAAAAGACATTAGATATATTAGATGATTTTAGAAAACATTCAGGACTAGGGATAAATTTTAATAAAACAACTTTTATGACAGATTTGAAACTTAATTTTAATATCAATGAAATTAAAGAGACAAATATAATGAAAGTCCTTGGTACGTTTTTAATACTAAATGAAAACGATAGCATAGAAAATTTTAAACTTTTAGAGCATATTTAAAAAAAATATACTGCAAAGTACACAAATATGTTGAAGAAAGATGTCTCAACAAGAATTTTTATATGGAATTGTCTCATTTTACCTCGAGCAACACATGTTTTAAAACTTGTTCCTGTCTCCAAAGTGCTTAGTAAAAAAGTAGATGAGATCTGTGAAAAGTTTTTATTTCCTAATGAATGCCCAAAAATGATATCATGGAAAAGGATCAAAACACCTAAACGTTTGGGAGGGTTAGGTTTTTTAGATTTATTAGCTTTTTGGAAAGTGCTTATTTTTAAATGGTTTGTGAGGATAATGGAGAGAGGATCAGTGTGGTCATCAATAATGGAGGATGTATATTTTAAGAGAGAGGGACTCACATTAGATAATGAGGAAGGCAAAGGGCCATATAGGCTAATTAGTCTGTCTAAAGAAATAAGTCCTTTTTAGAGTAATAATATCCAAATAAATGAGGAGTTTTCGGGGAAACTTCTGGCAAAAATGAAGTGGCAGGAACCAGTTTTAGGTAATAATAGGTTGGAGTTTTAAAAAAACACATCGATAAAAAAGAAATTGCAGTGTTTGGGGGATGTTTTTAACGATAAAATGGATTTTACCCAAAATGAAATTTTAGAAAGAAAAACTGTAATAAGTAAAATTAAAATTAAGAAAAGAAAAATTGGTCCACATATTAGTTTTTATAATTTTATTAAGCTTAGTAATAACGCGGAGTTTCGTAACACTTTAATTGATGAGAAGACCCGAAACTATTATTTATACCAAATTGAAAGAAGGAAAAATGAATATGACATAGATGCACCAGTAATAAATATCATAAAGGGCCTACAATCTCCTAAGTTAAGTTTTCCTCTCTTTTGGTTTAAATATAGAGTTATTTCAAACACTTTATCTTTAGGATATATATATATGGAAGAACTAAAGAGGAAAGATTTTTTTTTTTTGTAAGGAAGCACGGGAAACGATCAGACATTTCTTGCTAGAGTGTCCGCATATTGTGAGGATGTTGGATGATTTAAAATATTTTTTCGATATTCATTTTAATTTACAAATGAGATCTAAAGAGTTTGTCTTCTTTTATATCGGCTCCTATCAAGACGAAGTTAATTTCATTACAACAAAAATTCAGTTTTATGTATATAAATTTAGAACAAATAAAGTCTCCCCCCCTAATGATTTTTTAAGAATAATTGAAGCTATTCATAAAGATATATCTATTGGATAAAATGTTTTAGTTGTTATGTTTTTGTTAATAAAGTTGTACATTGTACAAAAAAAAAAAAAATACATCTTAACCAAAAAAAAAGACAGGTGGCAGCTAACAAAGATTTAACAGTAAAATATTTTATATCCATGCAAAGCACTATCATAAAGTTTGATCGAAATATAAGACATAATATATCATGGTACACGCTGTGTTTCATTACAAACAGTTATTTATATCGATGACATTAATCATTTGGAAGAATATAGGTAGAGTAGGTAGGATATATATATATTTATATGTTAATATAATTTTATCATCTCTTGATGAAGAGGACATTTGATACTCTCCAGATGTAAAATACTATTAATATAATGCGAATGTGTTAAACAACTAAGATTAAATATGTTCCTATATAGATAGATACATTGCAACGACCATATTGAAAGTTAGTTAATGGATTACTAACCCAATGGAGAGAAAATCAATTCCCAATTGATCATTTCCTATTGTTCCATATTAGCCAGGATCATTATAAGATTCGATCCAAGATTATACATTAGTAGAATCCTTAAAAACACTTCCGAGGGAGATCATAAGTCAGTGGAAGCTTGCTCGAATTTCAAGGACCAACGTTCGGGCAAAGTTGATCAACCTAATTAAAAATATCCTTACTTGACTGGACTATTTTTCGGTGATACTACAATTAGGGTGTTGCTTAATAATTTAAATAAATTATATCTTTTAGAGCCTTTAATATCATTATAGTCGATTCCTTATATCGTTATGTTCGTTGCATATTTTTTTAATAAATATTTTGAGGTATTTATTATTGGTTGTTAAACATATGTTTTTGTGTGTTTAACATGCTTGTTATCTGTTGTATCCAAAATAAAACCACATACATTATTGTTATAAAATGGATATATATAAATATATATATTTTTTTTTGGCCAAAAACTATTATAAGAGGGGATAATTACAGCGTTTAAAAAACTTTCTAGCTTGCCCATTGCACACACAAAAAAAGAGTGTAAAAGTTTCCAACAAGGAATGTCGTCATCTTGCTGGAAATAAATATGTCAAAACTGTTGATGGTCTTTTATAACATTATTTTTTTCTTTTATTAGAAATAGAGTGATTATGGGAACTACTTATCTATGATCCTGAAAGAATCATAGGCTCTATAAAAAATATTTTTTCCCTTTTTACAATCCTTATTTTTAACTAGTAAAAGGACTTAAACCGATTAAAACAATACGGAAATAATTACAATTTACAAACATGGAGGACGATATAAATAATATATAATATCAGGGATTTAAATAATTACATCGTAGAAGCGTAAGACCATTTCAAAAAGATTAATATGGAGTGTAGTGCCTATAATGAGTAGTAAGAAAAGTTTAAAGCTATCTTTATGTAATAAAAAATGAAATAGCAGTTCATTCAGATTGTTGGATAGAATTATCTTTTTTCTACTCAATTTATTTTGCCTTAAAAGAAAAAAATTGGGTTAAAAAAAGAAGTAAAAGATGGCTGACATGGTGAGATCAAAACGGAGAAAAAAATAATCATCACAGTTAAATCGGACGAGCTAAAAAATAAATAAATGAAACTTCAAAAATAAATGAAGACACTACTCCAAGCATCCCATACTGCCTAGAAGATAACACGGAAGAAATCATTCGAAAAGCCTACAGCCAACGAAGATGTATCAACGTTATGTACCTAAGTTGAACTTGAATCTCATGAAACTTTTTTAAGCAGCCCCGACTGCCCAGAAGGGGACATGGAAGCTATCAATTAAAAACCTGCAACCGAGGAACACATATCAGTAATAAAGACCCAAGTTGAACCTGAAATCAAGAACCAAAGGAGCCAAGGGACCATCTGAGAGGAAGAAGAAGGAAAAACAACTGAAGCCAGTGAAGGCCCAAATCACACAGATAGAGATACGCAAGTAAGCTCCAAGTTCTGCGCAAAAAGGGGGAAAAAGGCAGTCTCGAGGTGGAGGAATGACCAGTGCCCTTAAAAATCAAGAGAACAAGAAGAAGGTAATGCTTCATAATATTATTCAAACTAAGGCCAATGGGCTATCTTAAAACCAAAAAACAATTGTTCATCATATACCGGAATATGATAAATATTCCAGATATTGTGTTCATTTCAGATTTGCGATTCTAAATTCAGCAATACTATAAATGTCCCAATTGAACATCAAAATCAACTGTGATTGACTCTACAAGTAAAAAACACCCCTTGCTATTCAATTGATTGGAATCATAAGAGTGTTTGCAGAAAGAAGAAAAAAACAATTTAAAAAGAGTTTTTACTAAAGCTATATATAAAGAAGACGCTGAAATACATCAAGGCTCCATGCCCCTTTCGATTAAAAATAATTAGATACAGAACTGTCCGGAATAGCGGAACTCCTGGCAAACCTTTTTATTGAACATTTTTCATGAAAACGGGCCTAGTAATAATCCCAGGAGGGCCAAATAACACTTTTCCTAAAAAACCGGCTTGAAATATGTTAAAATTTGAAAATTAATAACTTTTTTGCGTATTGAAATTTACGGTGGTTGCTTAACAGAGATACTAAAACTGATATTGGAGAACGTCCTCCCTCCATAATAGCTTCGCTTTCCGTCTCATCGATTTTAAAAAGGCATTCAACTTTCTAGAACAATCCTTTCTTTTATATCAAATGTAAAGTATCCAAACATCTTCGTCTTAACCATTCAAAACATTTTATATGAAACTGAGTCGGCGATAGACAGTTCAGGAGAGCAAAATATAAAATTGGAAAAAGACACTCGCCATGGGAACCTCATAATTTCAGTGAAACCCTTTTACATACCTGGATATCTAGATTATCTTTATGTTGTAACTCAAATGAACTTATCCTTTCCTTATCTTCAAATACAATATCTAAACAAAGAGTTGATTTTCATCATTCTCAGATCATAAATTATTCACAGATAAAGTCATAATTTTTTAAAATATAAAATCGATGATTTATTCAAAGTAAAAAAGCATTTTAAATTAAAATGTTAGCAGAGATGCTGAAATAACGTAAAAGAAGTTATAAGATAATTACTTTTTGTTTTTGTAATTGTAAAATGTCTACTTTAATTGGTTTTTGGGTGTACTAAGGTACTCAAAGTTGAAACTAAAGATATATTCATTAAATAAACTTTTTTCATAAGTATAATTTTTTGCCCTATATTTTATCAGGTTTTCGTTCATTTTTACTAAAATTTATTCTACATACAAAATTTGATAAATGTCATCTTTTTAGTTTTGTGTAAAAAATTGTATGGCTGTGTTTTAGTTCAACATGATTATAGATTTTCTGATTTAAAAGCAAGTTGCCAGCTGATTCAATGATGTCGAAGGATAGGTTTGACAGAACGTCCATAAAAACATCTTTTACAAGATTCTAAGTTTGAATTTCAAAAATAACAAAAAAATTCTTTTTTCATTGACACACTTTTTATTTGCTGCTGCCTAAGAAATGAAAAAAATATTTCCCCACCAAAAAACACCCAAATAATCTTATTTTTAATCTTTATAAGCCCGTATCATGATTGTAGAAGGGATGAGACATAAATATATTCCGTGTAACTTTATAGTTTGCAAACTTCTTAAAAAAACTTTGTTAAATAAATATGCATCTTTGCATAATAAATTAGGTAGATATAGACTCATTCTGTCCTCTGGGATATATATTTACACAAATTAAGAAAATAATATGTAGTTCTTACCAATGTTGCTCATGCAAAAAAATATGTTTATTCTCAATAGTTTAAATTTTTTGAGTTTTGATTTTGGGAGTTTTATTTTAAAAAAACAAAGAGCAATAAAGTTGGTGTTAGAGCATTTTATTTATCCTTCACAACTGTAAATATTCTTTCTACTGTAGATGTATAAAATAAGGACTTTACTTGCATTTTAACCCGCCTTATAAGTGATCAATATGTTTTCTACAAAAATATAAAATCAGAGATATTATATAATCATAGAAAATATAAAATGCCGAAGCAACTACAAATTTGACGTATTTGTTATGATTTCCATTATCAGGGAACATGAGAAGCGATTGACTAATAATAAAAAAACTACATAACTTTTGGTTCAGTTGACAATGTTATATAATAAACTTAAAATAAACGAAATATTATTCGATTTTGTTCAAACTTTGACAAGATAATCTCAATGAGCAAGGTTAAAATCTTAACAGGTGCCCGACTCTCAATTCAAAAAACACTTATCGCCCTATATATATATATATATATATATATACAGGGTGCGGCAGCATAACTTCCTTTTTTAAATAGGTTGCAATCAGTCTGTAGAAGTAATAGCGGGGTGGGCGTGTTTTTATTTGATAGGGCCGGTCAGGAAGTTTTCTTGGAAATACAGTCAGTCACCATCATGCGTTGGATCAGTGAGGAGCGCACGTTTGCCGTCGAAGCTTACTTTTCGAATCGTCAGTCTGTTGTTGCAACCCAGCGCACCTTTCGAAATCGTTTCAATGTAGCTCCGAGAGGCCCTGTTCCGGACCAGAAATCAATTGTTACGTGGGTCACTACGTTCAGACAAAGTGGGAGTACGACACGACGAAGAACTGGAGTACCTCGGCCCATCAGATCACCTGTGAACATTGAGTTTTTTTTGTTGAAGAAAATGAGGTAACAGTGACAGTGAATTCGGAGCGGTATGTCAGCATGTTGGTTAAGTTTTTCCTTACACGAATTAACGAATTGGACCAAAGGGACATTTGGTTTCAGCAAGATGGAGCAACAGCTCACACTTCAAGGGCATCGATGGCTGTTTTTAGGGAACATTTTCCGGAGCGCCTCATTTCAATAAGGGGCGATTTGAAGTGGCCAGCCTGTTCCCCCGACTTGTCCCCTCGTGATTTTTATTTGTGAGGATATTTGAAATCCAGTGTTTATGTCAACCGCCCGAGAAGCCTACCAGACATGAAGACCAACATCAGAGAAGAAATTGCTAATATACCCGCTGATACGCTGGTGAGGGTCATAGCAAACACCCGAAATCGGTATATACAGCGTATGGACAATGGGGAACGTCACCTATCTGAAATGATTTCAAAACTATGTGAAACAAAACTTTAAATATGTACTAAAGTCTTGAAACAAAATTAAAACCTTTCTGATTTATACATCTTGTTTTATTGCCTTCTGAAAAAGGAAGTTATGTTGCTGCACCCTATATATATATATATATATATATATATATATATATATATATATATATATATATATATATATATATATATATGTATTATATATTATTTATCAAAGTTTTTTTATTTCTTTAAAAAAATGGAAAATACATCCAAGAATGTCAATGAAAGAAACCAGAAAAAATTACTGCAGGGCACGTAACATAAAAAACATACCACAAAATATGCATCCGTTCTATTGCATCAGCTTCCTTTGTTTTCCTCCATTGATATGTCTAAAAAGTAAGTAATTAAGACTACGCATATTGATGGGCATTATTTACATTGCAACAAATCTTTATTTAATTAAGAATTATATGAAGAAAATAGGTAAGACTTTGATTTTAAAAATATTTTCCCCCTTTTGTAATGTTGAAATATATAATACAGCGTACATGCATAGCTCTCTTACAGCATACGTATCTACATATGTAGTCGGTTACAAAATGAACATGGAATTAAAAAGCAAATAGGTTTATAAAAATATATATTTTCTTCGTTACACCTGTTTTGCATAATATTTTTATCGGCAAATCCTCATTTCGACAATCACATGACAAAAAAACCTCAACTTTCATTGGCACACCGCCCTAAACGGCCAGCGACAGGCATTCCAGAAGGCCATTAAAAATATTTTTCCTGTCGAGTATATAAGCCTTGGAGAACCAGACAATAATCCATTTGAAAGTTTGTAAAGAAAAGTGCTAAA
>CP045902.1:19654223-19678696 GCA_013387185.1 Caligus rogercresseyi
TATTAATTGGGATTCTCAAGATCCCCAGAGTTCCTAAGTTCTTGAAGAAATGCCTTTTTGAAGATTATATATTATAATATCACAATGGAGTCCTTTTCAAACATTGGGTGTGTTTTTCCACATTTCCTTGGGCACAACCCCAAGTAACAGAAAGGCTAGAGGTAATGTCGTTTGTTCGCTCAGAGCCAAAACAGTCCAATGATAAATTTCATTAAACGAAATGCAACGCCTCCATTACAAAGAAGGATGTTTCACTAAATTAAGAAAGATTTTAAAATAAATCTTGGGAATGATCGTAGGGAGTGAACTACCCCTCTTCCAAGAAGACCTCTCTTTCTTTTAATAGTGGCAAATACATCCTGTGAAATAAGGTAGCCAACCAATTGTTCTCATCTAAGATGGCTTTTTCCGCTATCAAAAGGGACGAAGACGATTTTAGAGAACCAACGGAACTAATTTGTGTTGTAGAGGTCAATTACTTTTTCTGAAGACAGAAATTTCCCCACGACAAGATTTTTTGCATTGTGATACAGCTGGTACTTGACAAATTCTTTTCATACACGCCGGTCCTACACCTACAATACCCAAAAAAATCAAATGTAGGTTTCAACTTACAAGCACAGATTTGAGTACAAAAGACTCGGTTCCAAGAACCGATTGGTAAAATAGAGGTCTTATCTTTATTGACTGATAGACCTGAGCTATTTTCAAATTTATTATAATATTCTAAAATAATTTCTATCCTTTTAATAAGCTGAGCTTCCGAGTTAGCTCGAAGCATTATGGTGACGTCATCTGCGTAGAGATCGATTATATGATGAGACCCCTCAAAGTCCACGCCAAATCCGCCAAACTTTCGAATTATCCTCTGATCAAACTCCTCGATTGAGGCTATAAAAAGGAGAGGGGCCTACAGCTTTTCCCCAACTTGATGCTCTTGCTTTCTGTCCATTTAAAGAACTAGTAGAGGATCCACTAAAAAGTAATGCACGTACAGGATTAAAAAATATTGTAAATATTTTTAAGTGCCCTTAAAATTTGAAAGTGTGAAATGGAATCAAACGCTTTTGAGAATCAATAGCTACAATAGCGCCATATTTCCATTCTTTCTGACCGAGTGTATCGAGCTTGAATATTGGAAGATATGTCATGAACTCTTTGGGTTTTAAAAAACCTTTTGATGGGGGCCTATTTTTTCATTTAAAAAGCTCCCACTTGTTGAACTAGAACACCGATAGTATCTTGTAGGATTAATTTAAAATCGTGATGGGCCTCCAAAATCAGATCCATCCCCCCTTTTTGTGATCAGCACAATTCTTCCCTTGGATAATGAACCGAGCATCCGTCCTTTTTTTCCTCCATTTCTTTGCCTACCTTCAAAAGGAAGGGGTTGTCTGGTTAGGAAATTTTGTGTAGATCTTCCCAACGATACCGTCCGGGCCACACGCTTTATTGAGCTTAAGATGTTTTGCGATATATTTGAAATGCTTTGAAAAGAGTACACTGAATCCTGATAATGATGAGACATTTTCTTGGGCGGGGAAAATGCCCAACTTTTTCTTCAACTAGAGTCTGAAAGCGGCGGTAAAAAAATCTAAATATCTTGATTATTAGTAAGGATCTTCTTACCATCAATAATCTTGGAGACAGAACGAGCCAATATATTTTCCTCTCTCGAAATATCCCTAATTCGTTTTGTTTGCAGTCATTTTCACGGTTAACTTTAGATTCCATTTCACTCCCGCCACTTCAGCTAATCGAAAAGCGTTAATAGAGTCAGTCGATACATGTGTCGAAAAAGCAAGGATTCCTTTCCCAGCATCCGTTTCTAATTGCTGATTCTCTTTCTCATATTTTTTCTTCCTTTTAAAAGTAGAGGAAGTGGATATAATTTTTTTATTATTAGCTGTATAGCCTGAAAGACCGAAAGACAATCTTTATAGATAACTTCAAGAAATCTTTTTAAGCTTACAATGTACTCTTCATCATCCAGAAGCCGTATGGCACAATGATTTGCTTCTTTTTTTTGTGCTACACCAAAGCTCTATTTGCATAATTTTGTGGTCAAATAAAGGTTAGGAACGGTAGCCTGCTTTTTTAATTTTTTGAACTAAGGAGGAGAGGCCAAAACTAAGTCCAACCTGAATTTTTATTTCCTCTGGACCACGAAAAAGATCCCGGATTAATTTCTCTAGGACATCAATTAAATCAAAAAATTACTTTTTTCAGCATTGCGCTATTCAGATAACATGCATTGGCTGATCTAAATCAACATTCATATCTCCAACCATAAGAATTGGCACATTGTTGTCATGCTGAAAGTTTAAATAGCTTGGAAGAAGGGGCCGACTTTACATTAGGCCCATAAGCATTAATTACATTGAATGTAACTCCGTTCGGAGGTAAGCGCACTTAATGCCAACCACTCGTTCCCGAATATTCTTTGATGATATACCACATTGAGACTCTCTTCGTAATAAGGGTTAGGACTCCTGTTTTTGGCCGTGAAAAAGAGAGAGGGGTAAAGAGAGGGATAGAAAAAGAGAGGGATAGAAGGAAAGAGAGAGAAAGAGGAGGAAAGAGAGGGAGAAAGAAAACGTTTTTCTCTTCCCTTCTATCCCTCTCTTTACCCTTCTCTCTTTTTCACGGCCAAAACAGTCAGGGAATCTGGTAGCACCAAGGCTAAGCTCCAGATTTCCATTCATAAGCATGATATAAAAATAGAATGAATTAATTAGATCTCTCACCTACACAAACACGGACTTGAACTTTAAGAGTGTCAAAGTTCATATGTCAACCATCAAATCCCTTTACAAGACGCAGCTTTTGTCAACCCTTAATCATCGAATCCATATAAGACCTTCTCCAGCTTAACGATATTGTGGCCTTATTCCAGATTTCGTCAGATTAAAAAATACAACACAATTATATAGCAGATATTATAGTCAACAATAGGGATTAAAAATGCCCCTATCAATTTAGAATATTTCCCAAAGGAGGACGAATATATGCATATATTTATGTGTACATGTTGTGTTATTATTTTATTTATGTGTGCATGAATAAGCTTTCTATTCTTGTTTTACATATCCCAATATGCATTTTGATAATACATATTCATTTACAACCATCATCAGCTGTCTACAGATTGGAATAGTCGAACTTGCATTGGAAACCAGAGAGAGAAAAGAGACGCTGGAGGAATGTCTTTTAAATACTCCAAATTATTTGCCTAAATTATATTTGTTTAAAAATATAATTAGTAGTTCCTAGACAGTTCACGACCGACTGATACCGGATTCAGTTCCGATGTGTGGGGCTGAATCTAGGAGTTAAACAAACAGCTATCATAATATATTATTGTATATTTTTGTAGAAACTAAATTAATTGAAAATTGACAACTAATAATTTAATAAAAGAAATTTTAATGTTATACACATGAACAGACTTTTTTCGCTCCACAAAATAATAAATATCCCACTTTATTTCGTGGTTCTTTCTCCCTCTCTTTTTGGATATTCGGATAAACTGAATTGCTAATGTTATGTTTGTTAATGAATACACAATTTAACATTAAAATTTGTTATGATCCTTAGTTGAAGAATATTATATTTCCAAACACAGCATTTAATAAAATCAAAACTTAAATTATGTAAACCTAAATGTATATATAAAATATATTGTAAATAGCATTTTAAGAATAAACTTAAAAAAAACAATTGTATTTTCAGACTTAAAAAAAATTTGTTTGGCATTAAAAATATATTTTATTCTTACAACCTATTTAGATATAAAGTGAATGATGGAATATGACGGAAAATATTTCTTTTACATCCAGAGTCCACGTACCGTCATGTATAGTAGGAATTTTCTAATCTAACACAGCGTATCTTACCTTGCTGCAATGAGATTCGTCCTCTGTTCTGTTGGTTGTTTTGTTATACAGGGTTAGTTTGTCCACACTGAGTGCCTTAGAGTTAAAAAGGGAAGTAGTTAATACCCTCGATCGCAGTTCCATGTTCTCCAAGGGACCGATAGGGCGCATGCTTTTGTGTATATGAACGCTGATGATCGCTCCAGTCTTTTACGTTTAAATCAGTTTAAAAATTTGCAGAACACTCCACGAACTCATGAAGAATTGAAATGTATAAAGGATCACAATCCATATAATTTTAATAGATTGGCCGAGATTTACAATTGATCACTATTTTTTGCTATCTACATAACTATATAAATTGAATATATTAACATAAAGAGAAAGAAATTCGAAAAAAATATTGGTCATGAACTAGATCATGACGAGGTCAGACCTTGGGTTCCTGATGGTTTTCCGGGCTCATTTAGATCTGAAAAAAAGAAAAAAATGAGTTGATCAAGTAGGGGATCAGTATTGAAGGCAATGCTATGTTGTTCTGGACGAAGTTTTGCCTCACTCGATGGAGGCTTATCTCTGCTGCAACAGCTCGCTCGATAGCCTCAGAAAACAGTACAGGTTTTCCAAATTCACTTGGAATCGTTGTTGGAGCTGCGTCAACGGAATTCTTCAGGGACTTCACATTCGGATTTCAGATCCTACAGGCACCCTTTACACCTGGTTCCACAATATTAAGTCTAAGGGGATTGAGTCCGGACTTGAGAGTCCACATGGTGTTTGTGCAAAATGGTCTTCCAAACTTTTGAATAAACCCTTGATAGTGTGCGCAGGTTCATCCTCCTGTTGGAATACGAACTTCATGTTGTGCTTGACAGTCATTACGTTCCTAGCTGTCCTGTACTAGAAGCCAACGATGGTCATAATCTCTTTTTGGAATTTTCCCGCTGTGAACAAAATGATATATTGGTTTGGCCGTCATGTCAAGTACTGATGGTTTATGCAAGCCCAAACTTAAAATTTTGTCTTTAATAATTCTAAAAGTTAACGAGAAATCTTTTCATCCCACCCGGTATTAAGATAGTTTAATATCTATTATATTCTTTTTTAAGATAGGCTTTTTCGAAATATCTTCCTGATGTATAGTGATGTCATCGCGCACATATCTAGTAGGGTTAGTATTATGTTAGTTCCACAACCAACATGCTTCTTGGAAGAACCTTATTTTGAATTCAATAGTAGGGTGACAATTTACAATAAGCCATCTTTAAATATCTAGAAATATTTTCAAATCGAGTTTTTATTTGTTGATGAAAAAAGGTCCCAATGTTTTGCACCCATGCTTCGTTAAACAAATTAATATTAGAGCTTTTAATATTTATATAATTAATTTCATGATGAGCGTCTTTAACTTATCTAAATAAATAAGTTAAAAGTTAAAAATTTAAATAATAATAAATACTACAAGTGATCAATTCCTTAGAATTTTTCCCCTAACATTTTAGTTATAATGTATTTTTGTGTATGTAGGTATGGACTTGTTCGGGAATGAACTATAATACACAATCACGATTATTATAATGCATAATACTGTTGAGGAATATTTTTTGCAATTGAGTGCGAAAATCCCCTATTTATTATTAATCATACTTTGATTCCCAGTATCTTAACAATGAAATACATAATTGGTTTTTTTCCCCTATGTAACTCACGGTAAGGTTTCTTTCCCATAAATACACACAAACGGGATACCGAAATTCTTTATTCATTACTCAATTTTCTTTGTTTGTCAGGGGGATTGTCCTGTCCTCTTTTATAAGTTTAAAAATATATATAGTAATTTTATCATCGTGTCATAAAATAATTTCATATACATAAATAATTTTGATATTGGCGACACAAATTATACAAATTAGATTCCTTTTCGATTGTTACCAAAAGGAAAAGGGCATTTCGAATCAATAAGTAGATTAAAATATAATTTTATCATCATGATAATGTTATATATGTCGTAAATAATGGCTTAGGCTCATAGTTTCAAAAATTAAAAAAAAACATAGCTCGAGAATTTATCATATGTGCCCAGTTTATTATTTTTAATTAAACTGCATCCTTTCTACTTTGACTACAGCGGATGATTAGCAATGTTCAAATGATGCAAATAAGGTTTATTTGCATTTGGATTCCTATTCACTTTTTTTTTGAATTTGTAATACAGATTTTGGTTTTTTCTATACATTGATGTGTACAAAATAAGCAATATAGTATGTAGAGAGATGTTTGAGAGTAAGGACTACATATAAGGAGGACAAATATTAGCGCCATTAGTTTTAAAGGAAAAAGTAGTTTATCCATTTCTAACTTTCCAACAACGCTAACTTTGATGACTCTTTGTTACAGCCGAATAATTATATTGAAATAAAATAACCTTAGTACCACCACGTCTTTATCTAACTGTGTATATAATTATCTCCTCACAACGTCAAAATGTTAAAGGATGCATCTCTTTCAAACGCATACAAAGCGGCCAACATCTTTTTTTTTGCAATTCATTATTACATAATCCCAAGTCCATTTTAGTAATGAATGTATTTGAAAAAAGGGATGTGGTTTTTCGGAGCACATCGCACCCTTATTGACTTGAAATTCATCAAAGTAATGCTTGCCGTAAAGATCAATTCTTCATGCTGGCTCCATATCATCATATCCTTGTCCAAAATGGATGATCAAACAAAGAGAGGAAACATAAACGGAGATGCACATTAAAGCCATGCTATCTTCTATAAGTTAATTGCACACTTTGATTAAGTTATAATGATATATTTATAAGGAGGATTTTCCTATCTACCACCTATAAACTTAATTAATCCGTATCTTAAATTGTAACCTTGGGAATATTGTAACTTGCTTATTGATACAATTAATATCTAATGAAACAAAACTGGACTCTGCACCTTTGAACTGCAGTGTTCTTATAGCTCAAAAGCTAACTCTATACCAGGCACTAAAGGAAAAGGATCTGAGAGCTATTAAACTACCTGTGTCAGCTAGATATTTAGCTCCATATGTTAAAGTTCCTACGGTCAAATTGAAATCGTGGTGCTACGTTGGAGAATCGGTGCGATTTTTATATTTTTATTCACAGCTCCAAAAAAAATATACAATGTATAAAAGAAAAAACGTTGATAATGCGTACATTTTTACATAATAAGCATTCTAGTTTATATTTTTAGCAACGTAATGGAACAAACAAACAAGCAGATAAAAGTCATGAGATACACTCAACAATCAAATCTAAAACATACAGATAATTAACAAATCATAAAACAGTAATTTACACGAAAATTAATCAATAACAGTTCTTTTAAAATTTCAGTATTCTCTTGATTGTCTTCCTATGGCAGAGTGAGGATGAAGGATAAAATTTCACCTCCCTCGCCGCTAACGTCCATGTGGAATCCAAAAGTGAGGGAATCTTTAAGTCCAGAGCAGTATACCTTGCTGCAGCAGAGATCATGATGGATCTCAAATCAGAGGCTTTAATGGGAACATTATTGGTGATGCACCTCGCGATGAGACCTTTAGTGTTTAGAAGGGAGTTATTAATTGCTTTCGACCTAGCTGACTTATCACCTTTGCCGGGACCAAACAGTACCGTAGCTTTGCAATATCTGACCGCACATTTTTTTCCTAGGCCCCTGATATTGAGGGCTACAAATTTCTTTACTATGTTGACCGCCTGACAGTCAACAAAAGCATGCAAAGTTGTATTGAACAAAAGCCCACAATCTTTGCGATTTCTTCCGTCGACATCTTTAAAGCAGAAAACATATTTCTGTAAGATTTTAAAGAGTTTTAGTTATTTTCTATGGATAGATTTATGAAATATGTTTTTTTAAATATGAATGTTATTTTATTGATAAGATAAAATTCCTTCCCGGAGTATTAATTATAAGCTATAATGTTTATTCGTGTATTTTTTTTTACGTAACTACTCCGTTTTATATATATTTATGATAAGTTTTTCTGTTTTGTTGCACATAATATACTTTAATTAAAGCAGGAAAACAAACAAAGAAATAAAGCTAATCCTGAAATAAATATAAATAAAATAGTGAATCTGTTTTCTCTACTTTTTTGGTACATTTAGTACTTCAACCAATGATGCTTTATAATGCACTTATAATGGATCTAATGATTTCAAATTGGAAAACAATTAAACTCTTAATTTTTTTAAGATCTTGGTTTAACTCCCACATGGGTTGAACTATTAGTATGTACCCTAAGTAATGAGTTTGGTTCCTTATATTGAAAATTAAAACATTTAAGGGTATCGTTCTTATCATATATTTTTGTACAGGCAGAAATTGGATCTCAAAGTGATCCAAATATTTGTGTTTTGTCCTACTAAAGGTTCGTTCATGAAGAGCTATTATGTGCGTCAATCAGACAAAATTTAAAACACTTATTTAACTTGTATGGAGTAAAGTATAAACTCTATGGAAAAATAAGCACTGAATGAATAGTAATTCAAGGGATGTAGTTTTTAATATTTCAATTTAAAAAAATGGAAAAATTACTTGGTTCTGACCAATTTATCGAATATGGCTCTTAGGGATGCAACTAAAAGGATTATATAAAAATAAAACCTTTTATTTTTATGTAATTTTATTACCATGATTCTCAAACAATTATATTTCATGGTGACCAAGAAATTTATTGATATATTAATCATTTAAAATTTCTCCGCCAAAAAATACATATTTTTGTTTACAATTGAGTAGAAGCGAGCAAAAGGGCCCAAACTTATCCCCATTTCTTATGACTTTTTTGAAGTTTGAAGCATACAATTATTTACTTGAATGCAGCACTAAACACATTATTAACTAGAGGTATATATACACTCAGAGAGTGCAAACCTCCGCCGTCACGGGGTCCTTATGAGCCTTCCGAGGCGGATTTTTCACAACTGGGGCGGCGTAGAGGGACGGGGGAGGGTTCCCCTAGACGGAAATTCCGAGAGGAAGACGCTCCCGGCACCCGATTTATCAGCACAGCGATATCTATTGGCAGAGTAGGCTAACTTGAAATATTTATTAGTATTTAGCTCATTTTGCATCTTAATTCTGCACTCAGAGATGCCAAAATTTAATCACTTGTTCCTTTTGGCATTTCCAACAACTCCACAAAGTTTCATCCGAATCTGTTCCGTACTTTTTGAGTTATCCTGCTGACAAACAAACCAACCAACAACAAACCAACGCCAGTGAAAACAATACCTCCTTCGGCGGAGGTAAAAAGTATGTTTATTAACTCGATCAATTATATATATTTAGAGGTAAAATATCATTTTTTTGCCTGATTCCATGGTCATAATCTACTTGTAAATATGTTTTAGCGATGACAAAAATTAATACCAAGTTTCTTTGTCATGATTCATGATAAACTAAAGTCTTGAAGAGATTACATGCAATAAAAATGCCAAGATCCTCAAGCGAGAATGAATATTTTTCGCTCCATGAAAACATCACAATAAGCAGTACTTATCTTGTTTGCAACTTCATGTATATGTAAGACATTAATATATAGCAAAGTGAATTAAAGAGCTCCATTGTACCTTCTAGAACCCGAGTAGATTTGAAGAAGAGTGACTAAGCTTGTTTTTCTTCTTCTTTTAGTGTCTTTAGAGATACAAATAATTTGTACAATATGTTGCGAACAAAAGGAAAAAACCTTTTTTTATTTGGTATTTTCTTTTTCTTCTTCTTTTGAACATTAATTATTGTCTTCTTAAAAGATCTTTATATTGCGGGGAATTCCGTTTTTAATGGAATACTCAATGCTCCCTCTATTTTCACACTTAATTCTTGCAGGTAAAAAACTCATACACACACACACACTCTACAAATAGACTAAAATGGTCTGCGACAACTAACTGGAGTCACTCATTTTCTTTAGCAATATATAAGACCCGGCAAATTGAAGAGTATGCATCATTTGAAATATCATCTAGATACAGAGTAGTGAGTTCATTTCAGCATGAAGAAGTTTGCGTTGATTGTTTTCCTTTTCGGGCTCATTGCCTTGAGTGCTGCCGTTCCTGGTGGCTATGGCTCTGGCAGAGGAGGCTTAGGCGGTAATGGTGGCCATGGCGGCGGCGGTAACGGTGGCGGATGTCGCCTTGTCACGAAGACGATCAATGATGTTGGCTACGAGGAAGTCAATGAGCAAGTTTGCAAAACCGTCAGCGAGTAAGTTGATAAAGAGTCGATAATATTGCAAATGGAAAATCGTTTTTTATTGTCCTTTTTTGTAGTCATGAAGGAAGGTGCAGTTCATTATATATATATATATATATATATATATATATATATATATATATATATATATGGATCATTTGATTATATGGCTATTGCAATACACAGTTGAACGGGACCTTACAGACCTAAATGAAACTCTTGTTTTGTGATTATTATAAAACATATTTTGGAACATATTTATTGATGGCAAAGATTCTCTCTTTTTTTGTATTTACGATAAACTTAATTCAATAAATAAATTCATTATTTGTTTTTAGCTTCATTAAAATTTTCTAAAAATATTATTTCCTTGCGTTTCTATATTATTCTATGTATATTTATAATTATGTTTATATAACATCCACTTCATTATAGACGTGTCTGCCAAACCAGTTACGTCAACGACTGCCAAAACTACCAAGACCAAGTCTGCCAAACCGTTCAGAAGAAGGAATGTACGAACAAGCGCGAGCAGAAATGCGAGACTTTCTACCGGACAGTGAACGAGCCCTACACAGAGGATGTTTGCAGGGATGAGATCGTCCAGGAGTGCGAAAAGGCTTGGCAAGTGAATGGCTACGGAGAGAAAATTTGGGCAGATGATCCCAAGACCTGTATCAAGGCCAAGAAGACCCATTGCTCCCCTGTGCAAAAGCAGAGGTCTCGCAAGGTCCCAGATCAACGCTGTGAAACGATTTCTGTGCCTGTCTGCCGGAACGTGCCCAAGCAAGAGTGCCGCTCTGTGACGAAGCAGCGATGCAATAAGAAGCCCGTTCAGGACTGCAACAATGTCCCAAAGCAAAAAATGCCAAACTGTTCATAAGAAAGTGCCCAAGCAAATCACGAAACAGGTTCAAGTGCGAGAATGTGGAGGCTCTGGTGGATCAGGTGGAGGTCATGGAGGATCAGGCGTGGAGGATCGTGGAGGATCTGGAGGCTATGGCGGCGGCCATGGTGGATACGGAGGCGTTCTCATTTAAAAAGGAGCATTATTTTTTTGCATGAACATATAAGTAAATGAATGTAGTATTTTTTAAAATGGTATCAACTGTGATATAAAAGGCCAATAGACAAAACAATCAAGGGTCATGCATAGTTTTTGTAAATCGTCGTATAATAAATGATCACTTAAAATCATGAAATGTCTCATATTTTATTATTTCACACATCATATCTGAACGTCCCTGTACATTAGACTTGTTCAAATATATCACTTTTCTTTAAAAACATTCAAATAGATGATTTTCTGGATCTTCAAGGCTTAAATAATCGTCAGAAAAAATATTTTAAATTAGGGCCGCCGGAAAGCCTGCCGCACGGGCCATTTAGGGCGGCGCCGTTGAAAATTAAGTTATATGATGATATAGTTGTTCAAATGAAATTTAATTTTTTTATTATTATTTAAAACGGGTATGACAAACAAAACATATTTTATATAAAAGATGAACTTGTTTTTTAAAATTTCAAGTTTATTTAGTAACCGACTATAGACTTAGAAACGTATGTTTTAAGAGAGCTATGCATGTACGTCATATTACATATATTTCAACATTGGAAAGGAAGGGAATTTTTTTAAAAACTAAAATTTTACCTTTTTTTCTAAAATAATTATTAATTTTATAAAAATACGCTACAATATATATGATACCAACCGATATGCGCAGTCTAAATTATTTACTTTTTAGACATATAAACAAAGGAAGGGTTCGATAAATTAATTGAATAAAAACTTGGGAAAAAGATGTTTTATCTTGCTTGTCGCCACCACATTTCCAAACTATAATTGTAGGAGTATTCGATACTCTTTTTAGCAAGATTAAAAGTCAAACAACGATATTTTTTAGCTACGTGAAGGATAATTGGAATACTTTGGAAAAAGCAACACCAAAACTTTAGGCGAAGTGGAGCAAGAATGGAAGGAAATAAAGGCAAATACAACTGCAATTGAAAAAATCCTAGATAAGACCAGTCCTAGAGCCGATTATAGAGAAGTGGCCGAGTTGTATTTTTTACTCTATGGACAAAACCTCCTCGAGACATCCATTGGACCAAACCAGGCACTGTTCAACAAGCACAATGGATGGCGAGGAATATTTATTCTATGAAAATGTAGATGTTCTCTGAAAAATGCAGTATTCCGACTACAATACTTCCAAGCTAAAGTGATTAAACAAAGTATTGGCCTTGTTCTACACTAGATACTGGATAACCTCTACTTCAACAACGGATGCTTCAATAAACGATCTTCATCTTTTCAAAAACATGCTTCAATATTTCGTCAAAACAGTGAAGTAGCAACTTATGTTCTCAATAAGCTAAAAAACCACCGTTGGTACCCCACCCAGAAAACAGTGGTAATGGTATTGTTGAGCTCACACGAAAGTATGACCAAGACCGCTAACGAAAGGTCGCAGTAAATTTATCAAAAACACAGAGGCCTGAGAGGTACAGAAAAGGAAAACCAGTGATTACTTAGACAACAACCTTCTTTGACCTTATCGGACCTGAATCGCACTTTTTATTTGATGCTTTTTGGGTAAATTGTGATCGGCTAACAATTCCTGCCGAGACTTGGGAAAATTACTCCTCTTACCTAAAAGCATTGAAATTTAAAATCAGTAAAAGTGACAAATGATGTAGCTGAAAGAGGACTAAAATGATTAGTGACTTCGGGTGAAGAGCAGAGACATCATTTATTACAAGATGTCAAATACAGCAGGCGAAAATTTAACAATCTTAGGAAATCTACAATGAACAATGACCAAGGTATTTATGTATGTATAAAAAATTAAACCATCTAATAAATAAATTAGTCTTCATTGAAATTATTTTTACATTGCGTTTGTATGTGTACATTTTAAAACTTTTGTATAAATTGTGAATAAAATTTGCCGATCAATTAGTCTTATTTTATTTCTTAAAATAAAAAAGGAAAATACATCCAAGAATTTCAATGACAGAAACCAGAAAATATTTACATATACACATTCCACAAAATATGCATCCTTCTATTGAATCAGTTACTTTTTGTTGTTTATGTTTAAAAAGTAATTATTTTAGACTGCGCATATTGGCGTGTACCATATATATTATAGAATATTTTTATATAATTAATAATTATTTAAGAAAATAGGTAAAATTTTGATTTTAGGAATAATTTTTCCTTCCTTTCCAATGTTGAAATATATGTAATACAACGTACATGCATAGCTCTCTTAAAACATACATATCTACATACATATGTAGTCGGTTACAAATAAACTTGAAATTTTGAAAAACAATTGCTTTTTGTAATAAAATATTTTTGTTTGTCATACCCGTTTTGCATAGTAATTTTTTCTTTAAATCTCATTTAGATTACTAAATCACCATAAATACTCAATTTTATTGGCACCGCCCTAAATGGCCCATGCGGCAGGCATTCTGGCGGCCCAAATTTAAAAATATTTTTCCTGTCGATTATTTAAGCCTTGGAGAACCAGAAAATCATCTATTTGAATGTTTTGAAAGAAAAGTGTTAATTTGAACAAGTCTACTGTACATACATATAGGTTGATAAAAAGGAAGGGGATTCAAGAAGTGTGTGGATTTAGAGTTGGGTTCAACACACCGACCTGGATAATGACTTAATCTTGTACATATAGCGTTGAATAGAGAAGGGGGACTCAAAGAGAGTGGTGTATATATATATATATATATATATATATTAGGTTGTTCTTATTTCTCAAATGTTTGAAAAGTTAGCAACATTGTGGATTTTCTGTTTCTTGGTGATAAAAAAGACGACATACAAAGTTTGAACAGAATTGGTCAACATTATGGGGTTGCGCAACTAGGTCAAAGTTTTAAAAATTTAGTAAAAATATAGTTTTTCTAAAATTTCTTGAAAATGGTGGGCGTTACCGACTTCAATAATTATTATTAATTTAAAGGAAAACTAATTTACTACCAGACTAATTTTTGATGTTTTTTTACTAAAACAAAGTTTTCTGTAAAAACAAAGAAAAAATGAAGTGTGTAATGTTAGCATATTTCATAGCATTTTGTATCAAATAACTTCACTCGCCTGTAGAAGATGACTTGTTCGCTTCAGAATAAAATAGTATTTTTAAGCTTAGTAAACCTTTGGATGATAAATCCAAAAATGACCTTGGTTGCATTCTATCAATTCAGAATTCAGTACAATCTGAGTTTATATCATGATTCAGAGCCTTTATTAACCTATAAGAAATCGATTATGAAAAAAATAAATAATAATGTGTTTTTAAGATTTGCGTCAAGGTATCTTCTCAAAATTTTTACTTTGTCTCTGACGCATTTATAATCCATTGTATGCGTCATTTTGTACGCGAGATATGTTTTTTTAATGTACATATAACTCTCCACTTATTAAATTGACATGATTTAGTATACCAAAATATTAAAGCTGGTTACCAGGCTTTCATTTGATATGTTAGTGTTCTAAAAATCGCTATACTTTAAGAGAAATAAGCAATACATTTTTGCACGTACTCTCCCAAAAATTGATCTTTTGATATGAGAATACAATTACCGCTTGGTTACCACTGTTACCTGGTATTTTGCTTCACTTCTCTCGCTTCTCTTTTTTCTTTCTCTTTCTATCCAGAAATATATATATATAAATAATATATATAAGGCTTATATCTATATAGATATTATATATATCTATGTATGTATTATAACATTTAATCATTCACCATACTACTAATTTGTAAATTAACGAACCATGGTTTCTTTTCATCTGAATAAATTTGAAGTGCATTTATTTACAAAGTATTAGAAGCACACAACACATTATTCCTTATTATAATACATTGCTTTTACTAACCATATTTTTTATTATATCAAAATATTCTTAAGTGTATAAATTTGGAGAATATTAACCCCTCATCCATTCATTTATTTTTCTTTGGAGACATTTAAATGACACACTGTATTATGAGTAATGATTACATTGAAAGGAAGTTTTGCCAATTGATGCAATTGTATGAAATAATTTACTGTGTATTTAATATATTTTTAAATCCCCATTTGTATCTAGATATATCTTCCAGTATTTGACTGGATATACCCAATACATTGGATGAACCATTCAACAAGAACATGACATTTGTCTACTACCATCACGATTAAGTTTGCTTAGACTTGAGCAAAGGATTTGATTCTAACATCTCTTTTTTTTTTAAGTAGGTTATTTAGTTAAAAATCATACATAACATAATATATACAATAATAATAAATGGAGCAAGATCTAAATTATATATAGGAAGTGAGTAACACGATATAGAGAAACCAATTTTTTAAATAATTTTATCATCATTTATTATTGCACGGCTCCCTCGATGATGTCATTTGAATTCCTCTTAAAACATCTTTTCTGCTCAGGAATATTGAGAATAGACTTTGGGAGGTTACATCGTCGTTTGGAATCATTTCGATTACCTTCAACGACCAGCCCAGAGAAGTACATTTTGCCATCCAGGATCTCAAACAAGTTCTCTAAATAGGAGAGCAGACAAAGGAATGAGCAAGGCTTTCATCTATCAACGAGATCTTGGGAGAAATAGGCACACTTGTCTTTTATATAACGTTGTATGACAATGACGCACTATATAATTAGAATACATTTAATCAATTGACGTACTCGCTCAATTTTTATAAAGAAATGAGTAGTAGAAATCAAGGTCAACTAAACTTCTTATTAATATTATTTTTGATAAAATAAAGTCCTTTATGGTTACTAAAATAACATTTTGAGCTTTGAACTTTGACTACATATATATTTGTTTTTTGTTTGTTTATATTGTAAGTGGTGCTTAAAACTAACTCCTTGGTACTCAAAAGAAGAATACATCTTTTTATGCGTGTTGTAAGAGGTATAATACATTCTTTGTTGTTTGTAATCTAAATGGCTTTACATTAAACTCCTACGTTTTGGGAATGAATTTGTAAGAGCACACATTATGTAGATTTTTGTGTGAGCTTTCACACTCCTAAAAAAATGTGTCTGGATCCCCCAAATGATGTACGTCCACCCACATCAAAAGACGGGATAATTAAGCACCTCCCTCCTTCTTCTTGTAACTATTTACCTACTTTTTATTGTTTATGGGTTCTTTTATCAGGGCATCATCATTCCCATTAACTAATATAATACATGCGTCCGGCATACCCAATTCATTAACCTCCATTTAGAAAGTCTTTTGTTTGTGTTTTTCTTTAATTAAAATTAGGACGCACTTTAACAAAGAACATTTATTATTTTGATAAATCATGCTTGTCTGCATTTATAATTTATTTCAGCTTTTATCTTTAGGAGTTTCAACCTTGTGTGAGTCTATATATATATTTCTCATTTTATGACATGCAAAACATAAATATGCTAACGATGGAATAGAAATTAATATCCTACAGAAAATTACAACTGTGTTGTGACAAATTTAATCATAATAAAAAAACATATAATTAAGGATAAAGAACTTACTTCGCCTTTGAGTATCGACTTTAAGAGCTATTAGATTTCATTTTCCGTTACCCTAAAACTCTTGGGGCAAACATAGAAGGAAAACATTTGTTGAAAACACTATCAGGGCTTCGTTGATTATATGTAAGGGCTATATGGGAATGCGGCATATTTCTTGAGGATCCCAATGATGCACTAAAACCGTTTGTTGATATTATTTTACAATATATATATCAGACTTGTCGACGTTCTCGAAAAATTGTCGTTCGTTTCGTTTGTCGTTCGCCATTCTGAAAAAAATTGACGATGTTTTTTATTACAAAGAAATTTCTGAAAAAAGTGATGAGGTTTTTTTAAGAAGGAAATTTCTGAAAAAAAAGTGATGACTTTGACATGGAAATTAAAAATCTTCGTCTTTTTTGGTGCCAACAACGAACGACATGGAATTTTCCTTATCGTTCGTCGTTCGTCAAAAACTTTTCGTTCGTCAAAAACTTTGTCGTTCGTCGTTCATCGTTCGCGAACGACAACAAATGAACGATAAATCAAAAAGTCTGATATATATATATATATATATGACCCTTTCAGCTGTTGGCAGCCATGTTTTATGAATGCAGGCTTAAAACACTTATTATGATGTTTCTTACAACACATCAAATTATTAATCGATACTAAGAAACAAACAACAGTCCAGACAAAAGTTCTACAAGAAAACTTCTCCTTTTTCTTTTTTGACCATATTGATTATTAGTTTCTGTTAGAGTTAAATATCGGCTCTCGAGGTGCTTGTTTACATTATTATGTTTGTGTTTAGAGGCAATAGGGAGAATGTATACATATATATATATATATCCAAAAGGATTAAGGCGTATAATAAAAGAAAAGTGCATCTTTCATGGTTAAGATTTAGGAAAATAATAAACAGACGGTACCAATATATTTTCTCTTCTGCATTATTTAGAGGATTGATCAACAGAAGGGTAAATGCCATTTGCTAAAATATGTTTGTTTGTTGGCTCCTAGATAGTCCCACCTCAATGGAACTTAATCTAGTATCAAGTAGTAGAAGTCTATCTAATAACTGCCTATGAAAATATGTTTCCTAAATATTAAAATTGATTTTTTTACGTCGAATATATTATAAATTCTCTTGTGTCTTGGTTGAAAATACCCACTGAATACTAATGTTGGTGTGTTTGTATACTTTGTTTGGTTGTAAATTTATTGATTTATTGTTTTTTAGAGCTTGTCTTATGGGCAATGTTTCGTATAGGTCAAAGTTATTTTTTTTGCCTTTCCCCGTTGGTTGAGAGATCTAATTTTCAAATAAAATGTTTTATAAGTAATTATGTTTTACTAATAAAAATTCCTCTAGGAAATTATATATGATACACGACAAGTAGCTAAGAATAAATGCTTGGCTTCTTTTTACATATGTTCTTAAATTTGGATGTGCCTCTACTCTCTCTTATATGCTATTATATCAGGCATCCATCCTCATTGTGATATTTTTCTTTAAATTCATCATTTAATTATCTCCTCCCATATATAATATGAATTTACCTTAAATTCATGATTTAATCCTCTCTCTCTCTCTCTCTCTCTCTCTCTATAATATATATATATATATATATATATATATATACTCTTATTGAAGGCAAGATGCCGATAAACAGGTGTTAATTTAATGAAATCAAGTATGCTCCTTTTTATATTTAATGTAAAAATAATACTATACATTTACTTGGACATCTTATACCTAAATCTACGTTGTCTTCTTTTCTTCCAATTTTGGCCAATAAAAAGTGTCTGTGAGGTTGCGTTAAAGAATATACTTAAGGAGACTTTATTTGAAAGTACACTTTTGTTTTGTTTATTTCATCATACATCTATATTATCATTTCCATTTTCTTTTTATGTTGTATACATTCATTTAGGAACGTCTTGACATATAGAAGGGGAGGATCAGATACATGCCACTTCTTTTGAGGCCCGTCTCTGCCTCTAAAGGGAAGGAGTTCATAAGGAACTTTTCAGGAGCAGCAAAAACGATAACCTAGATGAATGTAAACTCATACACCCGTCTAATTATTATTATTTTATTCTTGGGTAGCTTTTAAAATCATGTAAAATTTAAATATATTTAAATTGAGCCGAAGGTTGTTTATTTAATGCATTAAAAAATAAAAAGCAGGAAAAGCTTTCTTTATTTCTAGTGGCCAAATAGGTTTTTTACTAGTTTCTAACTGTATATTATTAGTATATTCACTTTTTTTCATTGAAAATATGATATGTGATAAGAAAATTACATGTTTATCTTCAGGTACCTTTATGATTCTTAATATATACAACTAGAGGATTCAGAGAGTGCAAACCTCCGCCGATCCCCACAAAAATGAATCACTTGGTCTTTTTGTCATTTGCCAATAGATGTCGCTGTGCTGTGCTCTCCTCTTTGAGAGCACAGCACAGCGACATCTATTGGCAGAGTAGGCTAACTTGAAATATTTATTAGTATTTAGCTCATTTTGCATCTTAAAGAAGCACTCAGAGATGCCAAAATCTAATCACTTGTTCCGATTGGCATTTCCAACAACTCCACAAAGTTTCATCCGAATCCGTTCCGCACTTTTTGGGTTATCCTGCTGACAAACAAAAAACCAACCAACCAACAAACCAACGCCAGTGAAAACATACCTCCTTCGGCGGAGTAATAAAATGGAAGCTCTTCACATTAGAAGATAAATCATTGAAATAATGGATTTTATTTTGATTTACTCATCGTTCATGATAGATAAGTCTTGAGTCTCTGAGGAATAGACGGCCGCATCATAGATGAAGATAACACATAAAAAATACGTTTATTGGTTAAATTAAGCCAGTTACATTGAAACATTTTTAATGAAGATTAATTAAGGAGAACGACTTGATCTATGTAATTTTATTAATTACCATTCAGTGATCAGAGGGGCTATAGCAGATACTCGTAATAGGGAATACTTATTTTTGAAATATTTCGATTTCTATCACATTTTGAGCTGTTTTATGGATGCAGATTTAAAATACGGATCATGCTTTTCTTTACTTAAATCTTATTAAATTATTCTAAATTATATACATAGAATATTACAAATCATTTTAGAAACGTATTTATCATATTTATGACAAAATGTTAGAATCGTCAGCCTGACTGAAGAGGATTGAATTTGAAGACGGCGTAAATAACTTGCTATGAAGAATAGCTTCTTCAAATATTTTAATTAATAGAAGTAATAAAAACAGATACAACAATCTGAACAATGAAATATTTCTAAATTAATACAAATAATTTTAGAGACTTATTTTTGCGTATTTATTTGCAAAATAAATATAATTTCGTTTTGTTTATAATCGGATTTCGTTTGAAGGTGGTTCAAAATGATGCTCTATGAAAAGGAGTTCTTTCTGTGTTTGAAATAATAAAAGAATAAAAAATGGATAGAACATTCTGAGAGCAAACCGAGAATATCAACAAATATCAAATGTTTTATCAACATTTTCCTAATAAAATACCAACACTGTGCACTTTTTATTTGAAGGGTTTGCATGATTTCACCAATAATTCTAAATGATTAACAATATAAATGTACATACATATGTAGTGTATGGGGGGAAGGAATTTTTATCATGTTTCGTGTGCTATATGTTGCACGTTCCATTATATTGTGGTATAGATAGCACCTTGAATACCAATGGCTAATATTGGTTTCGCTTCTTTGAGTTTGCTTTGCAAGGAATGTAATATATCTATAGTTTATACAAACATATGTGTGTGTGTATCTCTGCCCTGGATAAGATGTCTAAAAATAAATTGCAATGTGTCCATATCGACGTGTTTATCATGATGAGTGACTTTTTACTATAAAGTGTTTAACTATTTCATAACATAAAGATGCCAAAAAGGTAGTTCTCTCTAAAGTATAAAGAAAACTAAATGCTTTTATTTGCATGTATTCCTTCCTACTGAAACGATATCACTTTATTATTAATTTGACTTTGGGAATATACATATATATAGGTATATATATATATATATATATATAGATATATATATATATATATATATATATATAATATATTTTATTTTACAATTCTTGGTTTCGAAAACTCACCACTTTGTGTTTTTATATCATATATATATATATATTATATATATATATATATATATAAACACTCTAATACTAAAAAAATTACCCATTAACCATCTCATATGATGACAAAGTATTGGAAAGAATCCATTCAAAGGATTCGAAAACTACAGAGATGGTGGCCATGATGAAGATAAGATTTATGCTTTTTACTATTCTTATATTTGAATGATATTCGTACATCAACACATGTCAGTGAAGTGATAATGTGAACTGTACTTGTTGTTATTCAAACTTTTTTCTCTTTCAACTATTAACGTTACAGAGAAAGGTCTCGATTTTTATTCTTTTAAATATGTAGCATTCTTACTGTTATATATATTACAACTATGATCATTATAATCCTACAAATTATTTTTTTAAAGAGTTCAGAACAGAAAATACTCTACTCCCTTGTTCTTTCTAATTTTGCCAAATATATTGAAAATCATGTTTTTAGATCGGAAACAGTCTTTTTAAAACTGTAATGATTTTAAGTGTCTGCAAAATATTTAACTATTTAGATTCCACCTTTATCTTTCGTGCAGTTTGATAGAGTTGCGTTCATTCGGATATGAGCAATATATCTTTAAAAGTAATGAATAAATTATAGATTAATTAATGAAGCTGAACAAAAATACGTATCCTCCAAATATTGAATTAAGCCCCCAAACTATATAATAATTACATTTGATTCGAACAGTAGGAAGGGGAAATATTGAAAAATCAACTGATGGAAGCCATCTTTTAGGTATGGAAACAAACGAACCTCGATCATTGAATAGGTAAGTGAACGATTTGAGATATTTATTAGTGCCAACCTATAAACTATCGATCGAGAATGGACCACACTGTGATTAAAGAACCTCCAATGTCTCCCCAAATATTCCATCAGGATTCATCCAGTACATTGTAGTATTAGTATAAAAGATTAATAAATGGTTTTGTTTTGTCTATTTGATTCGATAAAATTGCATTCGTGTGGATATAAATAGGCATGAGATCATTAGTCTATCGAAGCTAAGATCTTATCAAAGAAGCTGACCAAAATTGACCTTCCTTTCTCGGGATTCCAACCTCCACCCCCAACATTGAGAGTTAAACATGCGCAAGGGACTGTGATAGCCGTGTGGGGTAAGGCGTGTTCAACTCTTAATGTAGGGGGCGCAGGTTCGAATCCTGAGAGGGATGGTCATTTTTGATCTACCTCATTGATAAGATCCTTGGTTCGAGTGACTAATTTTAATGCTGTATTGCTTATTTATATCCAATCGGATGCAATTCTGTTGAACCATATAGGCAAAAAAAAACCAGGCACTGACTAATCGCACTCCCTTAATATATAATTTTCCTCTTCTGTCCCTCAGACTAAAGCGTTAAAGTAAAGTAGCGCATGCAAGGAGAAAATAACAAAAAAAATTGGCCAAAACTTTGGTTATTTTCTTTAACGTTAGATATCGCTAGTCCATGAAATTTCCGTCACAATCCTATTTAATATCGGTTTTAAAAGGATTAAATTTGATGATTTGAAAATTAAAATCCCTACAACATTATGCGAGATTTCAAATTAATATAAAGAACTTTGTTATATTTCAAAGAGCTCTAGCATCAAAGCGCCCCTTACGGACTAAAGAAACTAAAATTTGGCCAATTCTTTTGTGCAAAAATTTATGCTATGCATGCGCTACTTTACTTTAACGCTTTACCCAGACAAGGTATTATTTACCTCATACTTACCAAGAGCATATATATATTAGGGGCTAGCTCAGGAAAGCGCTATTGTTAATTATGTTAAATAACGACCACTTGAGGGCGCTCCTATTTACAGAAGATAAATTATAAAACAACTAAGAATATTCCATGATCCCTGAGGTTGGATATGTAAGCTAATTTTATTTCGTATTAATTAATATATATCTCATATAAATAAATTCGTGATTAAAAAATTAAAAGATTCCTAATAATTGGATTCAGTAATACTACGCGTGGGATCTTTTTGTTTTTATTATATATATATGATGAAATGATAATAATAAAGTATCAAGAATAACAAGGCTCTATTGTAATAGTAATCCTTGACCGCATGACGGCTGCACCCTCACCATTCGCCACAATTCTGTAGCTGGGTCTCTAGTTATATATATCTTTGATACTTACACCAAAGGGAGGGGAGCTATTTGGATAGTTTTATCAAACACAGCTAAAAACTAGAGCACCGCTTTTCTTCTTCTGTCGAGTATCCATTATCATTATTAAACAGACAATCCTGAGCAAGGTGTTTTCCTTATTCGAAATGATGATCAAAATAATCATGTGAGATGAAGAGGAGTAAAAGCGCGGAAGAACTTTTGCCCAGAGATAATCCTCTAAAATATACAAATTCTTAGACTCTTCTTCATTCCGCATGAAGCTTATTTTTCCTCTGTAAAGACTTAGCTTAAGTTAGAACTATACCATGAGCTTGAATTTCATATAGGAATCCTTGCAAATAAAACTTTGAAAGAAATTCAAATATATTTTTTCTTTAATAGACATTTTTAAAATCCCTTTCATTTTTCATTTCATCCAACCATATGTACATATAAATTATTTAACAAAAGGGAGTCATTGAACACTCACATATATGTTCAATATGTACTCTCATATGAGAACAGGAATATTAGACCCTCTTAGAAAGAAAACCTGATTACATAATACTGCTTTAAAAAATATATTTTTCTTCAAGAAACAGCTATAAAGAAGAAAAGGACACAAAGAAGGAAACATGTCATAAGTGTAAGCTATTTAGATAAGATTTTATTTAAGTCTTAATCGGAATTATCAAAGAAGAAGAAAGAAAAAGGGAATGTGTGGGATGTGAGGTTTATACACATGCATTGAAAGGACCTTTATAGTAAGACATGGGATAGACAGAGGGTATCATCAATGTGAAGATAACAACAACGGCCTTTTTAAGAACATGGGTGATGAATAGAAAAGTATGTTTGATTTCAAGTTTTGTTTTTACTCTCAGGCTCGTCTTACGAGAACGTAATCCGAACCGATAGAAGTCTTTACTTTTTATTGATAAATAAATATGAACAAAAGATATTAATTATAAAGTTCTAAAGATTTTCTCAACCGAAAAAAAGGAATGATTTCTTAAGCGGTCATATCCATTAGTACAATGACAAAGTAATATTTGTATAGTATCCAATTCGACCACCGGCATATATATATATATATTTTTTTTCTTTTTTTTTTATTGCTACTCCGTATTTACAATCATAAATAACAGAACGGGCACATGTAAAATGAAATTGAACTTATGGTGCCCTTGCAATAGTGACCAATCCGGTCATCTATGTCGATCCGTCCTGACCATTATTCAAAGATGCGTGTAGTGAGCCAATCTCCAATTCTGTACCAACAATGAAATTATACTGATTGGAGATTGGTTGTGGTCCCCAAGAATCCTCGTTCCTCTTGAGTAAAATTCTTCTTTCCAACTCAAAACATGGCAGTCACAAGCCAAATGGATTGGATCTTCATCCGCTTCACCACAAGCTCTGCACAGTGGACTTTGCGATGGATGCATTACATGCAAGTGCCCTTCGGAGGAGACAATGGCCCGTCATAAATTGAACCAGGGCGTTTAGTTTCTTTTAGAAAA
>CP045902.1:19678796-19702519 GCA_013387185.1 Caligus rogercresseyi
AAAAGGTATATAGAATATAAGGTATGTGATATTTAAAAAGTGGCGCGGACACTTAATAAAAAGAATGTACCGATGATGTCATA
Organism: Caligus rogercresseyi; assembly: GCA_013387185.1. Classification (NCBI taxonomy): domain Eukaryota; kingdom Metazoa; phylum Arthropoda; class Copepoda; order Siphonostomatoida; family Caligidae; genus Caligus; species Caligus rogercresseyi. The sequence continues at coordinate 19,678,880 of CP045902.1, forward strand.
GTCTCTTTTATGATCATATTTTTTTGATTTACTTTCAGTCACGAAACCTCCATCAATATTAAAAAAGGGACATGAAAGAATGGTATTCTTACAAAATAACATTGATCTTTATGACTCCGTGGCTGTTTAATGCTTTCAATGCAGAAAAATCCTTGAGATTATCAACCATTGTTAATCTCAGAGGCCGCGTGATGCCCTCAATTTTTCCAAAAATCTGCAACTTCAATTTGGGCTTTAAAGAAAAAAAAACTTCTGCGGAAATATCCATGAACTCCTATAAATATTTTCTTTTTTTAACTTTTACAAGTTCTAACATTTTACATCGATATATATTCCTACTTTTGAATAGTAAACGTCACTTTTGTATAAAACGCATTTTAAAGGAAACTAATGACTTTTGATTTATATAAAATTGACCCATGTTTAATATGTCCTACGGTAAGGAAAGGTTTCGTTAAGAATAAACAATAACATCAGTCGTTGATTCCTGGACTCATTACTATCGAGGATTTCGACTGGAGTGGCGGTAATGTGTCTAAACTCTTGAACACGCCGCAACGTAGCTTCGGATCAATCATGGAGCAAGGAATGGAACCCACGGAGGAAATGACTCCCCAGAGTCTATCAAAGAGGATGATGTGTTGGAGACAGACGGACAGACCCTGAAGGACATTACCCCCCCCCCCCCCCTCCTCCTTAAGGCTGGTTGGCTGGCTTATTCCGTCTGCATCAAAGAAGATGACGTGTTGGACACCCCGGAGGGAGGGAGGGAGGAATGGACTTCCGTGAGAGAGAGAGAGAGTCCTGTCCTGTCGTCCTACTAGCCTATCTGCCGTCGTCTTCTATCTCGAGGAGGGGGATCCACCTGTCCTCCATCCACTCCTCCTGAAACAGAGCACCATTCAACAGTAGCCGCCGTGCATGCTATGAAGGTACCACATAAGCGACCCTGCATGAACCTGGGAGACTCCCATTCCCTACACACTCAAGAAGTCAGACCAAACACCACTACGCCCTTACCTTCATTGGCCTCACTCTTCACATCATTCTGAATCCATGCTCGAACTAAACATACTTTCTAACACCCTCAGTTAGAGGTTGTCTCCCCCATGGTGCTTGAGCTCTATGCTGAGCGTGATGACATCCGCTCCTCCATAAAATTACCCAAGTGGACAGGGGCATCACAAAGGCCGAGTCCCAAATCGCCAAGCTAATCCTACCGAATATGCATCCCTTGGACATGGCGTGTTATCACCAAAACAAGACAAAGTGAGGCGTCGATGGCCATATTATTATATTATTCGTATTATAACTACTCACGCATCTTCTTCCAGCCATGTCTATTCCAAGAAGCAGTTGCTGGAGTACTTCAAGAAGCCTCCAAAAAATAAGATCTTTCTTGAGCTGTGCAAATAGCAGGAATACCGCCTGGGAACCCGACTTCGTCCACATTTCATCTACACCCGACTTCCTCTTATCAGGTTCAAACGGAATTTTTTAATGTTAACGCAGGAGCCTCAATTATGGACCTCTCTGATCACCTTTACCGAACGACATCTCTCCACTGTCGCTTATCTGGATACGTCGAAGGGTCGCTCTTACATTTCCGATCTCGCTTTAGAATTCGCATACCACGACACAAAGAGGTCTCATTCGGACAAAAAACATCGAGGGATATCACAACGCCCTCCAAATAATTAATTATATAAATATTAGAATATATGGAAATTCATTTGTATTTTTAAAAATGAGTTACCATTTCCCCTAAAAATTAATTGACATTCGAAGTGGTGGGTACCATCCGGTCAAAAAGAAATTTAAAAAAATATTAATGATAGGCGGGTGCAACGTATCCGATAATATTTATTATATGTAGCCCGTAACTTACATTCTTATTAAAATGTGTTATTTATAATATTCACCTATTATATTATTTTTTAAATAAACAGTATACTTTACATGTGACTATTTTAATTATAATGAGTACATTGATTTAATTGCATGATAAAATATTATTTACTCTGCATTATCCAGCACAATAGAGTGATATGAAGTTCAAGAGCCTAGTGAGGTTCATCAAAATTCAAGAAAATAAATTTAGTTGTTGCTTATTCTGATTAATTTGAATTACGGATGAATGATTTTCAAAGCTCATTAACTTTTAAAAAATCGAAAGGGATATGAACAATTACGTATAAAAATATATTAAAAAACGTATAAATTTATGGTCATTTTTAAACAAACGACGACGCTGATCAGGAATGCATCCTTTTATATTTTGATTTCAGTAAACATTCGATGAAGTGATGAAGTTTGTAATGGGACGCTTTGTCCTGGATTCAACTATAAGTGTAATTAAGGTCTCAGAGAGCCATGGAAGGCTCCCTTAAGTTACAGCTTCATATAGAACAATAAGCGAGTATCCATCTTCACACTTTACTTCTAAAAATAAAATGAGGTTTTGGTTGTATGAAGAAACCTCGGGTATGGATTTTAGTTGACCACAGATCCCAAAAATACACAAGGATCAATGTATAGATCAACTAACTGAGTATATTTAGTTCTTTGAGAAAGAGTATACTGATAGAGATAAAAGCAAAAAAACTATAAATAAGAGCGAGTAAGAAAATATAGGATGCAAAATAAATTTGAGGTCCAATGAACTCCGTCCTCATTCAAAGTGCAGCACTCTTCCCTGAGCTCTGACCATCGTCTGGGATTGAGAACAGCTTCCTTCTGATAGGGCTATCGTGGTGATCAGTCGTGGAGCAAGTGCCCTAGCATACAAAGAACTGAAGGGATCCTGTGATTGTTTTGGGGATACAGAGTGGTGGAAATCTGGAGAATTTAGGGATCCATTGTAACCGGAGGAGGGGGAGGGTTCTCCAGATAATAAACAACTGTATAGATATTGTTTTATAATGATTTGTTTGAATTATAAGTTTATCAATATTTAAATGTATTTGTAATAGGGCACTAAGTAACTGCTAATTGTATCAAATACAAGGCTAAACTTAGTAAATCAAAAAAATGATTATTTGGTGTAGACCATATCAAACTTTATTGTTCTGCTATATTGTTTTTATTAGAGTTCAAATTTCTATAAGCTGGTTAGTCTTTATTATTTTCTAAAGGAAAAGTGAAAATAAACTGAGAAAATGTTCTTAAAGTTAGTTGAGTTAATATCTATAACGAGTTCGAGGTCGGTAAGGCAAGATGAATGGTAATTAAGAATATATAATTTTTACAGTCTTATTATCAAATTTATATTATATATATATATATATATATATACAGGGTTGTGAACGGAACGTAAAATTGAACGGCGTTCCGCGGAACGGAATAAATTGAACGGAACGGAAAAAAATTAACGGAACGCTAAAATTTGTCTTTTTGCGTTCCGTTCAAATAATATTCGAGAGGAAATCACCCAACCTCGATTTTAGTATGTATTATATAATTTTATCAGGTTTGTTGTCGGTCAATATATTTAATTATTTAGTTACTAACAGAACTTTATTTATTTCACTCTTTATCCCTTTCGATCATTATCGTTCTGACCTCCAAACTAAGGAGAGGGAAGCTGCGTCCAGGTGTAGGGTGTAAATTGATGCACTCTCTTTGGGATCAAACGAAGATTTGGAGCCTACTTTGAACGTAGGGAGATGCTAATTGCTTCAGCATATCTCCGTGAGTTCAAAGTAGGCTTTTTAGACATCGCAAAGCAACAGTTAGCAAAGAATTATTTACTTGAAGAGGCCGAAGAACTAGGAGATTTTCCTTTTAGTCAACTTTTGCAAGAACCAGCAGCGGAAGAAAAAGGCAATTTCTTTGCCAAGAGGCCGAAGAAGACTGACTCAGCTAAGCAGGAGGTTGACCGCTTGAGTCTGAGGCAATGGAATCAATTATTGCTTATAAAAGGATTAAAAAGATTTTCATTCCATATAATGTTATACTTCCCAGTGCCAGTTTGGAGAGACTCTTCTCCAAATCTAAACTTTTATTGCGAAGGACAAGACAAAACAGCTCCTTTTGGCAGTAAATAAATAGTGTAATTTATAAACTAATGTTATTCTTTAGATTGTAAATAAATAAACTTTTCATAATTATTCTCAGATAACGCAATAATTATGAGTAGTATAGACCGAGAAATTCGGTGGACCATATGTGGGTGGGATTTTTACATGTTTGACTTTTCATATTGTAACATTTTTCGGTCGGGGTAAAAAAATATGTTAATTTTTCGGGCCGAGCCTCTGGTTCAAATTTTTATATCTTAAATATTATCGAAGTTTGTAAAGTTTTTGGAACTTTAATTGTGGTAACTAACTTCAAGCCGAAACTATTAAAGCCTGGTTTAAAATTTATACCCGATACTTACGAGGATGCAGTGAAAAGTACAGAGCCTTCTTATGAGAAATTTTTTGAAATCCAATTTTTGAACGGAACGCAAAATTGAACGGCGTTCCGCGGAACGGAAAGAATTGAACGGAACGGGAAAAAAGTGGAACGCGTGCAAGCCTGTATATATATATATATGGTCTTTATCCAGGCTTGTGTGCGTTCAGTTTTTTTTGCGTTCAGCGTTATAAAAAATAGCGTTCCGTTCAGTGTTCTGTTCAATGTTTTTGCGTTCAGCGTTCCGTTAGCGTTCAAATATTTATAAAAATTACATTGTGTAATTTTGAAAAGTGAAAGTACTATTTAGGGTTTTTATAATAAAAATGAGCCCGAACCGATTTTCAAATGATATAAATTTGTTGACTGGATCTAACCCAGGGGTTCCCAACCTGGGGTCCACAGAACGTCTATATTCACAACATCAGAGGGTATTTTTTAGAAAAGAATTTCCCAAATAAGTGACGACGTTTTTTTAGAAAATAATCTCCAAACAAAGTGACGACTTTTTGTAGAAAAGAAGTGATGACATTTTTTTAAAAGAAAATAATCTCTAAACCAAGTGACGACGTTTTTTTAGAAAATAAATGATGACGTTTTTTTTAAAAAGAAATTCCAAAAAAAGTGACGACTTTTTTTAGAAAAGAATTTCCGATAAAAAGTGATGACTTTTTTTAGAAAAGAGTATTTCGAAAAATTCCTTTCCAATTAAAAATAAAAACTACATTAAAAATGTTTTGAAAAATTGAACGCTGAACGCAAAACTCTTTTTTTGCGTTCCGTTCACAAGCCTGTCTTTATTTAATATGATAATTTAATTTAGACAGGTTACTTGTGCAGAGGAAATACTATATTGGTTGATGAAATTGATATAGGAATATTTGAAAAAATATATTTGCTATATTTTATCAAACTGTGTGTGTTGTTTATTAAATGCGATGTCCTCCTCGCTAAAAACGCATTTGGATAATATTAACAATAAATAACACAGGTCAACAAAAATCAACTAAAAAATTTAGGTCGGACTAATTTTCACTAATTCTTATAGAGTTTTATCCACTGATTCCGAATATGGTATTCATTTTTCAAAGTTAGTGATAAATTCAGAGCTAAATGGATTTCAAAATTTTCAGGACTTTTTCGATTCAGATCCATTATTGACATACAAGGACTGAAGTATAGAAAAAATAAATCCAGCTTTTGTTCTTAAAGTTGCTCGATGTCTGTCTCTAGCAGATGGCCCGTCGGGTGCCCAGGCGGTGTTCCCGGAGGGCTGATTGTATATGGAATGCTTATTGGGAAGGGTTAGCTTAACGATTTGTGACTCGGCCTTTGCGATGTCCCTGTCCACATTGAAATTATCTGGAGGAGGTTGTCCTTGGTGGAGCGGATGCCATAGCGCTCCGTAGAGGACTCGGGCCCCATGGGGGAGATGGCTTCCACCTGAGGGTGTTGGAAAGTCTTTGCTTAGCTCCCAAGTATGGATTTAGAGTGACGTGAAGAGTGAGACCAATGCAGGCGAGGGCGTGGTGGTGTTCGGTCCGCCTTCTTGAGTGTGTGGGGGATGGGAGTCTCTCCCCAGTTCTATGCAGGGTCGCTTGTGTGGTATCTTCATGGCATGCCCGGCGGCTACTATTGAAATGGTTCTCTGTTTCAGGATGAGTGGATGTAGGGCAGGTGGACCCCCCCCCCCCCCGGAATAGAGGACGGCGGCGGATCGGTGGGTAGACAACTGCGCGTCTCATAAATGAATGATGTGTATCATTGTGATTTGTGGCTGGTGAAAGGATTGTGTTGTTGGATGTCTTCACTTGAATAGGATACTCCCTGATAGAATATGCTAGTAGGACGACAGGACAAGGGCAATGACTCTCTCTCTCTCTCACGGGAGTCCATTCCTCCCTCCCTCCGGGGTGTCCGACACGTCATCTTCTTTGATGCAGACGGAATAAGCCAGCCAACCAGCCTTTAGGAGGAGGGGGGGGGGGGGTAATGTCCTTCAGGGTCTGTCCGTCTGTCTCCAACACATCATCCTCTTTGATAGGCTCTGGGGAGTCATTTCCTCCGTGGGTTCCATTCCTTGCTCCATGCTTGATTTGAAGCTACGTCACGGCGTGTTCAAGAGTTTAGACACATTACCACCACTCCAGTCGAAATCCTCGATAGTAATGAGTCCAGGAATCAACGACTGATGTTATTGTATATTCTTAACGAAACCTTTCCTTACCGTAGGACATGTGAAACATGGGTCAATTTTATATAAATCAAAAGTCATTAGTTTCCTTTAAAATGCGTTTTATACAAAAGTGAAGTTTACTATTCAAAAGTAGGAATATATATCGATGTAAAATGTTAGAACTTGTAAAAGTTAAAAAAAGAAAATATTTATAGGAGTTCATGGATACTTCCGCAGAAGTTTTTTTCCTATTATAATAACCCGATCCTTGCGACAAAACAAAGTGATTGAATTGTCTCATTTTACACTCGAGGTGTGCTTGGAACTTATAGTGTCAATTATTCCTTTTACAAAAACGTTATCATAAATTCCTTATGCAAGAGAGTTTTATAAAAATATTCTAAGACCCTACTCCCACATAAATCCCGACAAAGGTTTCTCATTATGTTCTACAATAATACAATCTGAATGTCTCTAAGGCATTTTATTTAAAAGAGGTTTGTTAATATTAAGTTAAATCAAGTATTGTTTGTAAATAAATTGATGGATATTAGTTTGATTTCAATTGCTCAATATCAATTTTATTTTAATTCATCAATATTTCTTCTATTCAGACTTTTACTTTTTTATTAATCTTGTTTATAAATTTTAAATAATAATATATAATACTCCATTAAACTATTTAATAAGAACAAAAAAATAGATGTCTTATATTAAATCCTTAACATCAAATTATTAAACTGTTATTTGAGAAGTTTCTATGTGAGTTAATTTATTTTGTCCATAAAAGGTAGATGTCCTTATTGTAGTTGAAATAAATTGCTGTATCATATATTTCATGATTTGCGGAATAGAAAAAGAAGGTGATATAAACACATATCCAACTATGTCATATCACTTCTTCACATTATTTACTTTATTTATTACAATTACATCACTGGAGAGTTTATAGCTTTTATTCCTTTCTTTTCTACATAGCATTATTATAATCATCCTTTAATAAGCGATAATTCTTCCAAAAATGCATGATTTTCGATTCTTTCAGATTAAATAAATGACAATTGAAATATTCCTTTTAAAATATTAGTGATTTTTGTTTGTAAATCATCTTGATATTTAATTATAAGGAAATTTAAAAAATATCCCCAGCTAGCACGGCAGATGAAGTCGGACCAATGACGACTGAGAGCACGCCGGGGATTTATAAAAGTTTATTAAGTAAAAATTCTAAATGTAACATACCTTGTATTCTATATACCTTGCCCACAACATTCCTATTCAAACATTCTCCCTTTCACACGCCCGATTTTCTATCTCTAATCACTGTTTCCTCTCTGTTAGCTCATTTTGCATATTAAAAAAGCACTCAGAGATGGGAAGACGGAAGAAGTTTAAGCTACGTCACTGGGTTAACATAGTCCTGAGCTGATATATGAACAATAATACGTCAATGAATATTTTTTTAGCGTTTGTTCTTTCCTACTCCCTGAATAGAGACCCCATTTCATTATTATTATTAGTAGTATTTTGCTCATTTTGCCTATTAAAAAAACACTTAGAGATGCCAAAATTTAATCACTTGTTCCTTTGGCATTTCCAACAACTCCACAAAGTTTCATTCGAATCCGTTCAGTACTTTTTGAGTTATCCTGCTGACAAACAAATAAACAAACCAACAAACGCCAGTGAAAACTAGAGGCATATATACACTCAGAGAGTGTGTACCTCCGCCGATCCCACAACATTCCCATTCAAACATTCTCCCTTTTACACGCCTGATTTTCTATCTCTAATCATTGTTTCTTCTCTGTTATCTCATTTTGCATATTATATATAATTGATCGAGTTAATAAACATACTTTTTACCTCCGCCGAAGGAGGTATTGTTTTCACTGGCGTTGGTTTGTTGGTTGGTTGGTTTGTTTGTCAGCAGGATAACTCAAAAGTACGGAACAGATTCGGATGAAACTTTGTGGAGTTGTTGGAAATGCCAAAAGGAACAAGTGATTAAATTTTGGCATCTCTGAGTGCAGAATTAAGATGCAAAATGAGCTAAATACTAATAAATATTTCAAGTTAGCCTACTCTGCCAATAGATATCGCTGTGCTGTGAAATTGGGTGCCGGGAGCGTGTTCCTCTCGGAATTTCCGTCTAGGGGAACCCTCCCCCGTCTCTCTACGCCTCCCCAGTCGTGAAAAATCCGCCTCGGAAGGCTCATGACGGCGGAGGTTTGCACTCTCTGAGTGTATATATGCCTCTAGTTATATAAGCAATTCATCAGTCTTTTAGGTACATTTTTTACAAACCGAAATAAGATCCGGTGAGATGGGGATTTTCTATGAGAAAACAAACAATTCATTAGCCTATATATCTTGAGAGGAATTGATTGAAGTACTGAATCCTTGACTAAGATCCCTAATTTATCCAAGATTCAATACTTTTCCACTTTGTAAGTAGTCTTCACTAAGCTCGTGAGCAATATCGTAAATAGACTACAATATATAAGGAGATAGATTTACCATTATATTAAATTGATACATTCAAAAACCATACCTCTAACGGTTTTATCTAAGGGTTATGCTAATCTACCCACAGTACATGTAGACGCTTGCTAACGTACTTTCTTCATCTATTACTTGAGAATGAATGGCTCCATAGCAAGGCATTTACTTGCTCCTACAATATTGGTTTGTTAAATATTGCTCAATAACTCTTCTTTACTAGAATGCACATAAATATAACGGGCTTACCCCAAAGAGAATATATATCATCATCACAAACTTAAATACAGTCAAACCTACCATTAGCAGTCACTCAAGGAAACCGAAGAGTTGATGTATTTGACACTTACAAAAACATTCTTAAAAGTGCTCATAAGGGTCTAAACTTCTTAAAATCAGTTGTAAGATTTGACGTGGCTTCTTGTTTTGAATATAACCCGAGACAAAGCGGCAAAGATCTTAATGGAGAGCGCTGAATGAAAGTTAACCCTGAAAAAGTCACTTGGTGAAGTGTATGATACGATTGAACACAAATAATTGGTTTCACTTGGCCAGATAATCACTGAAGAAGAGTTTGGTTTTGCGTGATGAAGTTTTTGCTGGCAAAAATTTAATTGTACTCTGCCAAAATATCGAAAAGGGAGTGCAATATCATTGATAACATCCTATGTTCGACCGACTAATTTTAATGCTCTAATGCTTATTTATATCCAGTCGGATACAATTCTATCAAAACATCTAGGCACACAAAATTGGTTTAAGACTCTTTTTATCTCATCGTTCACGATTATTCGCGTTATTCCTTTGCATCATTTGTTCTATTCACCAGATTTGGCTCAATGCGACTTCTATATGCTCCCTAAACTGCATTTGGCATTAAAGGAAAGTGACACGCAGCGAATGAAACCATTTAGAAAACAACAGCCGACGTATTAAAAATTATTCCACTAAAGGACATGAAACCTGTAAGTTTGTGTATCGATGAGAACGTAATACTATCAATTTTGAAGCCTTTCTTATCAATTTGAAGACTTTTCTAGCTCTTAATGTTAAGGGATTGAACAACACTCCCAATACATTTTGAAAGGTGTTTATTGTTTGGTTTTCCAAAAAAGTAATTATTTATTTATTTATTTGATTTTATGTTTGTTAATCTTTTTTTGAAGTTTTAATTTTAGACTACAATGTCTATTTATGTATTTTAATACATAATCATTTCATTGAAATAAATATTTGTAACTTTAAAAAAACGTTAATACATTGATTATATAAAATAAAATAGTTTGTTCCAAAATATAATTTTTTTGTTCGATTTCTTTTGGAATGGAGGGTGTACAAGTGGTACTACTCTATCCTGCATGCTAGGTTAATTGGATGAGGAGTAAGAATTACAATTTTTTTTCTTAAACGTGATGGTTGGAGGAAGAGAGCAGTGAATAGTTAAAATCGTTGGTATAATGAATGAAAGTCTTACTTATTTCAACTTAGAGCTAGGAAATTCATCCTCAAAAACACACCAAGTGCTCTCTTCGGATGGACCTCAACCCTGTCATTGTGTAATCCTTTGATGGAACTCTTCAAATATCACCAATTATTCAAATAAATCAACTACTTCTATTCACAGAAATGATACTATAATGTTTATTTATTTATGTAATTTTTACACAAATCAACCTACTTACATATAATTGTATTTAAGTAGAAGTACAATTTTAATAAATACCTTTAAAAAAAGATATATGTTCATTATATGATATCGATAAAATGGTTCTTTGACTACAAGAGAAAAGAATGGGATACCAACTGAAAATTATTATTATCAATGAGTTTGCAAGCATCAACGTGCTACTATTATTATACCGTAAAATAAGTATCTCCATTCTACATCTGAACTCTTACCAGTTGAGTCCAGCCACGGCTTACGTCATCAAAAGTATGGTTTTTATATTTATTTTGAGTCCTCTCTATGGGACCCTTAACGGATCTCCAACAGGATAAAGAAAAGGAGCACGAGTAATAATTAATTAAGCAGTGGGGCACTTCGCGATACTTCCTAATTTTTGGCATGGCATTTTGTAGTGTGGACATCAATTCAGAACGGATGGTTTATCATTTCTCATGAGTGTGGATCAATGAAAGCAAATGGAATTCCTTAAATAGCTTGAGCTTGCTCAGCCCCTATATATATATATATATATATATATATATATATATATATATATATATATATATATGACGTGAGAACACTATTGAATACAGAACGAAATATAAGAAAAGGAGAAAAACTATTATACGTATTTTTGGTTATATTTACTTCATACGATGATGCTTCCATTTTTTATGATTTGAAATTATACGTTCTATATAAAAGAAAACAAAAATATTGACTTTCCATCATATTAGTTGGGTGTTTGTAGTTGGTTTTATGTCGATTGTTTATTACAATCAAAGGGTTTTCAATGCGCAATATCCTTCCAAAGATGGGAGGCCGTAATTTGTAGTGGAATAATTACAAATTATTTATGTTGGTATCCCTGTGCATCGATATGAATCTCCACCAATCACATGCTCCAACAAAACAATGTCTAGAATTATGCTTTGAAGAGAAAGAGAAATAAGGGGGGATCTAAATTCAAAACAATACGTCATGGATTTCTTGTGGATACATCATAATTAATTAGTTATTCTCCTGTACTTCGAATCAACTTGGATAGACAATTCAGAATCAAATCGTGGATTGTATTTTGTCGAATTGATTGTGTTTTGCTATGCAGAGATTCCATCCAGTCGAATCCAGTACATCCTTCATCTCGTGGACGTGGACGTGCCGCTCACAAAGGAAGAGTTTGCGCTCGCAAAAAAGGACATGCCGCTCGCAAAAAGGACATGCCGCTCGCGATGGAGGCTTGGCGCACGGAGACGAGGACTTCTTCCCCCTCCAGGATTCATATTTCCCGGTGATCCCATCCTCGTCATCCTCCGGCACAACGGAGATGCCTCCAAATCCACGAGTCCTGGTTCCACTTGGACTCGGCGGAGCGGAGGCAGGTCTGAATGGATCCCATGGGGCTCGGATCTCAACCCCCCCGTGTGAAGCTGACGACGAGGAAGACGATTATCCTGATGGGGTTCAGCTGCAAACTGAAGCGAATCTCCATTCAGGCACTATCTCTCGGGAGGGACCACAGCCAACTGGAAGACCATTAGAGAGTACCTGAAGACGACCGGGAAAAACTTCATCAACCTCAACGCAGGATTCACCTCAACGATTGTTTCCTAATGTGAGACAACGCCCGTCCTCACGCTGCCGCTTAAATAAGGGAGTTTCTGACCCAAAGGGACGTGAAACCGGTCAAATAGACCCCTACAGCCCAGATCTGAACCTCTTTGACCGATTCCTGTTCCGGAAGTTGAAGCATCTGCTCCGTAATGACGAGTTGGGGGGCATGATGAATCCACTACTGCTGTGCAGCGGGCGATGAAGAGGGTGAGCGAAGACGAGCTGTTCGGCCAACACAAGAAACTCTGAGAGCACTGCTACGACGTAATTGCAGCCGGAGGGGATTATATTTTCTAATTTAAAGTGTTTTTTATATTAATTTTATGAAAATAATGAGTTTTACTGGGCCAGACTATTCATGGTTCAACCTAATAATAAGCTATATGTGCGTATTTTGTTATATTTGTTTATTTCATTTGATCCAACATAATCTAAAAAACATTTGATTTAACTATTAATTGTACTTTGTAACACATTTTTGGTCCAATGTTAATAAATTTACGTTATTTTATAAATTTTTCATAAAGGATTTCTTGTCTAAATTGTCGAGCCTTTAGAACAGATGAAATTCTTGCATTGCTTTTTAAAATGTGTAATACGACAATATTTGCACCTATAACATTTGGTTATTTTCTTAATTAAACGTTGTTTGTATAAAGTACAACCTTTACATTCAAAACATCTAAATTTTTGTCCGCATTGAACGAATCAGAAAGGCCAGAAGCTCCGTCTGCTTCCATTGGACTTACAGAAGTATCTACAAAAAAGCATTGATTATAATACTTATGCTATGTCCGTTATGAATTTAACTTCGAACAAACTATCACCTTCATTGTTTATTGATTCAAGTGTCACATTAAATGAGTTAGAAGGACCATAATATATGTCAGCCTCCACAGCACTTACAGAATGATCTACAACTAAAGAAAAATACTTCATTTTTAATACACTATTGTTATGCTAGTTATTAATTTACCTTCAATAATACCATAATCTTCGTTGGATATTGATTCTAGTGCCATATTAAATGATTCAGAAGAACCATAAGATTTGTCAACTTACACAGAAGTATCTACAACTAAAAAAAAGACTGGATTAGAATAATTTATTGCTATGTTAGTTATGAATTTACCTTCAATCAAACTATCATTTTCTTTTGTTTTACTGTTGGTCTGATGTTCTTGATTGATCGACTCATCTACACTGACAATAGAATTGATGAAAAGCTTTTTCTTGGTTCCAGAAGATATTAAGAGAACAACATATTCATAAGGTATTCCTTCCCTTCCTTCGATAAACCGTGCTTTTCCAATAAGAAATCATCATTTATTGATGTAGGTACATCTGAATAACAAATGCCACGTTTCAGAATGTTCCTTTGTACACTTTCTGAGCTATCTGACCACTCCTTTAATGTCACTATTCCAGGAAGTGCTGACTTCACAGTAAATACATGAAATTTTTCATTCCTTTAATAGGACGGAAGTAGGGATGAAAGAAATTCTTCCAGTCATACCACTGAATTGGTGGGCATCCTTTCTTTTTCGAAGATATGACATTGAATTTCGCAGATGCTTTAGCAACCATATCTATCATATATTCAACTTCAAAGATTCTGGCTTGAATATTAATTTTTCTAAAATAAGTATTATTTCAATACTGGAAACAATCTACATTCCTTAAATGTAAAAACCCTTCAAGAACTTGATGTTTTGGGCTGTAAAATTTATTTTGGACAATCTCATGTCACGGAAAATTTTAAGAAAATTGAATATAAGATAAAACAGTCTAAGGCGGGTTTTAGCTCTCTCATTAATTGGAATATAACGTCCAGAATCCAGGTTTGGAATTCAGTTATACACCTGTTGAGGGTCACTCCTTATGACAATAAACTATTTAAGAAAATAGAGGAGCTGTGTTCATCGTTCATTTTCGGAAAAGAGACTTCCTCCTATTTATCTTGGAAAAGATAGTGTGTCCGAAAAGGTACGGAGGATTGGGACTTTTACCCATGGAAGAGACTTGGAAGGCCTTTCTCTTTTCGTGGTTTAAGAGACTGAATTGTAAAGACTCGTCATGGACGAATACAATAGTTTCTAAAATGGAATACGAGGGGAAAATGTTCTTTAAAAAAGTGAAAATAACGGGCCGAGAAAAATTATTGAATGTCTAAAGCTGTTTAATCCTTTTTGGAATAGTGTTGCAGGGGTAGCAGAATTTTTTTCACGCAAAATCCTTCCACTTGTGGGGTGGCAAGAACCGCTAAAGAATAATGACAGATTGGACTTCCTGAAAGGCACGTTTTTAAAAAAGAAGTTTGATTTTCTGGGCGTAATATTTCATTTTAATTTAGAATAAACTTTTATCCAAGAACTTGAGAAGCGAAGAATTTTAAGTACAATTGAAATAACAAGCAGGCAAATTGGACCTCGGGATTGTTTTTTAAATTTTATCAGTTTTTTGGGAAATAAAAGCCTAAGTCTCCTACAATTAACGAACGATATTAAATGTAAATATTTATGGCAAATTGAGAGGCACCGTGATAAGGTAAATGAAAATTATCCAATGAACCAAATTATAGAAAGTCTATCAAACAAAAAGTTTGATCACAGTTTATATTGGTTTCGATATAGAATAGTCTCAAACATCCTCACTACAAGCAATATCCATGGGAAAACACTTGAAGAAATGCTTTGCTTCTTTTGTAAGCTACAAAAAGAAACTCAGAGCCATTTCTTAGCTGAATGTGAAGCCACTAGATTTGTCCGTGATAAAATTGCATTAACAGTTTACTCCAATTTTGATATTATTTTAAGACGAAGCCAGTTTTCCTTTTTATATCGGCCCTTTTCAGGAGGAAATAAATTTTATAATTACAAAAACTTTTAATGCCTTGAACAAAGTCCGAAGCAATAAGATTGATTTACCAAAAAAATTGACTCTCTTTTAGATACACTCTTAGTAGTTTAGTTTTAGAGACCTCCCTTTTGTTTTACATCTATTGCGTTTGATCTTTTTAATTGGTCATGATTGTATAATATATCCCATGTCTCTATATCGGCCCAATTATTATTATAAGAATTTTGTATTTTGGATATGTGGATCTGTATGTAGATAATTGCAAGTGTTGTATAAATAGTTTTGTACGATGTACAAAAAAAAACACTCGATTTTTTGATAATAATAATAAGATTTTGATATAACTCCAAAGCTGCGGTCTGGAGAAAACTTAGCGTGATTTTCAACGTGGAAATGAATAGATATCTCCTCAAATAGGTCACACTTCACCATAAATCCAGCGAATCCAATAATAGTTTTATTTTTATTTTGGCCTCTACAATTTTTTTTCTTGGCCAACTGGTATCATTTTATATTTGAACAAAACAACAAACAATAGACATATTAAAAAACTTGAAAGAACATTTGGGTAAAAAACATCATTTCTTACGACATGTATCCTTTAAAACTTTAATGTGGAGTTTAACCATTGATAAAAACCCGAAATATCGGTGCATGATGCACTTCTCATTGCATATAATACATACTGCGTTTTTGTAATTATAGAATTTATAAAACGTTAATCGAGTCCAACATAAAAGGCTATAAAGTCACTTTTCTTAGGTTGATAAAAAACTTAAATTGTCGATTAAAAGATCGGAAACGGATTTATATAAAGGACCAAGATATGTGTAGTCATATAAAAAGTGGTCACTGGACTCACTCTCCGTACGGCAAAAAGAACATTTACTATGATCTTGCGTAAAATTTTTGTCTCGCACTTCGAGTGTACCAGAGAGAACACGGTATTTAAACCACTTTTCTGATGACGACAGCATATCACTTTTTATCACACCTATAGCTTTAGCCACTGGAATATTTATACAACGTCTTCTTAAATAACACAGGTCTGCGACCAAAAAACTACATAGGATTTTTTACTTTTCTTACAGATTTTGACCTCCCAAAAACAGAAAAAACATTCAATTATTATATCACAAAAGTTTTATTTGATAATGGAGAACAGCGGCGCCGGATTCATTTCAGAAATGGGGAGGGGGGGGCATAAAGTGATTTTACTCCTTCGTCAATGAGAGGAGGAAAAAGTGGGGGGGCATTGGCCCCTTGGCCCCCCTGTTCCGGCGCCCCTGATGGAGAAAAACAACCAGATCTGTTGGGAAGACTAGGAATGTTTTAACATGTCGAGACAAGTCAAATAACGTACATACATCACTTGAAACAAAGAAAAGCTCTCAGTAAATATACTGATATTCAAGTGAACAGTGCTGTTGCGTGTTAATCATGGCTACAAGAGGTTGTGTTATTTCTCCAAACAGTTTTTGTTACATCTGTGGTGAATTCACAATTAAAAGTCAACAGAGAAATATAAGTGATTTTGTAAGGAAAGTTTATTTTGCCTACTTTAAATTAAAACTTGGTGATCAAGATAAACCATGGACCCCGCATAAGGTGTGTAGAAGATGCGAAGAAGATCTTCGTTTGTGGTTTAAGGGAAAGAAAAATGCATTTCGATTTGGAATTCCTATGATATGGCGTGAGCAGAAAAATCACACTACTGACTGCTACTTCTGCTCAGTTGACATAAAGGGATTCAATTCAAAAAACAAAAGAAACATAAGTTATCCTAATCTTTACTCAGCTATACGTCCAGTGCCCCATAGCTCCGAGATATCTATCCCACAACCACCTTCCAGTTTGGATGAGTACTCTAGTGAGTTGGAGGACGAAGCCGCGTTATCTCCTCCGGATGAATCAAGCTCAGATTTATCTTTTGACGAAGATGAAAGGCCTCAATATATTCTCAAGGTGAGCTCAATGATTTGTTAGAGATTAGGTCTTTCAAAAGATGCAGCCGAACTGTTAGATTCTAGATTAAAAAATAAAAACCTTTTATCACCTGGCACTTCTTTCTACTGGTATAGACACCGAGAAAAATAATTTACTAAGTTTTTCACAAAAGAAGGAAATTTAGTTTTTTGCAACAATGTGGAAGACAATCGAAGAAGAACTCAACGATTCGCTCTGGTATGAGTCATCTGAATGACGCCTATTGACTCATCTAAGACAGCCTTAAAGAAGAAAAATGTTATAAACACTACCTTGGTACCACCAGAGAAGGTTTTGTTGCCCCCTCTCCATATCAAATTGGGGTGATGAAACAATTTGTAAAATTTGCAAAAGGATGGAGACTGTTTCAAATATTTATGTACAAAATTCCTGCAGCTGTCAGAAGCAAAGTTGAAAAAGGGAGTTTTCACCGGCCCCGAAAGAAAACTTTTAACGGACTCTTCATTTGTGGAAACTATGAATGAGAAGGAAAAAGAAGCTTGGGTATGGTTCAAGGACGTAGTGCGAAAGTTTTTGGGAAATACTAAGAATCCTAACTATAAAACCATTGTGCACGGATGCTAGCAGCATACGAAGTTCAAGGCTGCAAGATGAGTTTGAAGGTTCATTTCTTACACTCTCACATAGACTATTTTCCCGAAAACCTGGGAGCTTACAGTGAAGAGCAGGGGGAGCAATTTCATCAAGATGTCCGTGATATCGAGAGAAGGTACAAAGGGCGATGGGATGTCACTATGCTTGCTGACTACTGTTGGCTGCTTAAGCGAGAAACTGAAGATGAAAATCGGGAAAGGACTCGTCAAAGTATGAAAGAAAAGAAGATAAGGTTTCATAAAGAACATGAATAAGTATATGTATCAAAAAAATTATTCGTTTGCTTTAAAAAAATACTAATTGTTTAAAAACTTTAAATAAAGGAGTGCTTTAACTAATTTTTGTGTTTGAATTTGCAAAAAATCCTTATGTGATAGGAAAAAATGGTCATCACTTTTGAAATCAGCCTACTTTAAAACATATAATTCATTAAAAATACCTCATGCAGTTGGCAATTTTTTTTTCGCAGACCTGTGTAATTAATGAAAGGTTCCATTATAAGCTTCAAACAAATTTTCCGCAGTTGGGAGGAAGAGGTTTCAGCCAGACGCAATCTGATTGGTACTGCAGGTCTGTCTACAGACTCGTACAAGCCAAAAATAGACTGGAATTGCTTGAAAGCCATTTTATTTAGAAGCAAGGAGGAATCTGCCGTTTCTGCAGCAAAGTCAAGTCCGACTGTATTTATTCCTTTGAAATTTATGGAGCCTCTTGTAGGAAGCTCCCATCTAGGCTCTTTTCATACGATTTAATTTTGCTGGTGGCTCCTTTTATGCTCTTCTCCCATCGTCCAGAAAACTCCGATAATCTTTGCAACACCTCCCTCAGTCCGAAATATGCCCTCTCCGTATATTTTCCTCCGGAAATTTGTGAGAGATAATGACTCAGTGGTTCTTCTCTGTCCACATATTTCGACCCAGTACGTATTTAAAGATTTCCATAAATTTACAAAATCTAGAACAGATAGACCACCGTATGTAGAGGATTGTGAAGTCTTTTCATCGATATGTTTTTTTTTATCTAAATTGAGGAATGCCAATTGCATATACTTAATCATCTGCAAACTAAAATTGATATTTAACTAATAAAACTTAATAAATATGATCATCACAATACCCAAAATTATCACATTGAATTTGAAGATGGGGAACCGGCTCGATACGATACTCATCCCAAGAAGAAAAGAAAAGGTGGATAAACAAACTCTTTGACCACTAATTGGAATTTGATCTTTTTATCGCTTTATATTAATTACTGAAAAATATCTAAGGCATATGCTTCAAGGCTCGATGGAGATATGAAAGACATTTCAAGGCATTGTCGATAGACGACTTCTTCTCGATTGAACCAATTAAAACATGGCGTCTTTGCCCATTTATATCCAAAGGACCAAGAACACAGTGCAACGACTGAGTATAAATTGATTAATCTTTTGAAGCTCCTCTTCATCCAAAATCTCGAAGTACGATGTCAACATTATCCATTTTAATGGTTGAAAATCCACGAAAATAGAAATCACAAAAAGCAGAAGCAACTATTTGAATAATACTATTGTAATGCCGCTTTAATTACGGACAACATATATACGGACGGAAAGGCTGAAAGAGCTGCTTGCATACTAGGTCCATTAAAAACAGAAGGGAAAATGAACGCGCTAAATAAATAAATTTGTTACGCATATATCAAAACAGTATATTTTTAATCAGTTTGTCCAAGAACAAAGTAAAATTAAAGTAATTTAAGTAAAAATATAGGAAATACAGGTAAATTCAGCTCTATTTGACATTCCTCTCTTCCGACCAGCCATGAATCTTGTCATTGATGGACTGTACAAAGTTCTTAGACACACAGTTGAAGAATTTAGCAGCAATAGACGGAACAAATGCTTGAAACTGTGAGAGCTGTCGCACATCTGACCAAAGATTGAGTCAGAAGCAGAGGTGTTCGAGATCTTCTTGGTCAGGATGTTGACAAAGACAGCTGAGGGAAGCTACTTGCAAGGAACAGCTCATGGGTGTAGTCATCGTCAAAGAACTCAACTTTAAGCTGTAACGTATGCATGCAGGTGAGGTACACAAGGTCACTGGGAGTGACTTGCTGCTTCCTTCTTCGTCGTCTTCAAGCAGCTCCAGGTTTGCCAACTTTGACGAGCACCTGCAGCACGTGTCATACACTTCTTGATGACAAAGGAGTTGATTACTGGCAGCGGCACCATGGCGACCACGTCTTCGTACTAGCAGTAGAGACTCTTCACCATGAAGCAGAGGAAAGTTTTTGGACCTCTGCATTTTCCATGCCGTAAAAGTGCCCGTTTCTATTTGACTCAAAGGAGACCACTCTGGTCCACGATCTCCTGAATGAACCGCCCATTGCGCCCGATGACCTTCCCCGTGAGACTCCGTGGGACTGATTCATGTCCTCTGAAAACTCGAGGAGCTTCCTCACTTTTCAAACGCACTCCTTGTTGTTCCCTGTGACACGTGGGCTCCGATGGCTAGGCCCATGAGCTCACTGGGCACGTGGAACTCCTCTGTGTAGCCGTAGGTGCTCTGAATCCGCGTGGCCTCTAGGTGCCGCTCGACTCCTCCGTCTTGCTCTTGAGGGGAGGACCTTCTGTGTGAAGTTTTGAAAGTGCATGCCCTGGATCATGGCGGCTTCCGCTGCGTGTCTTCGTCCGTCCTCACAACCCGCAGAGACCGCTTGGGGGGGCTCGTACTTGACGGAGCAGGAGTTGATGGACTTGACAAAGACGGCGTGGAAGTCTCGTCCTCTGCGTAAATGTCCTCCATCTCCGAGGGCAGCGGATCCAAAAGGAATAAAAGTCCTTGCTTGGATGAATGGCATGTTGGATCGGGGGCAAAGCTGGTGGACCACTTGGTTGAAACCCGGGAGCTCCCGGCGGAGGCAGAGCTGCAGAGGACGGCCACGTTGCTCCAGAGCTCCTTGACGCGTGCGGGCTACCAGCCAAAGGCCTCAGAGTCCCGTGCGGTGTTGAGGACTTCTACTTCATCCCCAATACTGAAGCTGTGCGTCCCCGGGTGGCTCGTGGGGGGGAGAGGGCATCCGGACGGAGGAGAAAGGGAAGCGTGAGAGGGGGAGCTCCGAGGGTCGAAGCCATGTAGACTTCCTCCACATGGCATGCTGTAGTAAGCACCTCCACATGATAGGAACCGGAGTACCCTTACTCGGAGACACGGAAGAGGGTGAGGACATCTGGGGACACAACACTGAGGCACAGCAGCAGCTGTTGTGCCTCCTCCCGCCTTGGACCTTGGATCTACTCTGCTAGAGGTTTTGTTATTCTTTTGAGAGCCTTTACGTCCTTAGCTATGTTGTCCTAGCTTTAATAAAGTATTAAATCTACTAAAAAAGAGGTTGTAAAAAGGGAGACTACTGCCTACTCCATTTTATATTAGAAAACGTACATTAACTATGAACAACGTAATATGATTGGTTAAAAACACAAGAGCGTGCAAGATGATGCCAACATTCCTGTTCAATTTTTCATTTGATTCGCTTCTTCATCGACAATATTCCTTAAATATCGCATCAATTAGAGGGCTAATTGCAAAAAAAAATAGCAATATAAAATGGAGAAGAGTATATGAATAATTACTATATTGGTCAGTCTATTGTCACCAAAAAAATCTGAATTCAAATAGTGTTATCACGTCACCACACAATATATATATATATATATATATATATATATATATATATATATATATATATATATATATATATATATATATATATATATATATACACACTCTTTGAAGCCCCCTTCTCTTTTCAACCCTAACATGTACAAGATTAAGTCATTATCCAAGTCGGTTGTGTTGAAACCCAACTCTAAATCCCCACACTTCTTGAATCCTCCTTCCTTTATCAAACCCTATAGTATGTACAGGGGCGTTCTGCTAAATCTGGAAAACTTTCAACTGAATCAAGATCAATATATGGGACAGCTTAAAAAGTTTTAATGCCATTTATTTATGCATAAGGTACTTACATACAATTATTCAATATGTCCGCCCTCAGCAGCAATGACTGCCTCAATACGGCTCTGAATGCTTTGCATTCGGCGGTAACGTCCGCGGCTGGGAGTTTGCTGGCCTGCCTCTTGATGGAAGCCTTGAGGGAGGTTACATTGGCATGGGAAGTGGTGCCGACATGCCTCTCCAACTCCCTACATGTATTAGTCCATGGCATTAAGGTCAGGGGAGTTGGAGGGCCATGTCTGGGGGTCCCAGAAAGCCAGGGACGTTAGCCTGGAGCCACTCCTGGGTTTTATGGCCTTGTGAGCGGGGTAGAGTCCTGCTGGAAGAGGTACACTCCGTTGTAGGACGTCCCCGAAAGCCTTTCGTCCATCCAAGGCTAAAACAGCCCCTTTAGGACGCCCAGGTACACGTTGATGTTGATCTCTCACCCGCCTTGAAAAAGTGGACGAGGACGGTCTCCGGCAGTGCTGACATCACCTAGGACCATCATAGAGCCATATTTGTGTCCTGAAACGACTTGGGGACCTCCTTCTGGTCTTGGCCAACCAACTGTCGTTCTGGCGGTTTTGCTGGAGCGGTCCATAGTGAAGATCTTCTCGTCTGAGAAGAATTTCAGAGGTGGAGAGGTAACCGACTTCAACGAATTCAACCACCTTTTTGCACCTCCTCAATCTGACCTCCTTCATCCTCCCTGTCAACAATGGGCCTGGCTGTGCTTGTAAGATTTGATATTGAGCTCTTTGAAAGCCCTGGAGACGGTAGCCCTGCTCACGTTGAGCTTTTTGGCCAAGACTGACATTGGGGTTCCGGATTGGCCGTTACCGATCGCTTTAAGCTGGCACTAAGAAGGTCGACGTCCTTTTCCTGGTACCAGATCTGTCATGGAGCTTCTGGAGACGTCCCAGAGGCCTGTGACGACGTCATAAACTGTGCTGGAGGGTTACCCGGTGATGGCCTTAGCACCATGTCCCGAGCGCACTAATTCAACTACAATTTCACGTTGCGTTCCTCCATGGCTTTATATTGTTTATCACGCCAAAATCGGAACAATTGAATAGTTAAACACCTAACCTATTTTGCTATGGCCTTAAAACTTTCCTAGGAGGCTCTATTGTTTGTTTTTGATGCAGTTCAAAGTGTTTTGGTTTTAGCTGAACGACCCTTACACATTAATATATTGCAGTTTGTATTTAAAATTCATCAATGCTGGAGGCTAAGGATGATGGAAAAAATAAAAGAAGCCTTCAGGCGAAAAATATGCCTCTTCCCCTTGCCCTCTTTAATAAATAACATGATTTAAAAAACCTCAGTTGACATTCAATTAGTTAGAAATATAACAATATACATGCATGCATTCATCCAGGATTTTCTCTGCTTCTTAAGAAGGAGGGAGGCAGTACAGGACTGTATTGAGAAGGATAGAAATAAGACCATTGTATATCCATAAGTTAGTAGTATTGTGAAAAACCGAATGTCTACATATACGCCCGGCAAAAGTGTGCGTCTTGAGAAGAGAAATGAACCGATAATATTTCATTTTATGGTTTAAAATTCTAGAGAAACTTACCATTCTGAAAAATACTTATTGTGCTCGAAACAAACCTTTTTCTTAAGAGACGTAAATCATTAAATCTTTTATATATGAAATAGTATTGAAGAGTTTGTTTAGGACCCACATCAAGGGTTGAACAAATTTCCTTGGTTAGTGAAGGAATAGGCTATTATATATTTATATCTCTATGTCGATTTCAAAAATATTTCGTTACAATTTTATATATATTTGTTAATATGTGGCAAAAATCTATAATATACTGATGGAAATC
>CP045902.1:19702619-19712690 GCA_013387185.1 Caligus rogercresseyi
TAAGTGCTGACCAAGGAATACTAGAAGCTAACTGGAGGATGACGTCATTACGGGCACTCCCTTTATGCTCAAGTAAGGGCCATCATTATTAGTTCAATTGTAATATTTATTTCAAAAAACGTGGTTGTGTAGTGTTATTTTAAGTTCTTTATATTCTGTGTTTCAAAGTGGTTTACAAGTTATCTGCTTCTGTTGTAAACAGGGATATAAATATGCCAAAGAGGGACTACTCTTTCTCAAACGATCTCTTTGGGAAGCTCAAGAGTCACTTTGATATCCACAGCTTTCGCCTCAATCATCTGTCAGCCATTAATGCGGCCCTCTTGAACAATGTCACCTCTGTCCTTATGCCCACGGAGGCGGAAAGAGTCTCTGCTATCAGTTACCAGGGTGGGAGTCACTGTAGTCCTATCCCTCCTGGCATCCCTCATATATGATAAAGTCACAAAGCTCGACGGTCTGGGAATCCCTGCAGATCATCTCATCGGGGACGACTATGGCCGGCAGCGGAAAATATACGAAAAGCTCCGTCTCCTCACGCCCCAAATCATATTCCTCTGCGTGACTCCCGAGAAGGTATCTGCCTCTCAGAAGCTCAATGGAGTCTCTCGAAGCCTTTATTCGCGGGATCCCCTCAAGCGATTCGTTATTGATGAGGCCAACTGTGTGTCTCAGTAGGGACACGACTTTCACTCGTACTACTAGCTTCTCCATAGGTTACGAAGTGATTTTCCCCGAGTCTATTTTATGGCACTAACGGCCACCGCGACGCCCTGCATCCGAACGGACATTCTACATCATCTAAAAATGAAGTCTCCAAAATGGTTTCTCTCTTCCTTCAACAGACAGAATTTGGCCTATGAGGTCCAACCAGAGAATCCATCCAAAACTGCTATGCTGCCCTTCCCGTGGACTGCTACCGTGAAATGGCTATTAAGCTGCCTTGCTCCAAGGGTGAAATAATGGACATTGTTCATATGAAGGAGCTTTAATACAAGAGCTACGAGGAGGAACTTATCCCAATTTGCCAGAGCTTTTTGGACCAACGGTTGAGTTATTTGGAGGATAAGGAATACGCTGCATTTCTAAATAGCGAAGAAGGCTCTGGGATTTTCCGTATTTTAGCTCGAGCATCGAGTCTATTGGTGGATGGATGTCCAAGTCAAAGTAAGAGTTTCTAACTATTCATCAAAAATAAAAGTACCCTTTTTTATCTTAAAGCAATTTAAAATATGAATGATTTTAAAGATATATATATATATATATTAATCATAACTTTTTCATTTTATGAAATAGATTTTTACTTTATCACAATATCAAGCCAATAAATAAGTAAATAAGTATTAACTAAAATTAATATATTGAGTACATTGTCCAATTTTAATAGTATCGTAGCTATACGTAGCTTTTATTCTGTTATTGACTTTGTTTTTGTAATGAAATGCATATTGCATCATCTGTTTTTAATTAAATGATGTTAAGGTAGTGATAAAACAGGATAGAGTTACGCTATGACGTTAAATTTAATATCACCTAAATGTTTATAATTAATTCTTCATATTGTAATAGGGGCGGAAGAGGCAAATACTATCGGGGTCGCTGTGGCTGAATGTTATCTTTCCGTGGATGAAAAAAGTCTGGCTCGACCTCAAGCCGAACCGGAACGCCCTCAAACGCAACGCCAGCCCCGCTAAAACCTCCTCAAGATCCTCTGATTTGAAACTCATGGCACCTCCGAAACTAGAAGTTTAATGAGGCTGTGTCGTTTCAGAGAAACAAAGATCGTCAGATATGAAATTTAATTTGAAAAGATTTTTTTTTTATTACAGTCTATTTCACAATGAAAACATATAATATTGAATTACTTGTTTGTAACTGTTAAACTATGTATCGTTTGTAAATAATATATATATATTACTATTGTGGAAACTATTGTTGATAAATAAAAAGTATTAAAATATATATCACACTCGCTATTCATTTTAAAAAAAATATTATATCTACTTGTTTGATCGTTGAATTATAAATTATTGAAGTGAAAATGACTCATTTAGCTATAAAATACATATAAAACTTAATTTATTGCTATGTTAATCAACGTATCATGGCCTTAACTTGGAAGCTACAATTTTTCCCTTTCCTTTCCAGTTAGTTTCTAGTATTCCTTGGTGCTGACGTACCAACCATTTTTTAAATAACAGCTCCTACTAGGGTTTTTTATAGTTTCAAGAAGGAAAAAGAAAAAGAGGGTACTCTTTTTGATGTTTTTAAGTTATTTTTTAAATACGTTTGCTTTTCCATCTTAATTTTCATACAGTAACTCCCTCACATGAATACATTGATCACGTATTACTAAAAAGTGGCATAGCAGAAGATCAAGCGAAAAACTACTTTCGTTGTCGAAGAACATAAAAGACTTGACACTTTGGTCACTGTTGTGTGTTACGGATGCAACACCAATGTCATAATATGGTAAGGAGTAATAAAAAGACTCGAGTTATGTATTAAAATACCACTTCAGTGGATTATTTGTCTTCTACACATGAATGAGTTACCTTTTAGAGAAGTTTTTAACCATTTAGATGGCGCACAAAAAGGACCTCGGACTTATGAAGGTACCATAGTAAAATTAATAATACAGACTTTACCAAAAATTCATAAAAAGTTTTTAAATACTTGTAGGAAAAGTGAAATACATAAATCAAAGTTTACTGTATTCTTTAAGCTCAGATAAAAATATTTATACGAAATTACATTACGAATACAAACAGGAAAATTTTCGATTCAAGCTTTTGCTACAGGTCTCCAGGAGCATTTCATGAGGCAAAATGTCTTACCAAAGCTACAGAATTTTAAGATCCTATATTTCACAAAAGGTCCATGTGAGTCTCACATAAAACTTGTAAATTTATACTAAATTTTATGCTCCTATATGGTTTCAAACCAAGTTAAATCCTCTTTTATTGAAGGCTCAAGCATTGTCAATTCGCCATAACTTATTACAAGAGATTGATGAAAATTTAGCCCCTTCAATAGAAAATTACTCAAGAGAAACGCTTTTTTGCCCACCCTGAAAATATATTGCTAGAAGGCCTAACCGATAAATAAATGGAAACAAGAATATTTGCCCAGGAAAAAGTTTTGTTTGTAAAGAATATTAAAAACAAAGAAATTTTCAACTACCCAAAACTATCAGTTGTAATTCTAAGAATTTTTTAAAATCTTATCGACTGGTCAAATATAAATTTGTCTGTTCCTCCAATTGTGCTGAGGAAGATCTTATAAAAGCAAAAGAACATCCTTTAAAAACTACTAAGTATCCTTGCCATTCACAATCATTGGAAAGAGCCGTAAAACTAGTAACGGAGGCATCTGCAAAAGTTTATGGATATAATCAACGTCATAGATTTATATTCTCAACCATGTGAGGGAGTTTACTGTCTGAAATTAAGATGTGAAAAGCAAACGTATTTAAATATAACTTAAAAACATTAATATGAATACCCTCTTTTTCTTTTTCCTTCTTGAAACTATAAAAACTTAGTAGGAGCCGTTATTTAAAAAATGGTTGGTGCGTCAGCAGTTATGTTCATTTATTGGCATTAAATACTACTTGACGAAAATTTGCAAAAAATAACAAAGTCATAAATTGATCATAGCTATATTTTGTAAAACTAAATTTTTCCAAAATGAGTAATAACAAAAAAGTTTTGCTTCATAACGAAACCTTTGAACGCAATTTGGGGGGGGGGGGTAAGGGGGGGGGTCAAACCAAAATCCATTTTTCTAACGATCATTTAGTTTCTTATGACGCAACTTTCGCGGGGGGATAAATTTTGATATCTTAATATTAGGTTTCTATAATACCCCTATATATATATATACATATATACATATTATATAATATATATATTATATATACATATATTAGGGTGATTCTTATTTCACGGTTTTCAGATTTGAGAGTCGGGCTCCCCTGTGATTTTACTTTAGTGCATAAAGATCTTCTTGTGAAAGTTTGACGAAATCGAATAATGGGAAGTGTCCGCTCAACGGGTCCAAAAGTTATTAAGTAACTTATGTAGTACTTTTTTTTGTTGCCATTCGATCGCCTCTAATACCCTTAATTTCAATGGTATTTCAAACAATTTGCCACAAATGTTGGGTATGATTGGAAGGATTCCAAATCAGATTAATTTTTTTAATGTGCATCCCAAAAATTCAACGATAAATTTAAGTTTTAATAGTCACTTTTATGGAAAATACCCAAAAATGAACATTTTGAATTTTTTTTATCTAGTTTGATTTTAGATGTACATAAAAATATAAACTGATTTGGAATCTTT
The DNA here is from genome assembly GCA_013387185.1 of Caligus rogercresseyi. Lineage (NCBI taxonomy): Eukaryota > Metazoa > Arthropoda > Copepoda > Siphonostomatoida > Caligidae > Caligus > Caligus rogercresseyi. Next base: position 19,706,966 of record CP045902.1, read on the forward strand.
GCGAGCATACTATGTACATTTTGCGGCAAAAGTGTTTAAAAATAGCATTGAAATATATTATATATAATATTAACTTATATAATTATATATATATATATATATATATATATATATAATATATTATATAATATATATATATCCAATAAACCAGTGTTAAGTACAAAACTCTACATACTTTGCTTAATGAATGGGAATATGCAAAATAAATATATAAAGACTATTTCTTATTATAAACTATGAATCTCTAAATCAATGATGCATTGTGATTCTCTAGTCATTTTTAAGATCATTTGGGAGTGAGTAGCTCAGTAACATAGGTATTCTCAGTCCTAACAATCATCACTGGCTCATGAAAACATGCTGTGGTTTTATTTGTAATAACTGCATATTTACTTTTTAGCTAGCAATAATATACATAACTCAGCCTGCCTTTATTGATTTGTACACTTACAGAAGGGCATACATGCTAACCACGAGCCACAAGACTATAAGATGATTCCATTGTTTAAAGTGGACTCTCAAATTCATATATTTATGACAATATTCCTTTGTTTTGCAAAAAAATACAAATAATATTTCGTATTTTTCGATTTATAAGTTTATTTATATATTTGTTTCAAATTTGGTGTGAAATGAATAACACATACGTCATGCCGTCATTGCCAGGCATGCCAGTCATGTAAGTTAGTACAGTTGTTCTTTATTTTGTTTTCATTTTAAATAGCCCTTAAAGATGAGTATTATATTTTTGGAGGCTGACTGTATGAACGAACCTTGGATCTGAAATGAATCAAAATCTTCCATTTGACCAACTATATATATATATAATAACTGGATGGTCTATAGATTGAATAAGAAGAGGGAACAGCAATGTTGAATTTAGAAACTTTTAAAACAAAGATAAGAAGAAAAGGAATCATTATTATTATCCTATGAACATCAAAGCCTTATGCAGTAGATAAAGAGAAAAAATATAAAAAACAACCAAAAAATAGTAATGAAATAAATATCAAAATATTTTTCGTAAAAAAGCCTGACATCTTTGGTATTTATGATAGATTTGTCGTTCTTACATTCCATAGTATTCTATATAGTGTAGATTATATTTAATTATTTCCCTCGCGTGGCAGCCATTTTAACTACACTTCTGACGTCATTAAGCTGATGAATGTTTCCTCTCAGTTGAGTATCTAGTTCGATTGGTTTTCCCCATAGAGATATAAAGACATAGAGACTTATTGGATTCTTCAGAGGAATATGGTTTTGTGCGCAATACAAACAAATCTTTCTATATCTATGATCAACTTACGATGACGTAGTATAAATTACTTTGTTTATATTGGGCACAGAATACAGCTGAACGATGTTTCTTTGCTATGGATGGGAATAAGCTCTCTATAGCTTTATATCTATATGGTTTTCCCTTCCAGGTTCTTAGTATCCCTAGAGTTGTCAAAGGGAGTAAAACCTTATTTACTTGTCTTAACATATATATATCTGTCCACAAAAAATCCGTTTCTCACTCTCTTTTCTTCTGGGTTCCACAATTACTTTAAAATTATATCAAGACATTGAATGTATTGGATTCATGGCTGTATATAGACAAATTACTCAGCATTCAAATACTACATTTGTCTTACCATGTAGTACGTGATAGTCCAAACATTGATCCAAAACTGCAATTGAACATATATTACAATAATTAAAAGAGTAAATAGATATTTCCATCCACAAAAGAAAAGGGGCAAATCCAAGGCATAGAGTGTCTTTTAAAGGACCTTCGAGGGAATAAGTTGCACTCACGGGTGTATATGTAGATTTTAAGGCTATGCAAAAAATGTAGTTAAATATCAAATCCGTTTTGCCATTAAGTGCATTGAGCCACACCTACTGGTCCTCCCATGGATGATGTTGACCTTAAAGTAGTGAAAGAAGGGCCAACCTGATGAGCCATTCCCCCTCCTCCAAATGAATGGAGGGCATTAAACTGTCCAGTTTATTTATACATGAAAGTGTAATCCTTTAAACATGAAATATGACATGACACCAAAAGGAATTTGAATCATCCCTTCCTAGATGATCTTGTCCTTCATCTGGAAAAGCATTCATTTCTCTGACTGGCTTAAATTACTTAGTACATGACCATAAACACAGGTCATCATTTGATAATCTCAGACTTACAAAATTAAATGCATCAAACTTGCTCAAACTTGACTTAGATGCATTTATTCATTTTTTGTTTGTTGTAAAAATACTATTTTGTGATACTTTGAAGTTAAATCTAATGATGATTTCTCGGGATTTGGTGATATTTGGGAAAAGTAGAAAGGAAATATTTAATGACTTACGAAGTATGATACCATGCCGAGGGATCTTGAAGGAAAATGGCTCCTACTTAATTTAAAAATAATGCATAATAATCTTTTATTTTGTTTTGTTTTTCAAATTTTAAAAAATCGGAATGAAGACATATAAAAAAATATATATATACCAGACTTGTTGACGTTCGCGAAAAATTGTCGTTCGTTTTTCGTTCGCCAAAAGTTATCTTTCGTCGTTCATCGTTAATTTTAAATTGAATCATTCGTCGTTCATCGTTCGTTTATCCTTCGCAATTCTGAAAAAAAATGACGACGGTTTTTTTTTAAAAGAAATTTCTGAAAAAAAAGTGATGACGTTATTTTTAGAAGGAAATTGTCCCATGAAAATTAAAAATCTTTGTCTTGTTTTTGCGCCAAAAACTGTCAAAAACTTTGTCGCTTCGTCGTTCATCGTTCGCGAACGACAACAAATAAACGATAAATCAACGAGTCTGATATATACTTTTATGTATGTTATATATATATATATATATCAGTATATAATTATAATTCTACACATTAATAAGTTGAATTTAAAAGATAATAACATAACCAAGTAAAATAAACTAAATATTTAACTGTATAAGTCACAAAAATAATAATATCCTCATGTTCTTATTCTACTCATAGAAAGGAAAGTTGTTTATCTTAAGATCAGCTGATCTCTTTATACTATTTATATTTTTTTAATGTGTTCTAAAAAGTGTTTACTTTACTATCATTACCTTCATCCTTATACTTATGTGACTAGAACGATATACGTCTGTTCCTTGAACTATGAGATAGAGTTAACATCTATTTACATTATTAAACAAAAATTATGTTTCTTATGGTATAAGAGTTATGAGTATTTTTATTTAATTAATCCGTTGACAAAAACTATGCAAATAACTTTTATAATTTCGAATATTTATAACATCAAATAGTATTGAGGGATATTTTGTTATTTGAGGGGCGAGTGAACAGTTAATATGGTTATACTAAGCATGTTTTTTTTTTCATTTGATAGCACTATTTTCTTTATTTATATACGTCTGATACTTATAGTGAGTATTTATTTAGTTTACATAGATATTAGCTAAATATTCAGTTCTTTGAGTAGTTTTTCTAATAATTAACAGATATACACTCGGAGGGATTCACCGTATTTGAATATTTACCTCCGCCGAAGGGGTATTGTTTTCACTGGCGTGGGTTGGTTGGTTGTTTGTCAGCAGGATAACTCAAAAAGTACCGAACGGATTCGAATGAAACTTTGGAGTTGTTGGAAATGTCAAAAGGAACAAGTGATTAAATTTTGGCATCTCTGAGTGCTTCTTTAAGATGCAAAATGAGCTAAATACTAATAAATATTTAAGTTAGCCTACTCTGCCAAAAGATGGTGCTGTCCTGTGAAATTGGGTGCTGGGGAGCTCTTCCTCTCGAAATTTCCGTCGAGGGGAACCCTCCCCGTCCCTCTACGCCGCCCCAGGTGTGAAAAAATCCGCCTCGGAAGGCTCATAAGGACCCCGTGACGGCGGAGGTTTACACTTTCTGAGTGTATACAGCCTCTAGTTTTTAATAATAAAAACCATACTTTTACTGTTTTAAGGATGATATTCTTCTCTCTGCATATTTCGTCAGATATGACTGAATATAATAAACATTCATTATTTATCTGAGTAACAGCATATGCTTTGTTAAATAAATATAGGATACGTCTATTCAAAGAATAGCTAAAATAAATATGGATCGAGGTCACTGAGAAGATACAATTAAGGGCCTTTAAGGATACATCTTTTCTCTGAATTGATGTCCACACATTTGTAACATAATGCCAACTTCTTTTTTACTATTCCCTCACCTTTTCTTTCAACCAATCACATTCGAGAAAAATGCCCCCATTGGTAATCCTTACTTTTAACATATATATTGCCGACTCCAACGCGGATTTCATTTAAAAAATAGTTATTTGTACCTTTCCAGCGTGACGTCATTGGGGTACATCTATACCTTTGATATATATTACTCCTGTAAACTAGTCACCTTGAATACGGGCCTTTGAATTGTTCATATAATTCATTGAAGATAAAAAATGCTTAGATTTTTAAGTACTTAAGAGGTAGTAAGATTGCTCAATGAGTAGTAGTATACCGTGAAATATCGGGGCTCACTCATTGACTATGATTTAAACGTGAAGAAGGAAGAAGGATTGATCATGAGGCACGTTGTTAATAGGCCTCCCAGGATATCGGGCTTTGTTTTCCTGATTCTCTCTCTTTCTCTATAGCGTGAGATAATCAATATAACATATATGTGTGTGCAGTGGTATACTGGGCCTGATGGATCGTTTGAGCAATTCCTTTTGCCTCCTATGTGCTCCTAGTCTTTGGTTGCTGTGAACATTGTGATCCGTCAGTTTTAAAGGAAGTGATTTTATTCTTTTGATTTAAATAAGTAATTAAGAATTGAACTTTTTAATGTGTTCATAGGATTAAAGACTATTATTGTTTATATTAAAATGACTGCGTAGTATACGGAAAGCATACGCTCTGTATGACTTTATTTAACGTGACGTATTAATGTGACAAATGTTATCAGTTAAAGGTACTCTCAGTGAACCATTTGTTTTAGAAAGAGGTTTGTAGGACTTTCAACGTGATAAAATTATGAAAAGTCTCATTCTGACTTAAAAAAACCTTAAAACTTAAATAGGTTATGATTTAACATTTTACTAACCTGAGTAGAAAGATAAAAGCAGCTGCTATCTGATCTATGACACAAGAAATTGATCAGCCACACACCTCTCCCTCTCCACTGTTAATATTATTATTTAAGCTCAAAGAAAAATAAACTTTTTCATAAATAAAAAAATCTATCTAAGTACATATCTTTTAGACAAATGTTTATTAACCTAAAAGCGATTAAATATTATAATATTAATGAAGGCACTAAATGATTCTTGGTTCTCTGACTAAAAGCAACAATAATATTCGTCACGTGACAAACCAGCTAAAATACAAAACACACACTACAGCTACTCAATCTTATAATTCATAGTACTTAGTTTTTTGTGTCTATATGGTTCGATAGAATTGCAGTATCCGACTGGATATAAATAAGCATTATAGCGTATAATTAGTCTATCGAACATAGGATCCTATCAATGAGGTTGACCAAAACTGACCATCCCCTCTTGGGATTCGAATCTGCGCCCCCACCCAACATAGAGAGTTGAACACGCCTTAGCACGCACGGCTATCGCACCCCTTATTTTTTGGGTGAGTACATGCGTCCATTGCGATTTAAGACATTAAAAATGAGAGGTGATAGACTCCGAAGGTACACATGGCGGACTATCTTCTTCAAGAGGACGAGGTGATGGT
>CP045902.1:19712790-19748264 GCA_013387185.1 Caligus rogercresseyi
ACTCATAACTCTTATACCATAAGAAACATAATTGTTGTTTAATAATTGTAAATAGATGTTTAACTTATCTCATAGTTCAAGGAACAGACGTATATCGTTCTAGTCACATTAAGTATAAGGATGAAGGTAATGATAGTAAAGTAAACACTTTTTAGAACACATTAAAAAAATATAATAGTATTAAAGAGATCAGCTGATCTTAAGATAAACAAACTTTTTCCTTTCTATGAGTAGAATAGAACATGAGGATATTATTTTTGTGACTTATACAGTTAAATATTTAGTTTATTTTACTTGGTTATGTTATTATCTTTTTAAATTCAACTTATTAATGTGTAGAATTATAATTATATACTGATATATATATATATATAAAACATACATAAAAGTATATATCAGACTCGTTGATTTTATCGTTTATTTGTTGTCGTTCGCGAACGATAACGACGAGCGACAAAGTTTTTGACGTTTTTGGCGCAAAAAACAAGACAAAGATTTTAATTTCCATGGGACAAATTTCCTTCCTAAAAATAACGTCATCACTTTTTTCAGAAATTTCTTTTTAAAAAAACCGTCGTCATTTTTTTTCAGAATTGCGAAGGATAAACGAACGATGAACGACGAATGATTCAATTTAAAATAACGATGAACGACGAAGATAACTTTTGGCGAACGAAAAACGAAGACAATTTTTGCGAACGTCAACAAGTCTGGTATATATATATATTTTTTTATATGTCTTCATTCCGATTTTTTTTAAAATTTGAAAACCAAAACAAAATAAAGATTATTATGCATTATTTTTACATTAAGTAGGAAGCCATTTTCCTTCAAGATCCCTCGGCATGGTACATACTTCGTAAGTCATTAAATATTTCCTTTCTACTTTTCCAAATATCACCAAATCCCGAGAAATCATCATTAGATTTAACTTCAAAGTATCACAAAATAGTATTTTTACAACAAACAAAATGAATAAAATGCATCTAAGTCAAGTTTGAGCAAGTTTGATGCATTTAATTTGTAAGTCTGTGATTATCAAATGATGACCTGTGTTTATGGTCATGTACTAAGTAATTTAAGCCAGTCAGAGAAATGAATGCTTTTCCTGATGAGGACAAGATCATCTAGGTAGGGATGATTCAAATTCCTTTTGGTCTCATGTCATATTTCATGTTTAAAGGATTACACTTTCATTTATAAATAAACTGGACAGTTTAATGCCCTCCATTCATTTGGAGGAGGGGGAATGGCTCATCAAGTTGGCCCTTCTTCACTACTTTAAGGTCAACATCATCCATGGGAGGACCAGTAGGTGTGGGTCAATGCACTTAATGGCAAAACGGATTGATATTTAACTACATTTTTTTGCATAGCCTTAAAATCTACATATACACCCGTGAGTGCAACTTATTCCCTCGAAGGTCCTTTTAAAGACAGGCCTTGGATTTGCCCCTTTTTCTTTTGTGGATGAAATATCTATTTCACTTTTAATTATTGTAATATATGTTCAATTGCAGTTTTGGATCAATGTTTGGACTATCACGTACTACATGGTAAGACAAATGTAGTATTTGAATGCTGAGTAATTTGTCTATATACAGCCATGAATCCAATACATTCAATGTCTTGATATAATTTTAAAGTAATTGTGGAACCCAGAAGAAAGAGAGTGAGAAACGGATTTTTTGTGGACAGATATATATATGTTAAGACAAGTAAATAAGGTTTTACTCCCTTTGACAACTCTAGGGATACTAAGAACCTGGAAGGGAAACCATATAGATATAAAGCTATAGAGAGCTTATTCCCATCCATAGCAAAGAAACATCGTTCAGCTGTATTCGGTGCCCAATATAAACAAAATATTTTGACCTACGTCATCGTAAGTTGATCATAGAAATATTTGTTTAATTTGGGCAATATGACATATACCTCTGAAGAATCCAATAACTCACTATGTTCTGTGGGGGAAAACCAATCGAACTAGATACTCAACTGAGAGGAAACATCATCAACTTAATGACGTCAGAAGTGTAGTTAAAATGGCTGCCAGCGAGGGAAATAATTAAATATAATCTACACTTATATAGAATACTATGGAATGTAAGAACGACAAATCTATCATAAATACCAAAGACGTCAGGCTTTTTTACAAAAATATTTTGATATTTATTTCATTACTATTTTTTGGTATATTTTTTAAATAACTTTTCTCTTTATCTACTGCATAAGGCTTTGACTGTTCATAGGATAATAATAATGATTCCTTCTTTTCTTATCTTTGTTTTAAAAGTTTCTAAATTCAACATTGCTGTTCCCTCTTCTTATTCAATCTATTGACTATCCAGTTTTTATATATATGTTGGTCAAATGGAAGATTTTGATTCATTTCAGATCCAAGGTTCATACAGTCAGCCTCCAAAATATAATACTCATCTTTAAGGGCTATTTAAAATGAAAACAAAATAAAGAACAACTGTCCTAACCTTACATGACTGGCATGCCTGGCAATGACGGCATGACGTATGTGTTATTCATTTCACACCAAATTTGAAACAAATATATAAATAACTCTTAAATCGAAAAATACGATATAAATTTGTATTTTTTGGCAAAACAAAGAAATATTGTCATAAATATATGAATTTGAGAGTCCACTTTAAACTATTGGAATCATCTTATAGTCTAGTGGCTCATGGTTAGCATGTATGCCCTTCTGTAAGTGTACAAATCAATAAAGGCAGGCTGAGTTATGTATCATTATTGCTAGCTAAAAAGTAAATATGCAGTTATTACAAATAAAACCACAGCATGTTTCATGAGCCAGCCTGTGATGATTGTTAGGACTGAGAATACATATGTTACTGTGCTACTCACTCCCAAATGATCTAAAAAATGACTAGAGAATCACAATGCATCATTGATTTAGAGATTCATAGTTTCATAATAAGAAATAGTCTTTGTAAGTATTATTTTGCATATTCCCATTCATTAAGGAAAGTATGTAGAGTTTTGTACGTAACAATGGTTTATTGATATAATTATATACATCTATATGTATATACATATATGTCTATATATATATATTAAATATATATATATATATAACTTTTTTTTATATCTCATTTGATTTTAGATGCACATAAAAAATATAAACTGATTTGGAATCTTTGCGAGCATACCTATGTAATACATTTTGCGGCAAAGTTTTAAAATAGCATTGAAATATATATAATATATATATATATATATATAATATATATATATATATTATATATATATAATAGTATATATATATAGATAATATAATATATTTCAATCTATTTTAAACCTTTGCGCAAATGTATGTGTATGCTTGGTATGCTCGCAAAATTCCAAATCAGTTTATATTTTTTATGTACATCTAAATCAACGAGATAAAAAAATTCAATATCATTTGTGGGATATTTTCCATAAAAATGACTATTTCAAAACTTAAATTTATTGTTGAATTTTTGATGTACATAAAAAATAAAAACTGATTTGGAATACTTACAATCATACCCACATTTTGCAGCAAATTGTTTGAAAATACCATTGAAATTAAGGGTAGAGGCGATCGAATGGCAAAAAAGTACAACATAAGTTTACTTAATAACTTTTGGACCCGTTGAGCGGACACTTCCCATTATTCGATTTCGTTCAAACTTTCACAAGATGATCTTTATGCACTAAAGTAAAATCACAGGGGGAGCCCGACTCTCAAATATGAAACCATGAATTAGAGAATCACCCTATATAGGTATTATATATATATACTTATATATATATATATAGCTCTACGACAAAGATCTATTTTATTGACTAAAGTCCAATATCTATATTAATGATTATTAGTCTAATATAATAATAATAACTGTCACACAATAAATTTACATCAAAAAACTATTAAGTAGTCTTAACTACTTACTGTATATTAAGTTCTGTGTGTGTGTTTCGTTGCTGTATCAAACGTGAAATATAACTTTTATAAGTTTGCCTCCATTTTATAGGGTGAAGTGTATCATTTTATATAGTAGAACAACATGATAACTTTCTATAAACATATATTATGTTATGGATGAGTGTGCTAGAACATCAAGCCTGGAAACGTTTGATAGTTCCCAGATAGAAAACAAATAAAACTAGAGGCATGAATACCTCAGAGAGTGCAATCCTCCGCCGTCACGGGGTCCTTATGAGCCTTCGAGGCGGATTTTCACGACTGGAGCGGCGTTAGGGACGGGGAGGGTTCCCTCGACGGAAATTCAAGAGAAGACGCCTCTCCGGCACCGATTTTACAGCACAGCGACATCTATTGGCAGAGTAGGCTACCTTGAATATTTACTTATTATTTAGTCATTTTGCATCTTAATTTTGCACTCAGAGATGGCCAAAATTTAATCATGGTCCCTTTTGGCATTTTCAACAACTTCACAAAGTTTCATCCGAATCCGTTCCGTACTTTTTGAGTTATCTTGCTGACAAAAACAAACAAACAAACCACCAACACAAACCACGCCGTGAAACAACCTCCTTCGAAAACAAATAAAATAAAGAGAGGGGGAAAATAAGTATTTTTATGTCAATCCATAAAATTTTCGGATGGCGAACTTTCAAACATATTGTTAAAACGTGTTTTAAAATGATAATTTTTATATATCTTATATAGACTCTCAAGATGTCTATTCATTTTCGTCTCGAATATAATCATTTTTCTTAAATATTAGAAAATACTCCATCAAACCATAGAACAATAAAAGGCATCTGTTATGGTTTGAAAGGCTTCCAGGATCCCTAACAATTTGGCTCTATAAACTAAATTATGGGCTAAGCCTTTACCTACCTTGTAGATCAATAATGATGATGAAATATCCCTTAGTGTAAAGAAGAACTTGTTTACCAAAACGGCAAGAAATAATATTTACTCTCAATTGCTTCAAATATATGTCAAGAACAAAGATAGGTATGTTTTGACGCCTGGCAAAATTTGCCAATGTGAAATGAAAATAAGTGGCCTTGATGAAGAAACTGTATTTTGATCACTTTGCAAATTATATGGGTCATTTATTATTACTACCTACTACATACTATTTCGTCTAATGTCATTGAGAATTGCACAAGTAAAATAGTGCAATAAGAAACATATCACTTTATTTACCACTAGCTTAAGTACCCGGCATTTGCCCGTTGACCAATGACGTCATTTTTGAGGTCATTTTGGCTATGTTTTATGGGGTGGTCTACAGTTTTTATTTTATGATAAAAGTTGATAGAATGCCTCCTTCATGGTGAAATAGGCACTCTGATTTTTTTTGGCCTCTAGTGATGTCATCAGGTATGGATAATGACCTAAGACCCACTGGTGGACACTTCTTGGGTCCTAAAGAAGGTCCGTGCCAATTTCATCTAAAACGGTCCAGTAGTTTGGCCGTAGATAGCGGACAAACAACACACAAACACACAGTCTCTTTTATATATATAGATGAATGAAATAAGGTAAAAATAAAATAACTTTTTGTCAAGAATGTAAATGGAAGTATGGATACATTGCTGTAAAAGAGTTTTTGCAATTTGGGCTAATCGTATTATGCAAAAATATATATCATAACTAACAACAAAGTTATAGAAATCGTGTGACTTTCTAGCTTGTGATTCTCATCATTAAAGATTTCATAATTAAACGCTTTGGCAAACTATATTGCTCTATATGTCAAGTAGCACTAAAGATTAACTATAATGCCAACTGATTTTCCCGTTCAATGACTCTTTGGTTCACCGAGGGCTGTATTATGTGTAATAATTGACAGTTAGCAAGAAGCATGTAAAATACAATTGAAAAGAGTGTTGGTTTCTTAATAAGGTCATGGAGTTTTCATTAATTGGAGATTCTTCTGATATCTAAACTACTCATACCAAAAATGGATTTTACATCCATTTTCGATTTAAAAAATATAATAATCCAAGTCAAACTTAAAAGAGTTGTCTTATACTTGGTATTCAGTCATGAGATAAACTAATGCTGGGATAAATAAATCAGGATCAATGATAATCTTCTCATAACAAGGGATTGACGAAAATATCAAGAAAGTATGTAGTTTTCAGCTTTTTTTATTCAGACTCTCCTATTTCAAGGAACCTCGATAAAATTTCTTCTTCAGGAACTTAAATCCCACAAATCGCGGGGATTATGAAAATGCAAAGATACGACATGGGACAATCAAAACTGATTATAATCTACGAGTATATAATAATTCACCAATCTCTGTCCGTCCGTATGTATGTCCGCACGCTATCTCCTCCCACATTTATGGTCAGATTTGAACTTTGAAGGTACCTATGGAATCCTTGGGTCAAGGCGGACCTAATAAAACTATTTGCAAAGTGATGGAACCAGAAATGAAAAAAAAATGTCATTGGATACACCTTTTCTGATTATACTACCAAACTAGCATTTTATCTCCGTGTTTGAGTTTGATCAATTTTTGACCCCTTCCTATGAATGGATATTTACATTTACAATACCCATACCCGAAGGGCGAGCATATGGCAGCCTACGACCGCCAAATATGCGAGTGTTTTTTAATTTCAAGATCAGTGAATACTTTATCAACTATCAAAACAGTACAACTTTGGAAATATGATTCCCACCTATGGGTTGTTGCTGGAAAGATGTTAAGAAACTATGTAGGACAATAAAAGCAGTTTATATTGAATAAATTATAAGCTTCAATTTTCATTTATCTATCCAACACTAACCTAGCATGAATAGCTTCAACAACAAAATAATATTTTATATTTTAACAGTTTTTCATTCTATATGTAGGTATATGTGGCTACCAAAAACAACATGAAGAGACCTCCAAATTTAATATTTAATAAAATATATATATATATATTAGAGCCTAAAAGGTAGGTCTTTAAAGGAGCAAACATAAATTAAGGGGCTATATATCCCACACTAAACTTGTATGATGTCTTTGTTGTTAAGAAGGGTTTTTTGAAGTGCGTATTTTTGTAGGAGTACCCTACTACATGGCGGTCGTATTATATAATACTATCAAACCGTGCCTACATATAAAATATGTACATATATGTGGTGGTGATGTACAGTGAAGTGTGTGTAACTGTTCACAGTGCCTATGGAATGACATAATAAATATAGATAATTGATCCTAAATGTATACTATATATGCCCAGGTTTTATATTTTGCTCAACGCATTTTTTTTACAATTTTTATACTTTGCATACAATTTACTTTGTAATATTGGATTGAAACTCTTGAGGACAAGAATTTGGGATCTACACTTATATCGATTTGCAGTGATTGAATAGAGAATGCCTGGGGTAAAGCCGGAATCGTGGAATTATGCTCTTGGAGAGATAAGACAATCAATATCCCAGCTTCAATAACTACCTTTAATTTTCTAATCCTAAATTTTATTTAAGTTTATTTGAGATTTGTTTATTTTGAGTTATAAACGAAGGGGCAAAAGAGTGAGTCCTTCATTTATTTGATCTAGACCAGGGTCGGCAACCCAAAATGTTGAAAGAGCCATAAGGGACCAAAAACTAATAATAAATGTGTCAGGAGCTGCAAAAAATTAAATGCCTTATATAACATTCATATGGTGCAACTTATGGGACTAAATATTTTCCTCCCCAATCTTTTTAAAAGTTTCCTACATTTCCAGGGAGCCACTAGGGCAGCTCTAAAGAGCCGCATGCGGCTCTAGAGCCGTAGGTTGCCAACCCCTGATCTAGACTAAGAAGTATTCATAAAAAAGAGAATTATTGATACACAAAGTCTCTTTGAAAAATAAGAAAGAACGTCACTCGCCCCATCTCGTAATGTATTTGAATATATAAAAAAGGATGTAAATAAACGATCAAAAGATACTCATTCCGTCGGTCAGATGTAAAAATTAAAAAAGAGAAATATACAAATATAAATACAAAGTCTCTTCGAGAAAAGAGAAAGAACGTCCGTCGCCCATCTGGTAATGTATTTGTACATATATATATAAAAGGATGGAAATAAACGATCAAAAGATACTCACTCCGTCGGTCAGACGTAAAAAAATAAAGAACATTAATTACCTCCGCCGAAGGAGGTATTGTTTTCACTGGCGTTGGTTTGTTTGTTGGTTTGTCAGCAGGATAACTCAAAAGTGCTGTACGGATTCGTATGAAATTTTGTGGAGTTGTTGAAAATGCTAAAAGGAACATGTGATTAAATTTTGGCATCTCTGAGTGCCAAATTAAGATGCAAAATGAGCTAAATACTAATAAATATTTCAAGTTAGCCTACTCTGCCAATAGATGTCGCTGTGCTGTGAAATCGGGTGCCGGGAGCGTCTTCCTCTCGGAATTTCCGTCGAGGGGAACCCTCCCCCGTCCCTCTACGCCTCCCCAGTCGTGGAAAATTCGCCTCGGAAGGCTCATAAGGACCCCGTGACGGCGGAGGTTTGCACTCTCTGAGTGTATATATGCCTCTAGTTTATCAACTATTATTTAAAAGTACAATAAGAGTACCCTTATATACGTAAATGTGCAAAAAAGTGTACATTAATGTATAAAGGTTACTTTATATGTAGGAAGCTATTGGTCAGGATGCATCTCTTGATATAAATTTTTTAATTATTTCCTTATGTTAAACCTAAGTTAATTAGTAATCTTTGACAGAATAGGTAGAAATATATAAAAATTATATATATATATATATATATGGGACAGATAAGAGCTGAGGGACAAATAAAAGCAGAGAGAGGGAGAACTGTTCGCTATAGAGTAATTTTAAAAATTAAGGTTAAATTTTGTATTCTTCCTTATTTACTATATATATTCTTTAAATAGTGTATTTTCTATGTTTTACGCGCTCGTGATGTATTTTTGAATAAAGAGCTTTAAAAATAATGAAAACGTTCTGATACAAAAAGCTTTTACCTGAAATCATAGGCATAGGAGAAAGGGGCCACTGCCCCCCCCCCCCCTCCCAAATTCAGATGAGTTTTCAAATTCGGGCAAATTAGTTGAGGTATTCGGGCATTTCAGTTGAAGAAAAAAATATGAAATTATGAAAGCAACCGGATTTTGAATTATAACAAAATAAATATAATGTAATGAACAGTATGAAATTACTATAAGAAAATATTAATCTACATAGCTTTCTTCATTCGATTATTTTTTCACCAATTTAACAGTTCTTTTTAAAATTTGGGCAAATTGAATGCTGCTGCCCCCCACCCCCCCCCACCCCCAAACCAAACATCGACCCTACGCTTTGGCTGAAATAATATTTGACGCTGAGAGTCGAACAAATAGGTAAATTGTTGGATTACACAAAATAGGATTCTCTGACAGATGGGTGGAAACCCAAATATGACGTAAGTACTAAACATTCAAATAGGTTTGACATTGTTCAAGCATTCCCTATGGTTACATCTAAAAGACATGAACAATAAAAAAACATTTTACTTTAGAGAACTTAACTTTATTGCTGATTTATTTATTCATGAGTAACAACCAAAGTCTCGTAAAGTTCATACAATGGCGATATAGATATAACGCTACGTTAGTCCAATAAGCAATAAATAAAATGTACTTTATAGGGTTCTAAAAAAGCTTCAAGTTTTGAGTCGCATACTATATAGTGATAATTCATTTAATGTATGCAAGAGCGTATCTTCTCAGGCTCAATTACAAAGGATATCACGCTGAGACTTGGGCGCCAATGCTATTGGTTAACAAAAAGGGACAGAAGTAAAAAAATAGTTGGCCTCACGTCACTCTTAACTTTTACGGTGAGGATCTCATCTAATACTATCTAATAATCGTCCCCTCAAAAACACTAAAAACACTCTTTCTTTGTGGTGGGCCTCGATCAATGATATGTATTAAGCATTTGAATAGACTTTTCAAAAAATATTTTCTTAAGTATCCATTCATCCAATGAAGTATCTCATTGGACTTGGGTAAGTAATTGATATTTCATTCATTATCCTTGACAATAAACAGATTCTCACTTGGTCGGTCAGACGTAAAAAATAATGAAAAATTATGTATCAACTAATATTTTGAACTACAATAAAAACATCCTTATTTTTGTGACTATTCATTTAATACAAACAGAATGTATAAAAGTGACTTAAAAAGTCCGAAGAAGATGGATCTCTCTTGATAGAAATAATTTAAATAATTTTCATAAGTTAAACCTGAGTTAACTAGTGTAATTCTGGACGGAATAAATAGACAGCTATAAACTCGGTACCATGTCATTAATATATTAAAGTAACGTTATAAATAAGGTTAGTTTTGTCTTTTCTGTTATAAATACGCATTATTGCATCATTGATTTAATCCAGGACATTTTTTTTGAAAAGGTTCATCCAGAAAAACATTCATGAAATACTGATTACTAAATATTTATCACTGTTCTTAAAGGATACACATATGAACTACATGTAAACCAGTAGATAACACGTCTACACAAGGGTGTTGCATCTCTGTTAATAATGAATAAAAATGCATTTATGATAAACATGAGTTTTAAATGATTTTGTTTCTTTTATAAATGGACCAGAAACACCTTTTCTACTTCATAAAAATCAATTCTTTTCCCCATGAAGAACAGAGCAAGATGTAGCAATTTTGGACAAGTCAATCCAATTGCATTCGTCTGGGGCTCTTCATTTTCACATCAGACATTCTTCAATTGCTCGTGACTGGCTTGTTTTATTCAACAGTTCATTTTATGATATGTACAACAGAATAGATAAAAACCTGAGTAAATATTTTAATTTAGAATTTCATCTTAGGAGTTGAACTACAAGCACTATTTTCAATCAATAAATTCAATTCAAAAAATTTCAATGGACATGCGTACTTTAATATATTAACATAAATTAATCTTTTTTGTGTTATTCAGTTCAGTTACTTCAGCAGCATTTCTTTAACCCTTGTGTGGTGTTCATATTTTTGTTACTCAGCCACTGTTCGTGGGTCTGGTGGACCCGCTGCGTTTTGGGGTTCTCAGCTAAACACAATAAAACTATTTTATGTTAAAAAACTCAAATGATCTTTTCCTTATCTCAATTACAAGCAATATAAACAACATAAATGATAAATAATAGTCTTTTACCTTTATTAGGTCACATTTATAAATAAAACATCACTTCTTTTTGTTGTTGCTGGCTGTAACCTAGAATAATGAAAATATCAGAAATTTTTCTAACTCTCTCTCCTCACACACAAGATATGAGTGCCAGATCAACTGCAATAGCATCACACTTACTTCAGGCTTTGCAGGTGATGGTTCTGTAAGTTGGGTGGATGGTGCACAAGACCTAAAATTTCCACTTTCATTGACCCCGGGTCCAGCAGACCCGAACACCCTCTATGTAATGTAAATGTGTAGGGGGGGTGTATGGTGTGTGGTCACTGAAAACGTGTTGTGATATATGTTCTTCACAGAAAATGAGCCAAGGCCAATGAATCTGAGTTTGAAATAATAAAAATTCGTATTACTTTTCTTTGAGACAAAAATGAAAACGGGTCCCACAGACCCGAACACCACACAAGGGTTAACTGCTTTGGATTTGCCTAACTGATCTGGATATTCATCCTTAATATAACATGGTGCAGTCGGTATATTGACTGAGTGACTGAGTGACTAATATAACAAAATATTTTTATTGTATTTTTTACATGGGAATAAATTTATTGGCATGTTTTGAAATATATCTTTGTATGATTAAAATGATAAACAATCAGCATCTTAAAGTAAGGTATGGAATAATGAATATTTGAAAATATAATATTTGTTATATTACATAAATTGCGACTTGTATTTTTGTTTACAATCAAGAAGCCAAACAAATATGATGAAATGTATTTGCTTCCATAAAAATATATAACTTATTTATTTATTGGGTTATAGGGTCAGGGTCAGGCATTCTTCTCCTGTAATATTCATATATGCTCAAAGCTGTAATTAATTATCCTAATTTTAAATCACTGTCTTATTTGATAAGTTCTGATACATATGTTTTAAAAAATATGCATAATCAGAACATTTATTAGAAATAACAATAAACAACATTTTTACAATTTTGTAAATCATTTTTCATTTTCTTTACATCTTATAGTCAAAGAGCTGATCCAAGAGTATGTTTTATTCTTAAAGATAACAAACGAGAACCTATTTTACGAAGGGGATTGGCTTAAAGAAAAGGCAAGGGAAAATACTTAATATTACAGTTATTATCCTGCAAATAAGCATCAATCTATTCGGGGCTGTTGGGATGCAAACATCATCAAATCAGTTAGATGGATTTAATCCATAAAACACACAAATTGTCTCTTCTCATGTCATTTGCGAATCCTTTGAATAGACTCCTCTTATAGCACCTAAAGCGTTAAAGTAAAGTAGCGCATGCATAACATAAAATTCTTCCTTTTTTCCCCAAAAAATTGGACTAAATATTAGTTCTTCTTAAGTCCGCAAGGGGCGCTTTTATGCTAGAGCTCTTGAAAATAATAACAAAGTCCTTTTATTATTTATATTTGGAGACGTTTTTTATCTTATAGTTATTTGATATATTTCAAATCATCCAATTTAATCCCTTTAAACCGGTTTTAAATAGGATTGTGACGTAATTTCATGGACAACGACATCTAACGTTAAAGGAAATTACAAAATTTTGGCCTTTTTTTTTGTTTACTTTTCCTTGCATGCGCTACTTTACTTTAACGCTTTAATAGCACCTATTTACATATCTTAAAGAAACTGCTCATCATCAGGTAAATAATCAGGTGGATTTTGGTGATAAAACTATCTTTTATTCCACTTTAAGGTTAAATCAAAAAAATCCTTTTGTGGTATTGAAAAACTTGAATGCTTAGATTAAAGGTAAATACATAGAAAAAAACTCATTTTCAATTCAGTCTCTGGGATCCTACCCTCAAACAAACAAAGAAAATATTGATTTTTTTTTGTCGGAAATTTACAAAATACTCTTCTCTATTACATTAAATGATATTTGGAGTGCGTTCGTACTTATCACGGCTATGCCTTAAGATGTCATTAATACTCATACAGCGATCAAAATCGGACATTACCATAGGATTAACTATTATATGATGCGTAAACGAAACCATAAAATTATATGTTTGGATACTCATTTTGGTATTTAAATTTTTCATTATTTAGCTTAAGAATTAGCGGGTAAATAAATCAAGTTTAGGAATTAAAAAAACAGCATGTAAATTTGTGGTTGAAGACTTTATTTTTATAATAGGTACATACAAAGTATATATATATATATATATATATATTTAAAGTTGGAAAAACTTTACACTCCATTGTAAGCCATCGTAGTTGACTGTTGAATACGAGTACTTACCGGTGAAGGTCCACTGATATTCTGATAAATTAGGAATCTTGATTTTAAGATTCAACTTAAAGCATATAATATTAGTTAATCGAATGTCCTTACAACTCACACAGCTTTGCTTCTAATTATGTCTTTATACTGGCCTCTGATAGGAGCTGTCCAAAACTGAAAAAGTAACACTAAAAAACGAGTTTCTCAGGCTTGAGTATTGACCAATGTACCAATAAGTTTTCTTTAAACTAATATAAAAAGAAACTATTGATATTATGAATGTTTTAGTTTATGTTTTTATAATCTGCAATCTTGCTATAAAAGTCAGGATTGAATAGAAAATGGCTGGGTCTACGAAAAAGTATAGAGGTTTGTTGGGAACATAATTATAATTTTTAATTGAATCTCTCTGAATTTTTACTTTGCTTCAACAAAAACACAATGATTAAATTATATCGAATATATATATTGTAGATTATTAAATTATATTTGTCAATGAATTTAGTTGACTTTATTTCAATTCGTCATTTTTTTAATCTAATTATTTGCATTTTTTTAGTCTAATATTTATTAACGATTATATTTATTTCCTTATATTTTATATGTTAACATTAATATAAAAAATTAAGTTAAGTTATCAAAAGAAAAAAGTAGAAGATATAATAGTTAATATAACTTTTATAATTTGGTAGTGAAATAGCAGATACGATAAATAGGTAACATGTGTCTGAAATAACGTCGTCGGTAAATTAAAACAAAACATTACGTAAATGAAGCTATTCACCTGATTGAACCTTTTTTAATGTTTCCTAATTAATAACCCAATCAAGGCTGTCAAACCCTTTGTAATATTCCACAAAATTCATTTTTTAAATTTATTTTCACTACTTTTGATACTTAAAACCCAAGTCAGGAACTCAAGGAGTAATAGAACACAAGACTCTATTGTATTTATAAAATCTCTGGCCCTTAGATATATTTAATACTTAATCATATAATTGTCATGTGCATTTATCTTTAGTGTAACTGTAAATTGAGACATGAAATAACCCATGTATATATATATATATATCAGGAAACGACCGGGTACCCAGCCCGGGTCCCGGACGGGTATCCCGGTTTTTTTAGACACCGGGCCGGGACTTAAATATTTTCTTTCGTTTGTCATCCATAAAGTGACGAGTTTTTTTAAAAGGAATTTTCGAAACATTACTTTCTAAAAAAAAACTTTTTGTGAGTCATTTTTTTTTTAAGTCATCACTTTTTGAGATTTTTTTTTGGAGATTATTTTCTAAAAAAAAAGTCTTCACTTTTTTTTTGGAGTCTTTTCTAAAAAAAAACGTCGTCACTTATTATTTTGGAAATTATTTTTTAAAAAAACGTCGTCCAAAACATACATTAAGTCCCGGTCCGGTTTTGGCCGGCCCGACCCGGCATTAAAAAATTAGTCCTGGCCCGGGTCCCGGCGAAAAAAGGTGTCCCGGTCGTGTAATTAAATATTACCCATTATTATTTAAAATAAAACCCCAAAGTATTACTCCCGAAATCAATCATTGTAAGACTATGAAAGACATTCTCTACAACAAAAGTAAATAAAAAAGATAAATATAATGAAAAGAATGTAAAATCGTAGAAAGGGACACTTAAAAATATTAGGTTGTTCCATAAATAATGAGGTCGACCAATTAAAACTTAAAATTTTCATCAGATCAACAAAAAACTTCTCAATCAGTACACAAAATCCCCTCCGACTGCAATGACGACGTGGCAGTGTCCCTGGAGCTTCCTGAGTTGGTTGTAGAGCTCGTCTTCACTGACCCTCTTCATCGCCCGCTGAACGGCGAGTGTAGCCTCCTCGTGGCCCCCAAACTCGTCCTCCCGGAGCAAGTGCTTCAACTTCCGGAACCGGAACATGTCACACAGGTTCAGGTCGAGTGAGTAGGATGACTGTTTCACCGGTTCCACGTCCCTCCGGGTCAGGAACTCCCTGGTATCGGTGACAGTGTGGGGACGTGCATTGTCCCACATGAGGAGACAATCTTTCAGCCAGATCTTGTCCTTTTTCAGGCTGAGAAAGCGCTTCCCAGTCGTCCTCAGGTACTCTATCATGGTGTTCCGGTCGGCTGTGTTCCCGGCAGGTAGTGCAGTGATCGATACCCGCCTCGGCATGCAGGTGAACCCCATCAGAATCATCGTCTTCCTCGCTGTCTGTTTCACACGGGGGGTCGAGAACTGGGCCCCCGTGGGCTCCGCCCAGACTTGCCTCCGTTCCGCCGAATCCCAGTAGAACCAGGACTCGTCCTGGACTAACAGATGAGACCCTAGAAAGTCCTCCCCGTGGTCCTGGAACAGCTTCAGGAGGTCCTGATAGCACTTCAGTCGCTGCGTCTTGTTGGTTTCAGAGAACTGGTGAGGGACGAGCACGCTGAGGAGGTTTCGGAGCCCTAGATCCTCCGTCAGAAGCCTAAAAACAGTTGTAGATGGTAGGGACACCTCTGCAGCCAACTTGTCGAGTGGTAATCCGGGGGTTATCCTCGACCAGGCGCTTCACACGGGCCACATTCTCCTCTGTCCTCGTCTCACGGGGACGTCCAGGACGGGTCTTCTTCACCGGGGCAAAAACACCCTTATTGAACTCAGTGTGCCATCTCTGGGGGGTGGAGAGGCCAGGGCAAGAGTCAGGGAAGGTAGAGAGCAGGTCCCCGTGGATCTCATTGACTGTCATGGCGAGCTTAATCCGGATCACGAAGTAGGAGCGAAAGTCGGGTGTCTCCATTTTCAGCGGCGAGTAGAATGAAAGATAGAAATGACGCGATTACTCACCTTATATACTAACCTGAGTGGCGCCATACAGTCTGTTCCCATGCAAAAATATATGATAAGAACGCTCCCGTTGAAATTTTTGAGATAGCGTGTGAACTTTTCGAGATAGCTAACCTACCTCATTATTTATGGAACAACTTAATATTTTGTTATATTTTTGAAAATCTTTGGAAGTTATTTTTTGCAGCCACTAGAGTTCTGTTTGTTGGTAAAATGAAAGGACATATAATATACAAGATAAAGGTTACTGATTATGTTTCTAAAAGCTTAATTGCATACATATTTAAATAATCCTTTGGTAAATAAACTATATGCAGTAGGAAAATAATTTACTGCAGGTCAGTTTTTCATTTTGTTAAAATGATAGTCTACTTTTAGTGAAGAAGATGTATTAATAAAAAAGTAATAGAATCTTATTTATGGAAAGAAGGTAAAAATATTGTACCATTTCAAATATTTTTGACTTAAAAAGAGAGTTGTACATATGATAAGTAGGCTATATATATATATATATATATATATATATATATATATATATATATATATATATATATATATTCCTACATTGAACTGACCAATGAAATGCTTGTTATTCATCAGGGTGACATTGTACAAAAAATGATTATTTGGAAATGACTTTTTTATTTTGACCAAGTAAATTATTTGTTAATTTGGCCATGAATGGCATCAATCACAGTGTTCAACTGTCTCCTGAAACCCTTGTTCACATTGACAATGTAGTCCCTCCCCAAGACTCCACATTGCTAGGTAAAGGAACTTTTAGGACCTCAATGTTAAGGTGGAGGACTTAGCAGGCCTTTTTCTCAATTTGCTTCCACATATGTTTCTTAAAGTAACATTAGCCTATTTTTCCTCCTTTCCTTTTTAATTCTTTGAAATATTATTGTAATTCAGTGCTCTTATATTTCGGTTAGTTTTGATAATTAAAAAGATTTTGGACTTAAAAATATAAGTCCGGATCTAAAGACGTAATTGAATACCAGAAAAATAACTTTAACTGATGTCAATTAGTGTATGAAATCCTTCCAACATCAAATCATCCTTTATGAACCATGACAATTCAAAAAATATTTCACTTTCTTGATGTAATACTGGAAGTATAAAAACATGAAATCCTGTAACCTTCCTTTTTCCTTTTTTTATAAGTAGTTGACACGACAATTGTAGAACTCTCTTAGGACAGATTTAAAGCTTTTTAAATAGATATTTGCGTCATTGACAACAAATGGGTTTACTAAAAAATAATGAATGAAATGTCTTTTTTCGACAAGCAATCTCTATTATTAATAATGTATATAAAAAATGGTTATAAATATATATGTATCAGACTTGTTGATTTATCGTTCATTTGTTGTCGTGCGTCGATCGCGAACGATGAACTACAAAGTTTTTGACGAACGACACTGAAATTCCTTATCGTTCGTTATTGGCGCCAAAAAAAGACAAAGATTTTTAATTTTCATGAGACAAATTTCCTCTCTAAAAAAACGTCATTACTTTTTTCAGAAATTTCTTTCTAAAAAAACGTCATCACTTTTTTCGAGAAGTTTCTTTTTAAAAAAATGTCGTCAATTTTTTTCAGAATGACGAACGACAAATGAACGATTCAATTTAAAATTAACGATGAACGACGAACGATAACTTTTGGCGAACGACAAACGAACGACGAACGACTATTTTTCGCGAGCGTCAACAAGTTCGATATATATATATATAATCCTAACCAACTGTGGCATTAAAACATAAATAAACATTGTACTTTTAATAAGGTTACTTGAGGTAGAACACATCGAATAAAATATGTTATATATATCATATACAGTAATATCAATTTAAAACCATATAACAATATAAAGAAAATTCTTATATATTTGGAAATTCAATACATAAATGCAGGGTTGTGAACGGAACGTAAAATTGAACGGCGTTCCGCAGAACGGAAGAAATTGAACGGAACGATGAACGGAACGAAAAAAAATTAACGGAACGATGAAGGGAACGCTAAAATTTGTCTTTTTGAGTTCCGTTCAAATAATATTCAAGAGGAAATCACCCAACCTCGATTTTAGTATGTATTATACAATTTTATCAGTTTTGTTGTCGGTCACTATTTTTAATTATTTAGTTACTAACAGAACTTTATTTATTTCACTCTTTATCCCTTTCGATCATTATCGTTCTGACCTCCAAACTAAGGAGAGTGAAGCTGCGTCCAGGTGTAGGGTGTTAATTGATGCACTCTCTTTGGGATCAAACGAAGATTTGGAGCCTACTTTGAACGTAGGGAGATGCTAATTACTTCAGCATATCTCCCTGAGTTCAAAGTAGGCTTTTTAGACATCGCAAAGCAACAGTTAGCAAAGAATTATTTACTTGAAGAGGCCGAAGAACTGGGAGATTTTCCTTTTAGTCAACTTTTGCAAGAACCAGCAGCGGAAGAAAAAGGCAATTTCTTTGCCAAGAGGCCGAAGAAGACTGACTCAGCTAAGCAGGAGGTTGACCGCTTGAGTCTGAGGCAATGGAATCAATTATTGCTTATAAAAGGATTAAAAAGATTTTCATTCCATATAATGTTATACTTCCCAGTGCCAGTTCGGAGAGACTCTTCTCCAAATCTAAACTTTTATTGCGAAGGACAAGACAAAACAGCTCCTTCTAGCAGTAAATAAATAGTGTAATTTATAAACTAATGTTATTCTTTAGATTGTAAATAAATAAACTTTTCGTAATTATTCTCAGATAACGCAATAATTATGAGTAGTATAGACCGAGAAATTCGGTGGACCATATGTGGGTGGGATTTTTACATGCTTGACTTTTCATATTATAACATTTTTCGGTCGGGGTAAAAAAATATATTAATTTTTCGGGCCGAGCCTCTGGTTCAAAATTTTATATCTTAAATATATTATCGAAGTTTGTAAAGTTTTTGGAACTTTAATTGCGGTAACTAACTTCAAGCCGAAACTATTAAAGCCTGGTTTAAAATTTATACCCAATACATACGAGGATGCAGTGAAAAGTAAAGAGCCTTCTTATGAGAATTTTTTTGAAATCCAATTTTTGAACGGAACGCAAAATTGAACGGCGTTCCGCGGAACGGAAAGAATTGAATGGAACGATGAACGAAACGGAAATAATTGAACGGAACGATGAACGGAACGGGAAAAAAGTGGAACGCGTGTAAGCCTGCATAAATGTACATAATTTAGAAATATACACAGGGCAAAAAAGTATTGAATCCTCTTGAAATTATGCTTGTCACTTTTTGTTGAAGGAAGGAAAGGCTTTGGAAATATTCCATGATATAATAAATAATTTTAGGAAAGTTAGACTTTCATTATTATTGAAATTTAACTCATATTAAAATATTTATCACGTTTTAATAATCATTTACATGCAGTGGATTGATTATAATGGCTCTTATGTAAAGAGAAAAAACCATAGGTCCCATCAATTTATTCACACAAAAAGGAGCAATTACGTGATGATTCAAGCTTACAATAAGCGACCGCCATTCATTTCTTACTATAGTAGGCTTATATACATATATTTCTATGGGTTCACATAATAGCCATACACAATTAGAGAACAAATGTCTCAATGAAGCAAGGGGGAATCCTACTCTTTGAACTTAAAATAAATGTGCTGTGGGAATAAAGACCCATCCATTATTGTATGTACATGAAAGCTTGTATGTATTTTCACGCCACATTAATATAAACATAAAATTGTATATATATATATATATATTTATTTATTTATATATATACATATATGTATATATCAGAGCTGGGATTCGGTACCGGCGATTCGTTATTCGGTAGATTTTATTATATATCTACCGAATACTGAATATCGATCGGTCCGTTATATAAGAAAGAAGGAGAAATTTGTTTATGTATCTGCTCTGTGACTTCTTCATATATATACCTATATATATATACAGGGTTGTGAACGGAACGTAAAATTGAACGGCGTTCCGCAGAACGGAAGAAATTGAACGGAACGATGAACAGAACGGGAAAAATTGAACGGAACGATGAACGGAACGCCAAAACTTGTATTTTTGCGTTCTGTTCAAATAATATTCAAGACGAAATCACCCAACCTCCATTTTTGTATGTATTATTCATTTTCATTAGGTTTGTTGTCGGTCACTAAATTTAATTATTTAGTTACTAACAGAGCTTTATTTATTCCGTTCGTTATCCCTTTCGATCATTATCGTTCTGACCTCCAAACTAAGGAGAGGGAAGCTGTGTCCAGGTGTAGGGTATTAATTGATGCACATGGGATCAAACGTAGATTTGGAGCCTACTTTGAACGTAGGGAGATGCTAATTGCTTCAGCATATCTCCTTGAGTTCAAAGTAGAGTTTCAGACATCGCAAAGCAAGAGTTAGCAAGAAATTATTTACTAGAAGAGGCCGAAGAACTGGGAGATTTTCCTTCTAGTCAACTATCGCAAGAACCAGCAGCCGAAGAAGACTCACTCAGCTAAGCAGGAGGTTGACCGCTTCTTAACCGATGAGTCTGAGGCAATGGAATCAATTATTGCTAATAAAAGAATTCAAAAGATTTTCATTCGGTTATACTTCCCAGCAGTGCCAGTTCGGAGAGACTCTATTCCAAATCTAAGCTTTTATTGCGAAGGACAAGGCAAAAGATAGGATATGAAAATTTCGAAAAACAGCGCCTTCTAGCAGCAGATAAATAGTGTAATTTATAAACTAATGTTGTTCTTAAAATTGTAAATAAATAAACTTTTCGTATTTATTCTCAAATAAAGAAATAATTATGAGTAGTATAGACCGAGAAATTCGGTGGACCATATGAGAATGGGATTTTTACATGTTTGATTTTTCATATTGTAAATATGTAAATTTGTAGGGCCGAGCCTCTGGTTCAATTATTTTATATCTTAAATATATTATCGAAGTTTGTAAAGTTTTTGGAACTTTAATTGTGTTAACTAACTTCACGCCAAAACTGGTTTAAAATTTTATACCCGATACATACGAGGATGCCGTAAAAAGTAAAGAGTCTTCTAATGAGAAATTTTTTGAAATCCCATTTTTGAACGGAACGCAAAATTGAACGACGTACCGCGGAACGGAAAGAATTGAACGGAACGATGAACGGAACGGAAATAATTGAACGGAACGGGAAAAAGTGGAACGTGTGCAAGCCTGTATATATATATATATATATATATATATATATATATATATATATATATATATATATATATATATATATATATATATATATATATATATATATATATATATATATATATATATCTTTGCACGATATTGAGTAATACATGATAAAATTTTATTTCATAAGTTTTGTAACTAATGTCTTGGGTTCTATAGAAAAAATTACTTTCTGTATAGAGTAGTCGTTTGCAAGCTGTATCCAATTGGTAGGTTTTCACAAATATACCAATCAAAAGCAGTATTGTTAGATTAAAAAATAAATCAATATTATAAAGTGCTTTTAAATATTTATGTCAAATGTTTTTTCGCGTATCATATTCGGTAAGGCTTGTGAACGGAACGCAAAATTGAACGGCGTTCAGCTGAACGCACGTTCAATGAACGGAACGCAACTTTTTTGAAAGCTCAACGTTGAACGCAAAAAAAGAGTTTTGCGTTCAGCGTTCAATTTTTCCAAGCATTTCTTGGGCTTTTTTCGGAAAAAACGTCATCACTTTTTTCGGAAATTCTTTTCTAAAAAACGTCATCACTACGCATTACTTTTTACGGAAATTCTTTTCTAAAAAAGACCCTCTTAGACCCTGGGTTAGATCCAGATTTTTTAATAAAAAACCCTAAATAGTACATCCATTTTTCTAAATTACACAATGTTATTTTTTAAATATTTGAACTCTAACGGAACGCTGAACGCAAAAACATTGAACGGAACGCAATTTTTTTTTGAATGATTAACGGAACGCTGAACGCAAAAAAAGCTGAACGCTCACAAGCCTGGGTAAATCATAATTATCAATTTAAAGTCATCTGGATTTCCATTCGATTTCTGAATATCAAGATTCTGATTTTTATCCCTCTCACTTTTCAATATACCACTGCAGACTTACTGTATATCATATAATCGGTGTTGGTACTCCGCAGTTTGGTCAAAATAAAGAATTACTGTTTAGCAAAACTCACACAAAATAATATAAACGATTTTGGACTTCAAGATCCCCTCATTCAAGGACAGACAATGTAATTTGGTGGCTCGATATTTTAGCATCGTATATCGTGTACAGACATCGCCTATGGAAATTACAAAATTACTAACAAACTCAAAGAATAATATACTGCGATTTTTTATTTAAAAAAATCTTGAGTATTTATTTTTATTGTTGTGACTTAATTGATTTGAAACATATTTTAGCATTTTTTCCTATTTGATGTATAGAACTTAAATTTTGAATTATATATTTCAACACATTGGCATCATTTCTTATACATTAATTCCATAATTTGTACGTTTATTATCATGAACTGCGAGTGTAATAATAAAGATAATTTTGATGTTTTGATAATATGAAAGGGTGTCACATTCTGATCGCAACCGTAAAAAGATATAGAGAGTTTATTCAATTCATCTGTATTTTTGTGTTCAAACTAAACAAAGTAATTTGTACTACGTCATCGTAAGCTGATCGTATAGATATAATCTATCTCCATGATCAGCTAACGATGACGTAGACCAAAATACTTTGTTTATATTGGATACAAAAATACAGCTGAACGATGTTTCTCGGCTATTGAACGTATCTTTATATCTCTATGATCGTAACATATACATACTTTTCCTGTTATAGTTCATGTAGCAAAGCAGTCTTTAGTCAAAGGATTAATATTGTTCAATACAGTCATTATTATTATAATAATACAGAAATCATTACTCAATGAAGCGAGTCTGAACAACATTGAAGATGAATCAACTTTTTCCTTAAATGTACATACCTTTTTTGATTCTTCAAATGATGGATATGAATGAATAAAGAAGTATGGTACTCCATCAAAAGGTAATCAAAAGTAAACGAATTGGCCTTGCATGATGTGAAGAAAGAGAAAATTATTCATTTGATAATAAAAAATATCATTACTATTCCTATGAATTATTCTCAGTTGCAATATATAAATATATAATTGCCAATTACAATATCAGAATAATTACGGGATAAAAAGCTATGTACTCTTCCTAACAGGGGACATATTTATGTGGACAATTAGCTAAAATATATGTTTAACTAAATTTGCTGTGCAAAATGGTACTTTTATAGAAACTGTCTTTTTTGAGAGAAAACTTTATGTATTTAAAGAAATTACATATAATAAATATATAAATATGCATTTTAGTTTAAAAATATATCTCGAATCTTAAAAGAACATGTTGTAAGATATAAATCACAACTATATACAAAAATAAATGCCCTGGTGATACAAACCAAAAACAATAAATCTACAATAAAGCATACATTCCTACCAACAATAAGATTTAGGAGTATATCCAAAGCCCAAAACGAAGAGAATTGGTTTATTATAAAATACAAACTCGGATACACTCTTCTTAAATTTTATATGATATTTTATCAAGTGCTATAAAAGTTTCAGTTCTAGGAATAATTGTATAAAACACTTATGCTAAGGAAAATCCAGGCTTGTGAACGGAACGCAAAGTTGAACGGCGTTCAGCTGAACGCACGTTCAATGAACGGAACGCAGAACGGAACGCAACTTTTTTTGAACGCTGAAAAAAAAAAAAAGAGTTTTGCGTTCAGCGTTCAATTTTTTCCAACATTTCTTGGACTTTTTTCGGAAAAAACGTCAAACTTTTTTTGAAAATTCTTTTCTAAAAAAAACGTCATCACTTTTTTTGAAAATTCTTTTCTAAAAAAAAGCGGCATCACTTTTTCTGGAGATTCTTTTCTTTAAAAAAAAACGTCGTCACTTTTTTTCAATATTTGAACGCTGAACGCAAAAACATTGAACGGAACGCTAATTTATTTTGAACGCTGAACGGAACGCACGCAAAAAAAGCTGAACGCTCACAAGCCTGGGAAAATCTGATAAAGCATTTTTCTGTTCGGAATTATTGATAATAATAATAGGAATTTTTCCTTAAAGACACTTTGTATAAATGCATTTTTAAAGGAAACTACTGACCTTTGGGCCCAGCTTATCATTCAAAATAGTTTTATTGAGCATTAATGAGCACATTTGGTTTGTTTTATTTTAAAACTAGTACAATGAGCCCATTTTGAGTACTTTTTCGTTCATATATAAAGAGTATATTTATACATTACAGACCCATAAGGGTACCTATGAACATTAAGCTACGGTAAGGTAAGGTAGGTTTTCGTGAAGACAATAATAACATAATAAATAATAATAAGCTCAGGACTTTGTTATGTTAATACGGAGAAGGAGGTCTCCTTCCGACGAAGGATTCTCAATAACGGACTTCTCGGATCATCTTTGCTGGACGACATTTCTCTACGGTCTTGCACCTGGAGAACCTCCCCTGGCTACAATAGATCCTTGATGCACTCCGGATCCCCACAGTACACCGGATTCCTACCGGTCTGGATCCCCAAGGCACTCTCGGGATCCATACAGTTCTTCGAATGTTGGGGCACTTACTCCACGACTGATCGCCACGAGAGTACTATCAGAAGGAAGGAGGTCTTAAATACACACGATGTAGAGAGCTTATGGAAAAGGGCTGCACTTTGAATGTGAACGGAGTTCATTGGACCTCAAATATAGTTTGCATCATTACACACTCTTTTTTAAAGTTTTATTGTTTTATCTCTATTTGTATACTCTCGTTGCATCCATGTCTCCATGAACTAAATACACTAAGTTAATTTGATTCCCACATTGCTTCTTATTTCTATTTGAGACCCATGGTCAAGAATATCGTTTGCCTATTAACAAAAATTAAAGACAAAAAGAAAAACTGATTGGCCTAAATACAATTTTTTTCATCAATTTATCATCAATTATGAATATATTACACAAGGTAGTTGATATTACAGAATAAAAAGTGTATAACTTTTTGTATAAACAAAAAAAATTGTTTAGAATCTTATTAAAACTTGTCAAAAATGCCTCTGCAACGTTGTGTTCTTCGACATTGTTGTTAAAAGCATATTATCCTATTCCTATAATCTATCAAATATAACATGGAACATCAAATTTATTTTAAATAGCTTCTTCGGTATGAAACCTTATTGAATCTGTCGTTTCTTTTTTATTTAGTGAAAAGAATAACTTATCTTATGAAACCATAGTATGAATATTTCATTTTTTTATTCACGTTAATCATTTTTATATAATGTGTATAATTGTTTGTCGACAATTATTTTATTACTTCCTTTTGAAATGCCTTGTGATTATATTTTCATAACATAACACATATATCGTGCATATAATTATCCCCCCTTCCTGCTGCAATTGATCCTTGACTCTCTCAGGATCCCCGCAGTACTCCGGATTCCTACCACTCTGAATCTCCAAAGTACTCTCGGGATCCACAACTGACTGATATGATAACCCTATCGATAGGAATCAGCTCTCAAACCCACGTGATATATGGAGCTCAGAGAGGAGATGGACGGAGTTCATTGGACCACTAATTTCGTTTGCATTATATATTTTCTTTCTCACACTTATTTAAAGATTTGTTGTTGTTTTCTCTATTTATATACTATGTTTTCATCCTTGTCTCGAAGAAATAAATTAACTCATTAATTTGATCTCCACATTGCTTCTTCTTTCCATTTGAGATCCATGGTCAACTAAAATCCATACCCGAGACTTCTTTATACACATAAATACAGAGGATAGACAAATGATTACAACTTAATTATATTATTATTTTTTTCATTCCGATTCATGTTCATGATGTGGGAGACAATGAGAAAGAGCATCTTTGGCCTATTAAAGGAATTAATGACGATAAATATAAAGACAAAAAATTGGCTGAAATACTATAACTTTGAAAAAATATCATCATTAATTGTCAACTAAAACCCATACCCGAGGTTTTTTATACAAACACCGAAGGGTGGTTCATTAGCCAATACTTGATTCTTCTTACGTTATTTTTGGAAGTTAAATGTGAGGATGATTTCTTGCTTATTTTTTATGAAACTTAAGGAAATCTGCCATGCCTCTTTGAGACCTTAATTGCAGCTATTATTGAATCCAGGACAGAAGACTCTCATTACTATCTTCATCACTTCATCGAATGTTTACTAAGATCAAAATATATGAAGATATAAGCGTCGACCATCTCATAAGGTTAGTTCTAAAATGACCATAAATATTTTTACATTTTTAAACATACTTTTTCTTATCCTTTTTATATTTTTCTGATGTTGATGAGTTAAAAAAACATCTGTAATTCAAATTAATCAAAATAAATCTTCAATGTTTGTTGATGATGAAAATAAAGTTTTAACCAAAAAAAATTAAACTAAGCAAAAATATAAATTCCCCTTTCTTGAATTTTGATGAACCCAGGGCTCTCAAGTCTCACGCATTTGGCTTGTGACACACGTATTTCCACCCGCTTACACGCCACACATTGTATTTCTCACGCAATTAAATTATCACGGTTCGTTCGTTGAAATTATTTTCTAAAAAAACGTCATCACTTTTTTCGGAAATTATTTTCTAAAAAAACGTCATCACTGTTTTCGGAAATTCTTTAAAAAAAAAAGTCACTTTTTTCGGAAATTCTTTTCTAAAAAAACGTCATCACTTTCTTCGGAAAACTCTTTTCTAAAAAAAAACGTAATCACTACTTTTTTAAATATTTGAACGCTGGTTAATCTCACTCTGAACTCACTTCAAAACTTGAGAGCCCTCTGAACCGCTCCCATTTTCAGACCCTTAGACTTAATATCACCTTATTGTGCTGGATAATGCGGATTAAATAATATTCTATCATGTAATTATATTTCATGTACTCAATATAATAAATGTAATCATATGTAAATATGATGTTATTTATAAATAAATTGTATTATGTACATTAGGGTTGTTCTTATTTTTCAAATGTTTGAAATGTTAGCAACATTGTGGATTTTCTGTTTCTTGGTGATAAAAGAAGACGACATACAAAGTTTGAACAAAATCGGTCAACATTACGAGGTCGCGCAACGAGGTCAAAGTTTTAAAAATTTAGTAAAAATATAGTTTTTCGCAAATTTCTTCAAAATGGTGGACGTTACAGACTTCAATAATAATTATTAATTTAAAGGAAATCTAATTTACTACCAGACGTATGTTTGATGTTTTTTAATAAAACAAAGTTTTCAGTAAAAACAAAGAAAAAAATGGAGTGTGTATTGTTAGCTTATTTCATAGCTTTGTTGTATCAATTAACTTCACTCGCCTGTAGAAGATGACTTGTTCGCTTCAGAGTAAAATAGTACTTTTAAGTTTAGTAAACTTTAGATGATAAATCCAAAAATGACCTTGGTTGCATTCTATCAATTCAGAATTCAGTACAATCTGAGTTTACATCATATGATTCAGAGCCTGTATTGACCTATAAGAAATCGATTATGAAAAAAAATAAATCAATGTGTTTCTTAGATGTGCGTCAAGGTATCCTCTCAAATTTTACTTTGTCTCTGACGCATTCATAATCCATTATATGCGTCATTTTGTACGCGAGATAGGCTTTTTTTAATGTACATATAACTCTCTACTTATTAAATTGCATGATTTAGTATACCAAAATATTAAAGCTGGTTAACCAAGCTTTCATTTGATATATTTTGTGTTCTAAAAATCGCTATACTTTAAGAGATATAAGCAAATACGTACTCTCCCCCAAAAATTGATCTTTTGATATGAGAATATACGATTACCATCTGGTAACCATGTTAGTGTTACCTGGATAGGAAGAAAAAAAGAAGGGAGAGAAGTGAGGCAAAATACTCCCTCCCTCTCTTTCTATCCAGGTAAATTTCGTCCGAAAAAGGTTTGGACTTTATGACCTTTTTTTGAAAATTTGAATGAAAATAATGATTTTCAAATAGGTTATAAAGGCCAAACCTTTTTTCGGACGAAATTTTAAGTGGCATTTTTGGAATCTACGTAAAAAATGGGACTCAAATTAGGAGTTTCAGCCTAGGGGCAAACAAAGACCTTAATTTTGTTACATAGTGTTTTTCATGGTTCAACCTAATAATAAGCTATATGTGCGTATTTTGTTATATTTGTTTATTTCATTTGATCAAACATAATCTAAAAAACATTTGATTTAACTATTAATTAAACTTTGTAACACATTTTTGGTCCAATGTTAATAAATTTACGTTATTTTATTAGTTTTTCATATAGTATTTCTTGTCTAAATTGTCGAGCCTTTAGAACAGATGAATTTCTTGCACTGCTTTTAAAATGTTTATTACGACAATATTTGCATCTAGAACAGTTGCTTATTCTCTTAATTAAACGTTGCTTGTATAAAGTGCAACCTTTACATTCGAAACATCTAATTTTTTTTCGATCTTTTCCGCATTGAACGAATCAGAAAGGCCAGAAACTTCATCTGCTTCCACAGGACTTACAGAAGTATCTACAAAATCCAAGGAGGATTTGGTTCCGGAGGCTTCACTGGTCATTGCTGAAGAGGCTAGCTCGGGAAGTGGACCTGGTCCGAGCTCCTTACACTTTCCCTGGTGTGATCGTAGCACAACCGGGTCCAGGCTTGCAAAGCCGCAGTACATGCAAGTGTACACGGTGTCATCCCACTTGTTCTCAGAAGAGGAGGATGCTGGCGGACTTTTCTCACTGAAGAAATGTGCTTCGTTGTCATCCAGGACTTCTTCTTTGATGGAGGAGAGGAGGGCAGCATCCTCCTCCTCAGGGGGATTCTCTTTGGGCATTTTCTCAGGAACACATTCCTCCTCATCAGCCTGCTGCTCACTCTTGACTTCAACGCTCGGAGTACCATAATCCTCTCCGAATACATCGCCATCCCGCTGGCGCCTGGAGCAAGGATGGCTCTCCAACTCCGAGTTGGTGGGGAACTTGAGAAGACACTTCCAACATTGGAATATGGCCTGGATCTTTCGCTTTCGTGTGCTTCGCTCTCGTAGAGCGGGTGAATAGGGCTTTGCTTGAGGTAGTGACTTTGCTAGAGATTTGACTTTGTTGTGAATTCGCCTGATGTTGTGACTTTGCCTGAGGTTTTTTCGCCTGATGTTGTGACTTTGCCTGAGGTTGTGAATTCGCCTGATGTTGTGACTTTGCCTGAGGTTGTTGCTGTGCTTGAGGTGGTCTCTGAGGTTCTGGCTGCTGAGCGATGATATTATCCTTTGGTTTGATCACAGAAGGTACTGGAACAATCACTTTGGTACTTTGTATTTGTACAGTAGGAAGTGTCGCACTTTCCTTCTTGTCTGATGTGAGGATTTCCTTCCAGCAAATACAGCATTTGAACTTTGAATGTGAGATATTGACGACGAGTCTTGGCTGGCATATGTGGGGTATAATCTGTTGATTCCCTTTCGGAATGGTCGCTTGCTTAAAGTGCCAAGGGTTCAAGCATAGGATTTTCTCCCGATCATTTCCGTTGGTGATAAGGCACTCTGCACGGGAGATGAGGCTCAACTCTACATCCACGGAATGGAATCGAAATGTCTTGAAGAGGAGATGTTGTACGAATTCCTTGAGGTGCCTGTAGTTCATTTCTCCTCGTGAGGGGAAGGAGCGAGCTTGAACGGGGAAGCAGGCCTTTTGGTCTCCGACGAATCCTGCGGAGAGCGTGGACACTTCCTCGCTGGAGAGGTGCTTGAGGAGGGCTCGTAGGAATGAGGTATATCCCTCGGGTTCTTTTTGTCCAGAACGCGTCGTGAGAGGTTTCGAATGAAGATTTCTGAGGGGAGCTCGGCGTAATGGTGAGGATTGATGCAGGAAGGGCTCGTGCAGTAGCTCAGAAGCTTGTCACCGGAATAGGATCTACAAAGAGAGACGAAGAGAAAGAGTCAGGTGAGTCCGGAGAGAGAGAGAGAGTCTCTCTAGGAGCCAGGCAACGGAGTACCTCGTGGAGTTGAAAACGATGAGATGTGCTCGTGAGTGGTGTGGGGAGTCCAGCGTGAAGCAAAGGCTCTTGGGGAGGGAAGAAGGAGGAGCTCGAAGGAGTTGAGCAAAGACTTTGAGCTCCTCGCTGCTCTTGAGGGTCCGCAGGGACTCATAAAACAGTGGGTGCTGGACCTGGAAGCGATCTCGGATCTCATCCGAATGACTTTATCGCCCAGGACGGCCGCAGTGGAGATGTTGAAACTGAGTGTGAATAGGAGGCGTCCTCGACCTCTTCTTGCAGTGGCCTCTCCTCGAGGGCATCCTTCTTCTTGAGGTAGGAGATGTACTCCGTTGCTTCCAAGATCAACTCAGAGGCAGGGAGAGACGTCTTTTGAGAGCAAAGCTCCTGGGGAAGCTCTTGGTAGAGACGCCTCAGCTGCTTGAGTGTGAAGGCATAGTCCACGAGGTCCAGGGTGATCTTCATCATCAACGCATGGAAAAAAGATTCAGATATACTTGAGATAAAACCGCAAAAAATCGTTCAAAGCAAGCACGACTCTTCTGCGTCTTTCTGTCTTTCTTTCTTTCTTTCTTCTTTCTCTCTCTCTCTTTCTGCCTCCCTGTCTGTCTTTCTCTTTCTTTTTTCTATATTTCTTTCTTTCTAGCGATCGAAAAGAGAATCTACCCGGCTCAAAAAATAGCAGAAAGAGATACATCCCCATGACGAAGAAAGTTCACAGCTTATCATAGACCAGTTAACGCTATCTATCAACAGAAGATCCTTTCTTGTACCAAAAGGGCACGAAATAATCCAATTTTTGTAGTAGTGTTGCTATTAACTTGTAAAATATTATGAATATTAGACGTCAGTTGTGCTTTGAATTTAAACTACACCACATGCGTTCTCGTGTTTAATCATTTTTTGTCAAAGAAGCAGGACAGTGAGTACTTGAGTGTATCATTTTTGTTACGTAATTGTACTTATGCCTACTTACAATCAATTTGTATGTTTAGGGTTAACAAAAATGTTACTTCTCACAAACTTACAAATAAACATATTATTTTTTAGGTGGTAACCAACTGTCTTCTTTAAATCGTAACAGAACAATCAACCCCCGGGCTTTTACCTTCCGTGCCATTTACCCCCCGTTACTAATATTTATTATCTCTTAAAGTTCACTTATGTGACGTGAGAACACTATTTGAATACAGGATTTTTTTTGGTGAAAAAGAGACTGACCTATAATAGTATTCTTCATTTACTCTTCTTCATTTTGTACTTGTATTTTTTTTTTCAATTAGCCCTCTAATTGATGCGATATTTAAGGAATAATTGTCGATGAAGAAGCTAATCAAATGAAAAATTTGCCAGGAATATTGCACGCTCTTGTGTTTTTAACCAATCATATTACGTTGTTCATAGTTAATGTACGTTTTCTAATATTCAAACAGAGAAAGCAGTAGTCTCCTTTTTACAACCTCTTTTTTAGTAGATTCACTACTTTATTAAAGCGGCATTAACAATAGTATTATTCAAATTCACTATTTGCTTCTGATTTTGGGATTTCTATTTTCGCGGATTTTCAACCATTAAAATGGATAATGTTGACATCGTACTTCGAGATTTGGATGAGGAGGACCTTCAAAAGATTAATTAATTTATACTTAGTGGTTGCTCCTGTGTTCTTGGTCCTTTGGATATAAATGGGCAAAAGACGCCATTTTTTAATTGGTTCAATCGAGAAGAAGTCGTCTATCAACGAGAACAATGCCTTGAAATGTCCTCCATATCTCCATTGAGCCTTGTAGCCTATGTCTTTGGACATTTTTCAGTAATTAATATAAGCGATAAAAAGATCAAATTCCAAATTAGTGGTCAAAGAGTTTGTTTATCCACCTTTTTTTTCTTCTTGAGATGAGTAAATCCAGCATTCAACGATTGTACGCCCATTATTCGTCCAATGGATTTATTCATAAGGATAATCCGTCAATAGGAAAGCCATCAAAGAACCCTTGGAATCGTGACATCCATAAGAGGAGAGAAGGGATCATAATATTTTCTGGAAAACCTCATCAAAGATTACGGCATTTGCATTCCGGGAAGAGTGCCATCTCATCACGATTTCAAATCTATTCGTTTCCCTAGTTATTGGAATAGAGAACTCATATATCAGAAGATTCTAGGGCAATCACCCCCCAGACAATCACCCCCTGGACTAGCACCCCCCGGGCATTTACCCCCCGTTAGTAATATTTCTTATCTCATAAGTCCACTTATGAGTTAACTATGTTTTCAAGCTATTAACACAGGTGACGTCACTGGTTAGCACGCAGTCCGAGTTCATTTGAATTTGCAAAAATTAAACGTACATTAATTTTGATATTTTCGTGTCTTAGACCTTATATCTGGGCTATCTATGTACAAGTAGACAATCATACGGTTTGTAACCTATCAACTCAAGATATCTTATTTATCTCATATAGTCCTAATCTATTTTCTAAGATTTCATCAAGGAACCACTTGTCCTAAATCGAATACAAGGAGAAAGTGACTATTTTAAAATCAAAAACTCATCTACTAAATTAGCTGACATATAAATTTTATTCTCAATTTATTATATTCATTTCTTCACACCCAAAAACGTGTTCCTGTGGCTTTTTTTAAATATCCAAGTCCCCATTAGTCGTCGCAAGCAGCGGAAAAGGAGATCAAGAAAGTAGTTAACCAGTGACGTCACCTTTGTTAATAGCTGGGAAAACATAGTTAACTTCATAAGTGGACTTTAAGAGATAAGAAATATTACTAACGGGGGGTAAATGTCGGGGGGTGCTAGTCCTGTTACGATATCAGAAATATGTTCAGTCATGCCTGGAACAGGGATACCTATCCTATTGTTGTAGGACAACCTTTTTGACTCACTGGAAGGTGGTATGCCCTGAACTTGGTATCATGGGAAGACGCAGTGATGTTTGCTCAGTCTGTCATGTGCACTCTGAAGAATTGGCCTTAATGTTTAGAGACTCGTTACAGAAGAATACCATTGAAGATGGGACATCTCAAATCAAATCCCCAATAAAAGAACACATCCATCACGTAAAAACTGAACGTGAGGATTACAACAGACGAGTTGAATATTCTAGAAATCATCCGAAAACCACTGCATTATTAACAATGGATTTCTCTGAGGCCAAATCCGTCCCTCACTCTTCGGTTCAAATTGGGACTTCCCATTTTCTTTCCTTCTACAAAGTCAAGATTTTTGCCATTGAGAACGAAGGCTTACGGAGATCTAATATACTTCTAGGAAACGAGTAAAAAAGTTCTAATTGTATTGCATCTCTATTGTATTTTGAAATGCTGCGTATTGAGCCGGTTCCCCATCTTCAAATTCAATTGATAATTGTGGGTATGGTGATGATCATATTTTATTAAGTTTTATTAGTTATATATCAATTTTATTTTGCAGAGGCCAACATAAACATAAAGCTACTATTGGATTCGCTGCATTTATGGTGAGTGTGGCCTATTGAGGAGATATCTATTCATTTCCTCATTGAAAATCACAGTAAATTAATTATCATAATTATATATAATATTAATCATAAATATTTTATTTTATGATATATTTTTACTTTATCACAATATCAAGCCAATAAATAAGTAAATAAGTATTAAGTAAACAATAAATATGTTGAGTGTATTATTGTACAATTTTCTAGTATCGTAGCTATGCGTAGCTTTTATTCTGTTATTGGCTTTGTTTTTAGTAAACAAAAGCATATTCCATCATCTGTTTTTAATTAAATGATGTTAAGGTAGTGATAAAACAGGATAGATTACACTATGACGTTAAATTTAATATCACCTATATGTCCTTATTAATTATTCATATTGAATAGGGCAGGCCCGGCGGGATGGGCGGGCCTGACGGGGGCCATCCCTGCCCACCCACTGAGTGACGTGGGCCCGATTTTTATGAATTGCCAACTGTGCCCCCCCATAACAACTGTAGGACCCCCCAAAAAAACCTGGGCCTGCTGCCAGGCCTGTAATAGGGGCGGAAGAGGCAATACTATCGGGGTCGCGGTGGCGGAATCTTTCCGTGATGAAAAGTCTGGCTCAACCTCAAGCCGAACGGAGCCACCCTCAAACGCAACGCCAGCCCCGATGTAACCTCTCAAGATCCTCCGATTTGAAACTCATGGCACCTCCAAAACTAGAATTTTAATGAGGCAGTGTCATTTCAGATAAACAAAGATCGTCAGATATGAAATTAATTTGAAAAGAAAATTTTCTTATTACAGTCTATATCACAATGAAAACAATAATCTTGAATTACTTGTTGTAACTGTTAAACTATGTATCGTTTGTAATATAATATTAGATTTACTATTGTGGAAACTATTGTTGATAAAATAAAAAGTATTAAATATATATCACACTCATTATTCATTTTTGTAAAATTTAATAGTTACTTGTTTTGATCGTGGAATTTGAATTATGAAGAGAAAATGACTCATTTTGCTAAAAAAGACATATAACACTTAATTTATTGCTATGTTAATCAACGTAATGGCCTTAACTGGAAGCTAAAATTTTCCTTTCCTTTCCAGGTAGTTTCTAATATTCCTTGCTGGGATCATAGAGATATAAAGAGCTTATCCGCATACAGGGGGTGGAGTGGGAAGAATTTATCCACCGGTACAATTGTGCCCTAGCCGGCCTAACGGCCCCAATACGTTCACTGTATACACTATGATTATTTTGTGCCTTTGAAAGGTTATATACATATAGTGTAAGTTCTATCTTTTTACTTGTGGGTACAAAGGTATCATAAAATTTTAGTACCACTATTATGCATTATTTTTTTAATGCCGGTTCATTTGCGTTATGGTACTGTAACTTTTCACGCAATTTATAACATAAAATTTGTAAGGTGACTTTACTTTTGTCACTAATTGTTTGCCAAGTTCTGACCTCCACTTTACAAAAAGTAAGGCTCAGGTTTGTACAACAATACTTTGTTATATTTGTTTTATCTAAACAATTAGGTGACTCTAAACACCAGTAGGAAAAGCCATCATTTGTAACAGGATCATCTTGAACATCGCTCACATGGTACTTGAGTAGTTGACAGAGTAAGAAAAA
>CP045902.1:19748364-19779442 GCA_013387185.1 Caligus rogercresseyi
TATATATATATATGTTCGATAGAATTGCATCCGAAAGGTATAAATAATCATTATTGCATTAAAATTAGTCTACGAACCTAGGATTTATCAATGAGGTAGACCGAAAATGACCATCCCCTCTCAAGATTCGAACCTGCGCCCCAAACAATGAGAGTTGACCATGCCTTAACGCACACGGCTATCGAACTCCCAATTTTAGTTGCACTTATATGGTTCGATATAATTTTATCCGACACCATAGAAAAAGCATTATAGCATTAAAATTAGTCTATCAAACCTAGGATCTTATCAATGAGGTAGACCAAAAATGACCATCCCTTCTGGGAATTCGAACCTGCGCCCCCAACATGAGAGTTGAACATGCCTTGACGCACACGGCTATCGTATTCCCAATTTTATTTGTACCTATATGGTTTGATAGAATGCATCCGACAGGATATAAATAAGCATTATAGCATTAAAATGAGTCACTCGAACATAGGATCTTATGAATGAGGTAGACCAAAAATGACCATCCCCTCTCGGGATCCGAACCTGCGCCTCCAGCATTTGAGAGTTGAACACACCTTAACCTACACTAATCAATAATTAGATTGCTTAAGTACATGGATTTTATTATCTAAATCGTATAACCAAAAGTGATTTATAAAAAGGATCTTATCACTAAAGGAATCGCGTACTTTTCAAGTTTTTTTTTTGCTTGTCAAACTAAAGAAATATTCTTTTAAGGCTTCAACATTGCTTATAACTAAATAACAACACAAGATAATTAAAGGATGTTGTTATATCATCATCTACATCAATCCTCAACACATAATTGAATCAGGGAGAAATACGAACTGCATATCTTGCATTGAGAGAATTTATTAAACACAAAACCATTGGCCTCAATAGTTATCTCGCCTCATGCCTATTCCATGACTGTGTAAGTATTACGTTTAAAATTCCACTCGAATGAATCCCACTTCGTCCTGCATTCGGAAATTGTTTATAGGTATAAAAAACGAACTCAATTTGTATTTGTAGTGACTATTTTGATCATTCATAATTGAATTATTCCTTAATCAAAATGGGTCGGAAATCAAAATTGTCTTTGAATGGAAGGAAGTTTACAGATGTTATTTACGGTTATAAAGCCATTCATGAATAATCTGGATGAATGACTATTCTGAATACATACACTGAAAATATGGTTTTTCCTTCTACAGACTGTAAAAAAATCTTAATTTTACGTTCTAAAAAATATTAAATATTAAAATTGGTAAAATGCTCTGCACTTAAACGTTTTTTCAGACAAAGATTCCGCTGTTTTTTTAAAAACTTCAAACATGTTTCTTTTTAACAATTTTATCAACAAGATGGATTCGGTAACAACATGAATAAAATAAATGAAAGGAAATGAGATTGAGATAAAATATTTATCTAAAGACGAAATATTGTTCGTACCAAATCGAAATTTCATCTGAATTGAAGTACATGCAAAATGGCGTACATGCATATTTTTACCTACCACATATTTATTAGTTTTGCCAGTTAATAAATAAGCTTAAAACTTAGAAGAAGAAAGTGATTTTTAAATTTTTGGGGGGTTTGATAAATATTTTATTATGAATATCGTTTAACCGTTATATCATGATCAACTCAATATTCGTTGATTCAGCCCCAAACTTCCCATGCAGAAGGTATTACACGAGCCCGAATTTAAAAAAATATCCCTTGACTCTTATGCCTTTTGAGAATAAAAAATAAAATATCCTTTTGATATTTCTATTAATTTAAAATAGAGAAATTAAATTTGAAGAGATCTAATAGATTTGTAGGAAGAATATGTTCTTCTTTGAGGTGATAAGTTTCATAGGTCTGGCATCAAAAGTAGCCTTCGGAAGGGAGATTAGGTCTGACGAAAGACGATTTGTTCAGGCTCTTTGGAGAGGAACACTTTACGGAATCATGCGAATCCTTTGCTCGAATTAGGATATATCTATCTAGAAATCACATTGGTGGAAGAGCAAAGTACTTATAATCTTCAAAGTTTTGATAAGTACTCTGGCTTCGAAGATGTATTTGAGAATGAAATAATTATATTAGATATTATCATTTTAACCCATGCCCTCCAAACATACATAAAATAAAAAAATTACACACTTTTACGTTACTTTTTTGTATTCTTTTAATGTTTATTCTTTTAATTTTGTTTGTTTATAAATATGTTTATTTTTTATATAAATTTACCTCGCCTTGGGGTATTGGTTTTGCAGGTTAATTTTTAGCTTCTGTGACCCCTAATATGGTGCCAAAGGCATATACTCTTGGACAAGAATAGAAAAAAAAAACAACGTGACAACGTATACTTCATACAAAAGAAACATCTAAAAAAACAAGCATATTGTCTCTTTCTTATCTGATATTGCAAATATTATTGGCGGATAAACTACTTGCAAGGAAGAGGGCGCCAGGAACGTACATTGCTAATCCTTTTTTCTCAACAAACCACTTTGATCAATGTCACAGCACTTTGTAATCCCTTGATATAAGTATATAATACTTATAAATCTATTTACTTATCACTACAAATCATTATTTAAAAAACACTTATTTAATTCAAATGATAGATGGTTCAAATAGTGTTGGTTAGAGATTTGAAATATTGATATGGTTTTGAAATGCAAATATATATATATAATATATCACATTGAATATTTCATGAAAAGTCCATCACTGATTCATTATATTTTAATAAAGAGTTTTTGCTGTTGAATATATTACATATAGTTAATTAGTTAACTCTAATGTGGCATTAATGATTTAGGCTTTCAGTAAATGGAAATGGATACATAAA
Organism: Caligus rogercresseyi; assembly: GCA_013387185.1. NCBI lineage: Eukaryota > Metazoa > Arthropoda > Copepoda > Siphonostomatoida > Caligidae > Caligus > Caligus rogercresseyi. Next base: position 19,751,204 of record CP045902.1, read on the forward strand.
AATAACATAATATATTTTAAATAATATATTTTTTTCTTGGCCGCAGAGGCTTATATTTCAATATGTAGTATTGAAAAAATAACTCTCACGAATAAATAACGGTAAGCATTAAGGCTGTCAAAATTGCTCAAAAATGACATTCGAATATTCGTTTGAAAAAAAAATCAGAATTCGAACTAATTCGAATTTTTTTAAAGAAAATAATTCCCAAAAAAAGTGAGGACGTTATTACAAAAGAATCTCCAAAAAAGTGATGACGTTTTTTTTAGAAAATAATTTCCAAGAAAAAGTGATGACGTTTTTAGAAAAGAATTTCCAAAAAGTAATGACGTTTTTTTTTAAAGAAAAGAGTAAAAGTGTTTTTTAACATTTGAATATTAATTTCATGTTCGAATTCACTTTTTGGATACTATTCGAATTCGAACATCGAATATTCGTTGACACCCTAATAAGCATCAAATATCAAAAGAGGGTAACGATAGAATTGTATAACATTAAATATTAAATAACATTGATCATTAGGGGGTATTATAGAAACCTAATATTAAGATATCAAAATTTATCCCCCGCGAAAGTTGCGTCATAAGAAACTAATTTTCTTCAGAAAATAAAATTATTCGGTTGTTTATGAGTGTCCACTCAAATTTCATACCATCGTAGAAAAATGGATTTTGGTTTGACCCCCCCCCCCCCTTACTCCCCCCAAATTGCGTTCAAAGGTTTCGTTATGAAGCAAAACTTTTTTGTTATTACTTATTTTGAAAAAAATAACTCTTACAAAGTTTAGCTATGATCACTTATGACTGTGTTATTTTCTGCAAATTTTCGTCAAATAATATTTAGTGCCAATAAATGAACAAAGTGATGACGCACCAACCATTTTTAAATAACGACTCCTACTAGGGTTCTTTTATAATTTCAAGAAGGAAAAAGAAAAAGTGGGTACTCATGTTGATGGTTTTAAGTAATTTTTTAAATACGTTTGCTTTTAACATCTTAATTTTCATACAGTAACTCCCTCACATGGTGAGAATATACATCTATGACGTTGATTATATCCATAAACTTTTGCAGATTATGATATAATGACGAAAAAAATATTTTTAGAACTCCACCATGAATACATTGATCACGTATTACTAAAAGTGGCATAGCGGAAGATCAAGCGAAATAACTACTTTCAGTAGTCGAAGAACATTAATGACTTGACACTTTGGTCACTGATGTGTGTTACAGATGCAACACCAATGTCAGAATATGGTAAGGAGTAATAAAAAGACTCGAGTTATGTCTTAAAAGACCACTTCAGTGGATTATTTGTCTTCTACACATGAATGAGTTACCTTTTAAAGAAGCTGTTAAACATTTAGATGTCGCACAAAAAGGACCTCGGACTTATGAAGGTACCATAGGAAAATTAATTAATACAGACTTTACCAAAAAATCAATAAAAAGTATTTAAATACTTGTAGGAAAAGTAAAATACATAAATCAAAGTTTACTGTGTTCTTTAAGCTCAGATAAAAATATTATACGTAATTCCATTAGAAATACAAACAGGAAAATTTTCGAATTCAAGCTTTTGCTACAGGTCTCCAGGAGCATTACATGAGGCAAAATGTCTTACCAAAGCCAACAGAATTTTAAGATCCTATATTTCAAAAAAAGTCCATGTGAGTCTCACATAAAACTTGTAAAATTTATACTAAATTTTTACGCTCCTATGTGGTTTCAAACCAAGTTAAATCCTCTTAAGCAAACGTATTTAAAAAATAACTTAAAAACATCAACATGAGTACCCTCTTTTTCTTTTTCCTTCTTGAAACTATAAAAGAACTCTAGTAGGAGCCGCTATTTCAAAAATGGTTGGTGTGTGTCAGCACTTTTGTTCATTTATTGGCACTAAATATTATTTGACGAAAATTTTCAAAAATAACAAAATAAATGATCATAGCTAAACTTTGTAAAACTTATTCTTTTCCAAATAAGTAATAACAAAAAAGTTTTGCTTCATAACAAAACCTTTGAACACAATTTTTTTTGGGGGGGTAAGGGGGGGTATCCATTTTTCTACGATCATTTAGTTCCTTATGACGCAACTTTCGCGGGGGGATAAATTTCGATATCTTAATATTAGATTTCTATAATACCCCCTATTGATCATATTAATAAAAAACACTACAGCAATGGGTTTCTAATAAATTATTAGAGTTTCATATATATGTGTTATATATATATATAGTTCATAATAGTAAGAGAACTTTGGAATACAGGGAAATGAATGGACATCATTTCAGAGAGGTTGGCATCTTTGATTGTTCTTTTTTATCAATAATGTAGTGGACTTTGTTAAAACCGCATCACATTTTGGATTGCACGAGAAGGTGATGAAGTCTTCCGCTGAGGGGTTTTCTTTTATTCTTATATATTTTAAATAATATTAAATTTAAATGTACATGCAATATGTTCAAATATCGGAAGCTTTTTCCGCTAAAGCGGAAAAAAACTTTGGCACCATATTGTGACCATATGACTAAAGCTTTAGGAAAAAAAAGAATCAAAATGAATGATTTGGTGATATTTGCAGCATTGATGATAAGTAATAGCCATATTATTCTAGAACAACAAATCCAGGAATGTATTTTAAACCCTCATTTTATGTTTGTGAAAATTTAGTTCTGAACATCATATCATATTATCATAATGTGCGTATAGGTTTCAGACGTGATTACAAAAAAGTAACAATCGAGTAGTGGATTCAGAGTCTGCAATTAATCAATATCTAACGGTCATATATATATATATATATATATAGCTTGTATTTTTCTTTTGTATGCGGGGTATATTTTGACGGCCACGGTAGACTGGTGGCCGCTAGCACAATTTCTACTGTATTTTAAAGATGAGACTGTTAAGGTAGTAACGTTTTATGAAAGTTTTACATTCTCAAATGATTTATGTTTTTTATTTTCTTAGAGAGTAAAAAGTATGAATTGAGATCGATTATTTGATCCATGCCGAATCGAATACAAGATTTGAGCCCCTTCCATAGAATAGTCACCAACCATTTGGCTGGGTATGACAGCGACTTGGGCAGAAGATTCGGTTCGGGGTCCAGCTCGATAGAAATATAATGTCTCTCAACTGTGGCATTTTTCCTTCTTCTCTCCTCGATGTTCCTCCTACGAAAGTTGCTCCATGGAATTCGTATGAGATGAGTTAGTTAATTACGTTTTCTACCCCTTTTCAATATAATTAGAACCCCCAAAAAGTGATTCAGAGGTCACTCACATTTACGGATATGTGTTGTTGGTTGGTCCATATATATATATATATTGTGTATGTGTGTGCTGGGCCAATGTTTGGACTTTTATTTCTCATAAATTGATGCTGAGGGGGGCGGAGGAACATATTAAAAAAGCCCTCATATTATTCATATTCAACCCCCTTTTTTAACCCCCCATAAAAGTATTATATTTTTATTACTATGATTATTATTAAATATTATTATTTCGTTTCATATTTTCCCTCCACGATGAGCGCGGGCCAACAACAGGCTTTTTTCACTTTTTCAAACCAAAGGGAGGGAAAAAACGCGGAACTATATAGCATTCAAGGAAAAAAGGCAACATTTTTTATCTCTTGAAAAAAATTTCTTCCGAAAGATGAGTCCAACGTGAGTTCAGTCGTTGTTTGAAGTCTGTATTGGTTGAATTGGCATAGGCAAGGCAGAGTACAAGGGAAATTTAATATATTTATATATATTCAAGAGGAATAATGAAGGTAAGAACCAAGGCTCGCCCTCTGTTTTAAAAGTGTACTACTCCATCAAGATATCAAGTTAAGACTCCTCTTCTTTGTGCCGTTGTAATTATTATTATTAGTAGTAGTATTAATAAGTTATATTCTTAAGATTCTTTGTTTTTTTTCCTTCTTGTCTTTGAATATTGCATAATTATTCATGCTCTGTATATCTTTTAAATGTGTCGTCTTGCTTGTGGTGGATAAATGAGAGTAAGCTTTCTCTATATATGTACATAGAGACACACACAAAATAATAATAATAAAAGTAAAGTTCTTTAATCCTTTATATTTTTAACTCAACAACCTGTATCCTTATGATGATGAGCAAATAAGCAGTTAAGAACTCCCTTTAAAAATTATTTTTAAATGGTAAACTTTAAGGTGAATCCGTAACTAAGTAGTTGAGGGACTAATGAAAGGGATGACACATATCCAATGACGTCATTTATTTTCAAACCATATGCAATAAGACAACAATCTTTTTTATTTTAGTTTATTATTTCTATTTGTATAACGTCAATACATTCCCTATTTTAGCATTAGTGTCTACAAGGTCAAGATAGCCAAAAAAATGGGTGTCCACAAATGGAGAAATCACAACAAATAACTTAAACAAACATTTAATTATATCAAAAAAAAAAATCTTCTTCTAGGCAAATAATTCACTCAATACTTGTATTATTATTATTGGTTAATTATAAGTATAATTGATTAATTTGTGATGACATCCATTCATATTGATAACATTTCTTCCCTTTCACTATTCTTTTAATTGTCCATGCACTTCAACAGCTGTTCAAAAAACGGCGGGACTCTTCATTTTTTGATAAAAATTTCTTTTAATTCCTTATTTTTTTTTTTATGCGAAGCTCTCTCTGTGTATCATTTATGTTCTCAAGTGTAGTATACCAAAGTATACCAAATGTAGGTCGAGTCTGTGATCCTAGACTATATAGAACAATATAGCCTTAAGACCACAGTCGTTTATTATTACATCTTTTTGTAAAATTATGTATTCAAAACCCATCACTAGAATAAACAGAACCTTATTATCAACCATTTTACACTGATATTAAAAGTATTTGAATCAAATTATATATATATATATTTAAGCAACTGTAAATCATATAACAGGATATATATTAAAAGTATATGTATATCTATTCAAGAGAGCAAATGTTGCATTCATGACTGCTTAGGAAACTTTTGAGCGGAAGGCCGGGGTCATCACCCCCTTTTTCTTGTTATCTCAATATCTGCTGAATATTAAAGATGAGTTATAACATGCAAGTAGTGCCTACGTTAAAGGGTGCTTAAATGTGATTTTAACATAGCCTAATTATTATTTATGAGGCAAGAAGAAGAAGGAGGAAAAAATGTGTAAAGGAGTTAATGGCGTCTAGACTTATAAACTAATGAGTCCCTCAAAAAGCCCCTTTGGACATGATTATTATAAGACTTTTTTCTTTCTTCCTCTTAGGTGGTTATTAGTCTCGCGGTTCTTCAATTAGCAAGTCTTTGCTGCTTTGGAGGTGAGTGTTCTTTTTTTATATTACTATCATCATTATGAAAAGTGTTTCTTCATAATTGTTCTTCCTTTGGACTTTTTTAGAGGATGCTCCGCTTTATCGCTGACTCCCCTTAAGCGCGTAGGGAAAACCCTTACCGATACCTTTCCCTTTAATCTGGAACACTCAGAGGATTCTCAACATCATCATCATCAACAACACCATGAAGACTCGTCCACCCATACCGGCTCCCACGATGATGAGCCGCATCTCCTTAATCTCCGACAAGTTCCCATCCCGGATGCGAGTGTCGGAGCGGATCCTGTTCAAGATGTTACCCTGAGCCTCAACAACATTGCACAGGCGGGTGAGCGCTGTGTTGAGAAGGTCATCATGGTGGAGGAGGTTCAGTTTGATGATGCCATTGAGTGTCATCATTCATATGACAAGCGGTGTCACACGACGTATACCACGGATTATGTTCCGACGCAGGTGAGATTTGGGGGCATAGAGAATATAGAGTGCCGAAACAATTTATGATAGCACTCTTCCTTGTTGGGAAATACGGTGACACAAAGAACTAAAGAGATAGTGGGACTTTATAGATAATGTATATTTGTTCACCATGCAGGGTGATGAGTGATGTCACATCAGTCTCTCTATTTCATGATAAAAAATATAAAGGCTCACTCTCTCCTTACTTTTTTGTATAGCCATCTTTCCTCAGTAATGGAGAGCATGTCGAATACCTCACTATTCAGCGTTGTCATACGTTGTGTTTTAGGAGATATACAACTGTTGAGACTACATGGCTTACTCTTAATGGAGGCAAAAGGAGGTTACAATGTACAAAAATTATAACATCCTTTCATCCATCCGAAAGATGCTTGTATGATAGTTTTTGCAAATTCCCCAATATTTGTTTCGTTTTGTTCGTCTTATCATAATAGAGAGAGAATTCAGTTTTTTGTTGTTTAGAATTAGTAAACAAAAATTCATTCTTTCCATGGGTTGGAGAAATTGGTTTCTTTAATAAACAATATAGTTATAGTTTATTCAAGGGATTTGTAAATAACATGGATCGGGAGACCCAGAAGAAAAGGCACTTTGTTCACATCATTGAACTAAAGGGTTTTTTCATAATGCCAACTGGTTTTTTATATATTATGAGAGTTATCCACAAACGTGAAGACTAAAGAGACTACTTAAGTAAAACACCTGGCATTGAACCGCCGTGGCATTACGTATTAGGGAATCTTTTGTGCAATTATTCATACTTAGTTGACGTTTTCTCCGTTTGAGACATTACCACCAAATGAAATGGGATGGAAAGTATCTCTTACCTCAATTTGATTATTGCCAATTGCATCATTCTTCAAAAATATTTTATTGTATGCGCTAAATGTAATGAGGAAAGGATATGACACAAATGTATATTCCATTTCAATGTGATGCACTTTATTCACCATTCTCATCTAAAGGTATGAAGGACTTTTAGAAAATTGATACACTTGCGGTGCTTTCGTTGATACATCCTTTTTTATAGTAGGAAAAAATGTGACAGAAGAAACACATCATACAAGCAAAATATTTGTATTTATGAAGGTTTTTTATAAGAATGAATGAATACAAGGATAGCATTTGGAAGTCTTAATTGATTTAAAAATCAAGGGTATATATTTATGAAAATTAGAGGATGTAAAAGCAAAATGAAAATGGATATATTCAAAATAAAGTACTAATATATTTTAAAAAGATTTATTAACTATATTTAAAGCACCTGAGACTCTCGCCGGTTATTATCTCTAAGTAGTCCACAATTTTAAGCTTCGCTGAAAGAAAAACCTTCAATAATATAGATAATATAGAGTGAAGAAGCAACGTATGGTAGCCTGAATATCTTAAATCTCCATTGTTGGACAGCGACAGAAATAACTAAAGATAAATAATATCTAATATAGTTTTCTTCCCTAAAATATTTAGCGCTACCAATTGTTGCTTTGGCATTATGATCTATATGCATTCAATAGAGTTTTTTATTACAAGTTAATGTAAGTTACCCCCTTGAAGATACAAAAGAGTTGATTCTGATTCATACTATATAGTTTATACAGCCGGGGACTCCAATAATGTGCCTAAAAAAAATTAACATATATCTTAAGTCAGTAAGCTTAAAGCTCCCTAAAAATACCTCTCCAATATTACTGACTTTATGTCTATGATAATATTTGCAAAGAAACTTTACCCAATGTACTTAAATATCTCATAGCCTCATTAGATCCTATATAATTAAGTTACAGACGAACTAGACGATATTGCAGGGGGTTTGGGAAACTACTAACTCTCAAAATATTACATTTTGATTACTTAGGATTGGGTGTTGACCAACGGATTAATGTTAAGGAAGAGTCTGATAGACTAATGGATATATTGTATAAAAGCTACTCTTTAATTTTTTCGATTGGTATCTCATTTATTAAAACATTATATAATTGCATACTAATAAATATAAAAACATTTTACTTTAAATTATTATACAAAAAGTTACTATATTGAACAATCATTAAATATAAAAAGACAACTCTTACAAAACGTATCACTTAAGTAATAAAAATACCTTTATAATATTTAAAAAAAAATCTTAAAACTCTTTTTATGTATTTTTTTGACATTCTCTAACCAATGTGGGTAGGATTTTAGATGCTCTTCCGCAAACTTCCATTGTTTTGTCGATGTCCCTCGAATCTTAAAGCTGGGGGCAGAATAAGGGGATGTTCCTACAATCAATTCTTTTTATTCCCCTTTAAATATAAATTTCTATCTAAAACATAACATTTTGTTTACTGCGAAAAAATATTAAAGATTATATCTTTTAGCTCATTGGAAATGTTTGAATTGCCAGGGGGAAGATCAACTTTGGTCGACCTAACTGAAAACAGAGGGGAGTACGATATCCATGTGAGTTAAGGCGTGTTCAACTCTCAATGTGTGGGGCGCAGGTTTTAATCCCGAGAGGGGATGGTTGTTTTTGGTCTACCTCATTGATAAGGTCCTAAGTTCGAGTGACTAATTTTAATGCTTATTTATATCCGGTTGGATGCAATTCTGTCGAAACAAATGGGCAAAAAAAACCATTATTTTTTGGCTCGAAAATTTTATGATACTGATTTTCCAGCGAACTAAAAAAGAAACTAAAAATTACAATGAATCAAGGCTAATTTCTTTGTCTAATCAACTATGTAATTATTTTCGTACCCTAAATAGAAAAAAGAATGCGACGAAAACTTTAAAAAGGACTGCTACATTGAGTATAAGGTGAGGGCCTTCAACGAATCTGTTCAAGTCTGCCAGGAGAAGATCACCCGGAACTGCGACGAACCAGGTAGATATATATTTTGGCATTTCTGTATCCTAGCCTCAAATCCTCACTCTCTCTCTCTCCTTTTTAGGACCAACTGTCTGTGAAACGATGTATGAGGCTGAATGTGAGACTCGGTATCATGAGCATGCTGTGGAAGAAGATGTACCCGAATGCCAAACCATGCAGGTAAGAAAAGAATAACTTAAAACAAAAACCGCCAATTGTTCTTATTGCTCAAAAATACAATATAGATTTTGAAAATATGCTCTAATGATAAGAAAACCGTTCATTATGCTCATAATTTGCGTTAGTTGATTCCTAATGCATATTAAATATTAAACTCATCTCTCAATTCACAACGTTTATATTCCCCCTTAGATAGAATTACATTACCATATATTTATAAATTTGATAAAGAGTCAATGCAGATCAGATTTCATCCCGCCAGTTGGCTCATTCAAAAATTAATTACGCCCAATTAACACGTAGAGATGATATTTTATCCAACATTACACTTATACATTAAAAATTATCATTTGTGTTCCCAATTAAACTTAGTAAATTATTATTATGATTTAATTAACACCCAGCATGCCAAAGAACGGTTCAATGTATTCACAAACAAACAATTTTTTAAATGTAAAGTGTACCATTTCTTGATTTACCTACAATAGTAATAATTGTGTCTATTTAATTTGTAGAGAAACATTAAATGCTTAAAGACAGTGAGGAGAAAACTAATATTTCAAATATGTTCCATCTCACATGCTGGATAGTCCCTTCAGAGCGCGTTCAATGATTGCTTAAGAAGTAGATTTGCATCAAAAACAAATATAATACCAAAGTTTGAATTAATATGTACTTAGATATAAGTGTCAAAGAATCTGTTTTGGTATCTGAAGTTTAGTGTTGATAACTAGTTTTATATCAAAAGAACGCTCCAAAGATAAAAAGCACAACTTTTTTCATAGCCATCTATGTTATTTAATTATCTCAAATATTTATCATAATATTCCCTCATGCATACAACATCAGATCACCTGTTCGCGGATTACATACACATCAATTCACTCGAGTGAGATATGTATATTGAAAACCCTAATGTAGTCATATTTGTAGACTACAGCATCAGTTATGTTATATCTACAAATAGCCGTGTATTGAATCGTAAAATTTCTTCATCATTTAAACAACTTATTCTTATTTTGTGAACCTCTTTCAAATAGGTGGAAAAATGTAAGGACGTGACTCAAGGCTACACCACGAAGCAGGAATGTGAGAAATGGCCCAAACAGGTCTGCAAGCTGAGCAAGAAAACCGTCAAGCGCTACACCCCCGACACCAAGTGCCACAAGGTTCCCCGGGAGATCTGCGGCCCCGGACCCTGTCCAATTGTCACCGGCCCAGATGAGTGCCACGAAGAAATCAAAACCATCGTTCAAGAGATCCCCGATGAGACCTGCACGCTTAACCCACAAAAGGTCTGCAAGTTCGTGACCGTCCTCGTCCCCAGTTTGAAGCCCCGAGAGAACTGCGTGGATGTACCCAAGGAAATATGCTCCCGCACGAAGAGAAATCCACGAAAGGTCAAGAAGCCCGTTGTGAAGAGATGGTGCTATACCCCAAAACCGGAAGGAGGAGAAGAAGAAGAAGAAAGGAGTTCACAAAGCGCTGTGCCCGCATCAGCAGCCAATCAGGGGTCAAGATAAAGAACAACGCAGAGAAATGCCTCCCTCCGACGGGCATTACGTAGGAAACAAATAACACAATGTTACAAAAAAAATATTACAGTTACTCCTCGCCAGTAATTTTATATTATAAATATATATGCATACGTAATCGGGGCACAACCTTCTGGGAGACGGTGAAAAAACGCTATTTTTATTATTATTATTATTATATTCTACACATGTATTCTTCCATAATCAAATTCAAATTCTTTGTGAAGCATATCGAATTTATAGATCTCAATATACATTTTGTAATAATAATACGAATAACCCTTACCATTTGATTTTTCTTGTCTAATATCTATGTATCAACACTCACGGCCATTACAGCATACATGCAATAATTTATAATAATGCCTCTGCAGTATTTCCAAGACTTATCAAATTATCATTAAATCGACCAATATGTACCATAGTTAAAATAATAAATTTAAGACCTGAATATGTTTATTGTTTTCCTTTATTTTATTCATTACCAGAGCTAGGACTCGGAAAAAGGGAGTGCGATAGCCGTGTGACTTAAGGCGTGTTCAACTCTCAATGTTGGGGGCGCAGGTTCGAATACCGAGAGGGGAAGGACCGTTTTGGTCTACCTCATTGATAAGATCCAGGGTTCGATAGACTAATTTCAATGCTATAATGCTTATTTATATCCAGTCGGATGCAATTCTGTCGAATCATATAGGCAAAAAAGAGTTTTGTTATCGGTATTGGTAGATCGAGATGCAATCAATTTTCCTAATCATCTACGAAGATGCAATCCATTTAAAAAATCTATTGTATCCGTTGAAAAAAATCATGTAATGAGTAGTGGTATTCGGAAATTTTTAAAATTTTAATCGGTAGCAGTAGAATAAACCCTCGCCGATACTATCTATCGACCAATCATCAAACGGTGCTCACACCCATCTTTATTACTCCTAGTTCATTGACTCCAAAGCATCCATGTAACATCGTTGAATCTTTGGTATGGTTACTAACCGAAAGATTGCTTGTTTTTTTTTCCTTCATTAAAATATATTATGTACATCAAAACAGAAAAGTATACATAAATATATAAACCGGAGTAGTTACGTAAAAGAAAATACACGAATAAACATTATAGTTTCAAATTAATACTCCGGAAAGGAATTATAGCTCATCATTAAAATAACATTTATAATAAAACCAACAACTCACAATTCATAAAGGTATCTATAAGAAATTACTAAAATTCTTTAAATCTTATGCAAATATTTTTTCTGATTTAAAGATGTTGACGGAAGGAATCGCACCAATTCTCCAGCGTAGCTCCACGATTTGAATTCGACCATAGGAACTTTAACATATGGAGCTAAATACCTAGCTCTCAGATCCTCTCCCTTTAGTGGTTGATATAGAGTTAGCTTTTGAGGTATAAGAGCTTCATAGTTCAAAAGTGCAAAGTCCATTGCCCTCGTTTTTGGGGAGGTACTAATTTTGTCCCTCGAAACTCCAAATAAAATGAGTCCTTTAACGTAGCCTTCATTTCCTCTTTCAAGACCTGGCAGATTTATTTTCAAGAAGTATTTTAGTATTGACACTGCATGGCAGTCCACAAACCCATGAAGGGTGGTGCTGTACAATAATCCGCAGTCCTTGCAAGGCCTATAAAATTTTATGCAATCTGTTGAAATTTGCAGTTGAACTGTAAATTTCCTATTGTCGAAGATTCCTCGTAACGATGATTCAACCTTTTTCTTCCACTTGAAAGGGAGATTTAATCGGACACGTTGTATGTTCCAAAGTCGATCCACCTCTTCCTCATAACTTATTTCAACCATCTTGATATGCCACGGGATGGGCATGAGAAAATTATTAGATGCACGCGCTAGGGGGAATCGGAATCTTCCATCATTAAAAACGGACTAGGAGTTTATATCATGAATTGATGAAACACTGTTAGCTATTGCTATTTCTTCTAAAAGTGAGGGATCGCCAAGATTTAAAAAAAAGAACTTTTTATTTCTGTTTTTTCTTAAAATGTTGGTAATTGAATCATTAAAATATGACAGTTCTCTCATCCAAATTATTCGATGTGCTGCTCCCCAAACTGGAGAAATGTCATCAATTAACTTATTTGATAAGTTAGTGCACATCATAAGCATATTGTAGAGATCATCCTTAATTGTCCTTCGCCATTCCACTGTTGGATTTCTTGAAAAGTCCACAAAAATTTTGGTATAGATTTTGGGTAAAATGTTGGAGAGTAGAGAAATCCCTCCTCCAAGAAAGCGTTTCGGGCGTTTCTTATCTCCACGTAATTATTAAAGAACAAACCTTTCAGCCATCGTTCTTCTTCTTTCACGGCCTTTTCTGCAAATAAAGGGTTTGCAGAAGCCTTGTAAATGACTAATGGAGCCACTTGCATATTGTACATTTGTACTCTTTTTTGCAAGTTTCAAGTCTCCCATTTAGAGATTCTATGGCCGATAACTGTTGAGATTTCCGACCAGTTTTTTTCATGAAATCTATTTCGACCCCATTTAATCCCTAGAATTTCAACTGAGTTTGATATTGGAATGGAATTTATACTTAATCCTTCTTGAGGGTTCCATACACCAAGAGGAAGAATGGTAGTTTTTTTTATTGACAGCCAGCCCAGACTTTTTTTAAACTTCTCAAGAAAATTAACAAGGACTTTAATTCTTGCAATGAGTTGTGCCTCTGAATTACCTTCAAGGGTTAGGGTAACGTCATCTGCATAGAGATCGATTAAATGTCGAGACCCACCGAAATCAATGCCAAATCCTCCGTATTTCCTATTAATTACTCTAACGAGATCCTCGACCGCAGCTATAAATAGAAGGGGAGCTGAAGGGCACCCCTGTCGGCAGCTCCTTTTGAGAATTATAGGTTTACTTTCGATACCATTAATTGAAATCGTAGATGTTCCGTTTTTTAACAAGGCTCGCACCGGGTTAAAAAAATGCTTTGGGAGGAGGTTTTTCACAGCCCTCATAACTTGACCATGTATAATGGTATCAAAGGCCTTTGAGAAATCCACTGCAATCACAGCTCCATATTTTCCTCTCATCTGAACTGACTCAATTGAAGATTGTATGTTTCTTGATTCACCAGAAATCTTACGACTTTTTAAAAACCCTTTCTGTTCGACTCCAATTTTTTCATTGAGGATTGGTGCCATTTGCTTGGCAAGCAAACCTGAGAGAATTCTATAAAACTCATTGAGCACCGTTATTGGGCGCAGGTGACTAAAGTCAGAACCATCCCCTTTTTTGGGAATGAGAGCTATTCGTCCTTTAGTTATGGATTTTGGTAGTTTACCTTGCTTTTCCATGTATCTTCCGATTTTTGTAAGTAAGGCACTACTTCTTTAGTGAAATGTGTTAATATTTTCCCACTGATCCCATCAGGACCGCAAGCTTTATCATATTTGTAATTATTACAGATGTAGTTTGATACTTTTTCTTCAGTGAATAAATAGTTATTATCTTTAGACGAAATTTTCATTTTCTTGGAAACTTGTAAACATTAAGATTAACCGTCTCTTGGAAGCGTTTGTGGAAGTAATTTAAAATATCTTGAGGCTTTGTTAGCACTGTTCCATTATCGCTGATCTTCTGAATTCTTGAGGCAGATATTTTTTCACCAATCTTTGCTTTTGGTATTTTTGTGTATGGACAGCTTTCCAAATTATATTTTGCTCTCCTCTCAGCCTCGACAACTTCAGCAATTCTAAAGAAATTTAAAGAATCTGCCAGAAATGATCAAGCAAAATTGAGCTACTGTTTAAAACTTTTTCTACTTGTAGATTAAAAGTTTTTTTGTCGTTTATGTTTTTCATAATTAAAAGATGAGTTGTGGCGAATATGGCCTTTAAAAAATTATCTGCGTTATGTTGTGAATTGTTCGATTTTCTAAAACCTATTTTCAAATTATGTCTCAATTTTTCCTTGAAGATTTTGTCCTCGAACATCCAATTTGGTATTCTAGGTGATGATATTTTTCTTCGACAATGAAAATCCAAAGATATTAGTTTGTGGTTCGATGACGACTCAGGCTTGTAGAAGGCTGTTTTGAACATTGGTATCAAACTCGGTGAACAAAAGGCCATGTCGATTCGCGATGATTGAATTCCTCTTCTCCAGGAGATTTTATCTCCCGGGCTAAATTTTTGGTCAAGTCTACCAAGTAAAACTTATGAATTAGATTTTGAAGATAATTGAAGTTAGAATAACTTGATTGTCTACTATCTAGATCCACATTCAAATCTCCTAAGAGAAGAAATGGCATTTGATCATTTACTTGGGTGTTAATTATGGACTAGAAAAACGAAGGAGATTTTTCACAAGGTCCGTACACGTTTATTACGTTGATTGAGATTTCATTTATAGTTATACCTATTAATTTTATGCCAATCACTTATGGATAAAAGCTCTCTTACTAGCACCACTTTTTCAATCTTCCTCGAAATTAGGGGTAGAACTCCTCTTCTTGAGTGCGATCCAGTGAAAAAGCATCGAAACATTCTTGGCTTACATAAAGTTGCTTGTTTTTAATTCATTAGAGACACGTCATGTATAACATCTAATGTGTGTTTTTCATGTTAGAAATGATCAGGCTTGTGAGCGTTCAGCTTTTTTTGCGTTCAGCGTTTAAAAAAAATAGTGCTCCGTTCAGCGTTCCGTTCAATGTTTTTGCGTTCAGCGTTCCGTTAGCGTTCAAATATTTAGAAAAGTGACGACGTTTTTTTCTTTAGAAAAGAATCTCCAGAAAAAGTGATGACGTTTTTTTTTTTAGAAAATAATTTCCCAAAAAAGTAATGCGTAGTGATGACGTTTTTTTGACTTTTTTTTTAAGAAAAGAATTTCCAAAAAAATTATGCGTAGTGATGACGTTTTTTTTAGAAAAGAATTTCCAAAAAAGTAATGCGTAGGGATGACCTTTTTTAAAGAATTTCCAAAAAAAGTGATGCGTAGTGATGACAATTTTTTTTTTTAGAAAAGAATTTCCAAAAAAAGTAATGTGTAGTGATGACCTTTTTTAAAAAAGAATTTCCAAAAAAAGTGATGCGTAGTGATGACGGATTTTTTTTTTAGAAAAGAATTTCCAACAAAAATTAATGCGTAGTGATGACCTTTTTTAAAAGAATTTCCAAAAAAAACGATGACGTTTTTTCCGAAAAAAGTCCAAGAAATGTTTGGAAAAATTGAACGCAGAACGTTGAACGCAAAACTCTTTTTTTTGCGTTCAACGTTCATTGTTCAAAAAAAATTGCGTTCCGTTCAGCGTTCCGTTCATTGAACGTGCGTTCAGCTGAACGCCGTTCAATTTTGCGTTCCGTTCACAAGCCTGGAAATGATTAATATGAGGGTATCGATTAATTTGAACCATACAAATAGTTTATATATATGACTGTAGGAGGGTTAAGCATTGATTATTCGATAGGAGAAAAATGGGCGTTTATAACATAGCGACAATTTACATATTTGATGTATTTGTCAACCAATACGTATATAACCAGTACCTTAGGATATATATTCAATATACAGCCTATTCAATATACAACGAATCGATATGGAAATTTTATTGAGTTATTTGCCAGATTTAAGTGTCGCAAATGGACAAGTGAAAAGAATACATTTTCACTAGCAATGTGAAGGAACACTCATTACACAGCTGAATGTGGGCTCCAGTCATCAGATGACTCTTCATATTCTATAATGTCTCCTCCTAGTATAAGAATGAATGTTGTATGCAGATAAACATTGCTGACTATGGATTTTGTTGGTGTACATATTTTTAAGAGGATTATCAAAGAAGCTAAAGAATGAAATCACCATTCTTAGCTCAGCCGTCTTTTATTACCTCCGCCGAAGGAGGTATTGTTTTCACTGGCGTTGGTTTGTTGGTTGGTTTGTCAGCCGGATAACTCAAAAGTACGGAACGGATTCGGATGAAACTTTGTGGAGTTGTTGGAAATGCCAAAAGAAACAAGTGATTAAATTTTGGCATCTCTGAGTGCTTCTTTAAGATGCAAAATGAGCTAAATACTAATAAATATTTCAAGTTAGCCTACCCTGCCAATAGATGTCGCTGTGCTGTGAAATTGGGTGCCGGGAGCGTCTTCCTCTCGAAATTCCGTCGAGGGGAACCCTCCCCCGTCCCTCTACGCCGCCCCAGTCGTGAAAAATCCGCCTCGGAAGGCTCATAAGGACCCCGTGACGGCGGAGGTTTACACTCTCTGAGTGTATACATGCCTCTAGCATCTCTTGTATCCATTTGATATAATCTCTGCTCACGCAAGAGGGAGAATCATTTTGTCATTTCTTCCATTTTATTTAAAATAATCCAGTGTCCACTCTTTCTTTAAGACTTTTAGCCAGACTCTTCTACTTTAAGCCACTATATTCAACTAAATATCGATTTATACGTCAGCTGATGTTTACTAAAATTATAAAACGAATCTTCAAGCTCTTAATTACGTGATACGTGAGACCTATCATGGGATAAAACCCATGGGATAAAAACAATCAAAATAACCTACATTTCATTCATTATTATTCGATTAGATATTATTATTAAAAATGCTTTTTTTTCGGTTATAAAATTCTTTATTATATTATCTAAAAAACGAGTAAATAAAATACAACAAAAGATAAAAATAAAATAAATAAAAAATAAATTAGACAGTTGTGATTTAGAAAAAAAACATAATTGAACATTATAGAGCAAAATTACTATCTAAAATTTATGATTGTTCTCGATAACATAATTTTGACAGTTAGGAATTCAATTTATTCACTGTTTCAACGCCTTATTGTCAGTGTAAAGGCCCATTTATGGTCATTGACGATGAAATAAACATTATTTTTTTCTCTGAGCTGAAAGAATTGCTTTAGAGGAGCATATTCTAAGAATTCCTTAGTGGTAATAAACTTGTTCTTAAGGATGCTATTCTCAGCTCCATGCTGATGATCACACCTCATCTACATAGAGTAAAGCTACACTTTATTACATAATGACAAATCATTGTTATCAACGCTCCTTGTCTTTCAACCAATCACGTCATAGAACGGAGACCAAATGTGGTATTTATAATTATTATAATACAGATATAGATACTACTACAGTGGAAGCTTCAATAACAATAATAATAATACTAGAGGACTCAGAGAGTGCAAACCTCCGCCGATCCCCACCAAATGAATCACTTGGTCTTTTTGTCATTTGCCAATAGATTTCGCTGTGCTGTGCTCTCCTCTTTGAGAGTACAGCACAGCGACATCTATTGGCAGAGTAGGATAACTTGAAATATTTATTAGTATTTAGCTCATTTTGCATCTTAAAGAAGCACTCAGAGATGCCAAAATTTAATCACTGTTCCTTTTGGCACTTCTAACAACTCCACAAAGTTTCATCCGAATCTGTTCCGCACTTTTTGAGTTATCCTGCTGATAAACAAACAAACGCCAGTGAAAACTAGAGGCATGTATAAAATACTCGGAGATAGAATCATTTTTTTTGTGTCATCAGACCTGCCAATAAATGAATCATAATTATTGCTGACAGATATAGAAATGGTTTCCGATAGACAAAAATATATTTTTTGTTAAGTTTGCAAAAAGGTCCATAAAAGCATTTTTTATTACAGAGAGAGAAAAAATAAATCAGATTTACCTGGTTACAACGTTGCTTCAAAATGGGGCAAGAGCAAAGACATAAGCAAAGGCTTTGAAATACATTGATGATATAGACTTCAAGGCAAGCTCCAAGCAATAACGCCTTATTATTAATGAAGAGTGTGTATCATTAACATATAATTCCCATGAAAGGGCGGGACCCATGAAATAATGTTGCAAAAAAAAAACTCTTTCCCGCTAACAAAAAAAAATATGATCATGTCAAGAGAAAATGTCGTGAGGGCATTAATGCATTCATATTGTGTGTTAGGCCCTGGGACGCAAAAAAAAGCAAACCACATGAAAGAAATTCCTGGCATTTCCTTCCTGAGTCATAAATGAAGAAGTCAATTAAGTCAACCCACAATGGAAAAGTACCGTTGCTTACAGGAGAGGGTATTCGGGAATGGTGAGATTTATTTATTTATATATTTCTGAATAAATTGCTTCCTTTTAAACACAGTCCCCTCCTCAAATTGATATTCAAATTTCATTTTCATATTGAAGAGTCACCTACTGATGTGCCTCTCTATGACGAATCTCTTGTTGCCCTATAACCTAGAGTGGGAGAATTCACATTCAAAGCAAGAATGAAGAGTTAAATGGCTGGTACCCCTGATTATAGTTTCATTTCATAGGGGGATCAAATTGGTATAAATATATAAAAATTGTTTTTAATCATTTTTTGAATTACAAGTTTCATGGATTCCTTATTGAAGTCCTTGCTAAAACAATCGAAATACCAAGGTTTGTTTGCCGCCTTTATAATGATGTAGGATCCTCTTCCCTTTTAGTAAGGGCTCTGGATCAAAATTGGTACTCTAAAAATGATTATATTAGAATCCAAGCCCCCTTGTCGAAGAAAATGGGAGAGTAGTTTTCAATTTATATTTATTTATATGAGCCTACTCTCTTCTTCTTTTGAACCGACAACTATAATCAGGGTTACCAGCCGTCTCACTCTTTCTTTCTTGCTATGGATGTGTAGTTTCCCAGTCTTACCTAACACCCCGTTCGGACACTATATTAATTTTGTCCATGTATATATTTATCGAATGATTTGATGACCTTCCGAAATGGCTGTTATAATCCACCAATTTTTTCGTAATGAATATTCAACTTTTATTGATGCCAATTGTTTAATTAGCCGTAAAAACCTAATATTCATTATATGTAAAACAGGTTGCTTTAACAAAAACTTTACTGTTGAGGTGTATGCTGCTATTTACCTTGACGTCAGAGATGAAGTAGGTTATGGTCGTCTTTTCCCCTCTAGGACCAATGTTTATTTTGAGGCTGACCAGTAAACTATTCCACGATTGATGACTGGATGACTCTTTCCTCAGTCACCGGATGACAAAACGGAAGCAATTGTTTATTATATATATAATGTCAGTGTGTAAATACATCCATGGACTCTTTCTGAGATTAAGTAGGCAACTCTTAATGGTGATATCATTTTATTATTTTTTTATCTCCTTGGTATACATGTCCATCTTTAAATAAATTAATTAAATCACTTTCATACGCTTTGTCATTATTTATAACATATATATTAATACAAGTAAAAAAATATATTTCTTATTTAGTATAAAATATTTTAAATAGAATATTATGTAAATTGATAAATAAATTGGGTTTCTAATCGGATTTATCAGTGAATATCTATATAACAATATATATTCGTCTATTTTTATATAGTATCCGTCAGTTCATTCAAAACCTTTATTGAATAACTAAAAAGATTTAAATTGAACACACCACACACAATATATATATATATATATATATATATATATATATATATATATATATATATATATAATATATATAATATATATATAATATATATATTTATATATATATATATATATATATATATTATTATTAAAAATAAGAAAATCTAAAGACATGGAAATAGAAATACAACATTATGTTTGTATGTCTTTTAAGTGACATAAGCCTATTCATAAGCGTGATCCTAATCCAAAATTAAAACAGTTTAATTATCTTATATGCTAGCTTCAGCCTATGGTTTAGTAACACTACATATAAAAATCGTATTGGATCTTGTTATTTCATCAAATTTCACACGAAGTTCACCAATGCAAAAACATGTATATAATTTTAGACATTCAATTGCGTAATAAAATAAACGTTGCAAAATAAGTCTTTGTAAATTCAAGTTGGATTTTACAATATAAGAAATGTAATATTATGTGCATTCAGAGATGTAGATTGGACAAGCAATCTGTTTATTTGTTATAAATGAACCAAGTTCTCTTTGTCATACGAGGACCATGGAATTATCATTCTCGGATTTCATAGAGTTTGTAAATTTATTTACATTAGTAGAAAACGCGAAATATGTACTTACCTGCATTAACGATTTTTATATTTGTTTGAACAAATGACCGCTAGATTACGAAATTAAGAGGAATCACTTTATACATATGAGAGTGGGATGTAACAATCAATATTTGTAGGGACTTTCATAGCAAATATTCTCTCATTTATAAGGAAATCGTAACTCATAATGATATAAAGTCTTTGCGCAATTATGCTTTGAAATTTATTTAAAAAATTAGCAAGCCACTACCATGGAAACATTTTTTATTGTTATGAACACTTTTTACACAGTTTTTCTATTTATTTTTAATAAATATATACGTTTTTCCAGAATAAAAAGAGTATCAAGTATTTATATTTCCTGTTTTTATGAGCAGCGAAACGTCATTAATTTAATTATTATTTTGATGTCATCAAAAATATATTTTATCGTCATTGTTCCCGTTTGCCAGTGATTTTTTATGACGTCACACAGGCAAGCGAAAGGTTAGCTCTCTTTAAAATATGGACATACATACCTTCACTTTTAATAGTCCTTACATCTAACTCTATGTTAAATTAAAATTTCTTTTCGTAAAGAGTTTCTAATGTTATTGAAAACAAATGTTGATCATAAATATTGCAAAAAGGTTATTTTGACTAGATTATGGTGCGTAATAAATGTATATTTCTAAACCATGGGGGGATCAATTAGCTAACATATTAGTCACTAGAAGTCTTTCAAGCAAATACAATATCAGAGCAATTCCTTTTGTAGGAGTCTAAGGCCTCATGATACATGATCCAGGCTTGTAACCCGAGTTCATAAATTAAACACTACTTAAAAATACAGTTTTCAATGAACTAACGGTTGTTTTCTGTTTACAGCGAACGAAAAGATGTTGCTTTTTGTAGTACCATTCAAAAACTTTAGTACTGGACTTGTGAAGAGGACCTGAATATGAAACGCTATAACCGGAACACTGATTGAATTATATATTTTATTTTTTGTTGGATGGATGTTGAATGCAAAAAATATAAATAATATGATTTTATGGAATGCTTACAAGATTGAACATATCAAATATGGATTGAATGTGTCTCAATCCATCACATATGGGATAAATAAACAATTTTAGATATCTCGATAATATATCTTCGTTTACGATATGCTATTAATACCGTAAAAATATTTTTTATGACAATTTTTTTACCCATCAAGTATTATATTATTATTATATATATATGTGTGATTTTATAGAATGATATAAAAAAAAAAAACAAATCATTTTCCCCGGATCCAGGACTTTTCTTAGACATACATTATCTACACTTCAGACACGTCTTAGACACTGAAACATTTTAGACATGTGCTAATTATATCCCATAAAAATTGTATTACATGAATCGAATACTTGATAAATATTGAATTGTAAATCAATGTGGTTTGAGGGATCTCAGATCCCATTGACCATAGTCAGAATATATTGGGAACAGAAACAATGGCTTAAGCTTTAAGTTGCAACTCAACCGTTAATGGACCTTCATGTTTCGTCTGTCTCAAATATGGCTTAACGTGGTAATAACTTCACAATCAATGAAACCCTGGATGTCGCTGATGACAATTAAGGCATACATAATTTTAGCATTAAGGAAATAAAAATTCATAACAAATGAGTCAACCAAAATTATGGCATATTTGCATAACAAATTGACTACTCAAGAGCTTCAAGCTCCACTAATCACAATTTAGACATATTATGGCTCCTAACCTAAAGCCTATGAGCCATTGGGTTCTTCCTTTTATGATTATGACTAGGTGTGCTCTCGGGGAAAATGCATTCTGATCCCATATGAGTGCAAGCAGATGGTTAGCACTTTGGTAGTTAGAAAGAATAACCCTCAGCTACACATAAAAATCAAAGCTCCTTCTTCAAAAACGACAAAACGATTTTAACATATCACTAAGTGAAATTACTACCCTATACGCCCACTTTTAGCTTTATTCCTAGGATGATCAACTCGAAAATGATCAGAATATTTACTCCCTTATCGTTTTTTTTCATAATCCGATTGTGGCTTACATTCGGACATACATCACCAACTCTGATAAGATCCTGCTCCATAAGTCCAAGAGGTTTAAGTACGGCAATTGTGGCTATCACCTCGTATTCGTAACGTCTGGCGTGTGATCTCGTTCTACCATAAATAATCTATAATTTTTACCAAAAAGTTCATTGGCCGTTGGTAGAAAACCCCAACATGGGCTAAATTATAGTGGTAAATGGGATCTAGGCCCTAATTAAATATTACTGCCTTGAATATCAATGGGTTTTTTTTGCCTATATGGTTCGATAGAATTGCATTATCCAACAGGATATAAATAAACATTATAGCATTCAATTAGTCTATCGAACCTAGGACACTTATCAATGAGATAGACCATAAATGACCATCTCCTCTTGGGATTCGAATCTGCACCCCTCAACATTGAGAGTTGAACACGCCTTAAAGCACACGGCTATCGCGCTCCTTTCCTTGTTAGATGTTTACGAGGCATTGTCAAACAAAACATTCATTCCTGTGAAGTGTCCGTTTCTAAAAAAAAAGTATGTCAGGAAAATTCCTGTTCCCGTTCAGAGACATCAATGCAGACCAGGTATCTCGAATATCGTACAGATAAGAATAATCTTTATTACTTAAGAAATAAATTAATATATTAATTATTATTATATTTACATAGTTGCTTAAACATATTTTTATTGACGTTCTGCTTTCAAAACTAAGGTATATAGGATAAAATATATGTTTATTTCATATTTTCATGGATAGTTTAACGTCATAAGTCTGATTAATATTATGACGTCATAAAAATATATTGTTATGCTTTTCTTTCCCGCTTACCTGTGGTTTTTAATAACGTCACACCGGCAAGAGAAAATTCAGCTCTATTAGCATATGGACATATCTTGTATTTCAATATACCTTGTTCATGTCAATAATCTTCACTTAAAAAATACTATCTTGAAAATATTTAGATTTAGTATTACCAAATACCAAATCGGCGGTACCGAATCCCAGCTCTGAAATCAAGATTTTAAAGTTAGACTTTTGGCTATAACTTACTCCAACATAATAGTATAATAGATTGATGGGACATCGGCTGTAGTAGACAATCCTTATTATAGCATGTTTAATTACATCATTTTGAATCCGAGCGATGAAGGTCAAACCATGTGAAAATGATATATCAATGATAAACCGAATGGTCGGCAAAGTAAAAATGAAGTTAAATTGAAACTCGAACTATTTTTTATTTCGATACATCTCTTAGTGTAGAGGTTGTGTAAAATATTATTATAAATGAATGACAGCAAAATAAGTATTCATTCAACTAATTGTGGACACGTTGTTACATTATTATGCAAATAATTTCGCAATAATCGGATGCCCCTGAAAATTTTATTGATATTAAAATCTAATTTTTTAGGAACAAATGTTTCACAAAAAGTATATTTACATAAGAAGGCTTTTTCTTTGAAGATTATAAAATTATGATTCTAATACTATCAAACTGTTCATTATGCGATTTAGCAGTTAATATTGAACGAGACAAATAATTTCTACATTGATAGTATTGACAGAATTGCTTTATATTTCTGATTCCTCCTTAATGATCTTTCTATTAAAAAGACTTCTGATGCATAAAATAGTTGAAATAATCATTACAAACACACCGAACAAACGGCGTTGAAAGTGTTTTAATTCAATATTATCCATTCGTATCTCTTAATGAATGTCGGATAACTTTTAAAATACATCAAAAACCCAAAACAATGATTATTATTCATCATTTTAACATTTATATATTTTTTAAATATAAAAATATTTGTAATCATTTTATTGCTGGTCGCAAGTTGAATATACAAATGTTTTATCGTTTATGGTAAGTTAATAAATAATAATTAATGGAAGTTGAAATAATTATTGTCGCAATCACTGTTTAATTGTTTTAGGCATTACTTTATAATTATCTCAAAGAACTAAGGATTTAGACTATCAAAATGTAATTATACCTCATGCAATCCTAGATATAAATGTGTCTATTAAGAAGAATTTAAAGTATCAGTTTACTTCACATAACATTTTGTTAAAATTACTAAATAGTATGTATGCAGGATAATTTTGCATATCATGCAATATCAAGTTCAGGTATTCTGGGATCAAATCCTAATATGAAACTGATATTCATTTAGCCCATAATGATTATATAATTTTATGCACAGCTGGCAAATGTATCCCGAAAACTATGTATATGTATAAGTTTGCATATTGCAAAATATGATACTTATGTGTGAGCCCATGTATTATCATGAGAAGCAATGTGCCTTTAATTAGGTTTGTACTATTTAATTTATTGGCTTAAATCTGTTTGATATTTTCACGATTTTTATTATTCCTATTTTTCATGATCCTTTTTTCATATTCCACAGGATTTTGTCATTATTATATTATGAAGTTCCTTATAAATTTTTTTAAATTTTCTAATATAGTAATGTTGGAAAACAGTAAAATATTTTTTTTAAGAAACTTTGTTTCCATATAATCTAAGTCAATTGCTTAATAAAATTGTTCCTTACAATTCCCATACTATTGATGATGGGAGGAATGCAAGAAGCCTTTTAAAAAGGAGAAGAAATATGCATGCACTCATGTTCAAATTTGAATTTTTAATTACTTTTACAGAAGGATCAAATAAATGTCCAAGAATAGAGATATCAAAGGAATACCTTTGGTTTATTTGGCCATGCCTATGGAAAATGAGAAAATGATCAAACAAATGTAATCCATATATATATAAAGAAATAATGATTTATTCTAATGTTACGATATTTGATAATCTTAGTCAGATTTTTCAAGTTCTCGAGGACTCAAAACAACCTATTTGATGAGAGCAATTTCATTTCATTTTGAAAAATTTGATTAAACCATTAGATATATACATTAAATGCAATTAATTAAAATGAAATGGGACTCATTTCAGGTTGAATTGAATTATAAAACGGTTACATCTATTGCAAAATGCAATTCATTAATATAAAATTGACTGATTGGAGATTGTAGTAAATATTGCAACGTTGTCGGATTCCCATTTTTAAAAGCATTTTGTCTATAATAATATTAGGCCATGAGGGCATTTTTTGTGTCACAGCTTGCATATTTAATACAGAACCTGACTCTGATTTATGTATTAGCACGGAAGATTTGAGAACGTATAGTTAGAGCAACCTAGAGTATTGTATAAATGGGAGGGAAAGCCCGGAGCATGAGTATGAAGAAGAAGAAGAGGTTAAAAACAGGAAACCTTAAATCAAAACACAAACAAAAGACTCCTTAAGGACGGTTCCTTCTTTGTGCGGGAATCCATAATGTGCGGGTGAGGAGAGGTGTTTTTATATCCACCAAATCATGTTGGGTGATATTGGGATATCACTGTTTCTCCTTGGGTTGATCGCCTCCGGGGCTCACTGCAGTGGGCGTCGTCGTTTGAAGGGATCCTTTGAAGAGGGCACAGTCTATGCAGTCCAGGATGAAGTTCTAAACGCGGATGAATCCGAAGTCACAATTCAGCTGGACCTCCCTCCGAACAGTGATTTAGTACCCAAAGTGAGCACGTACTCCGAGGATGGAACCTTGGATGTTTCTGTACGGCATTCAACGGGAAGTCTCTCATATGGAGGAACGAGCCCGGATTTAAGAAATCGCGCTACATTTGCCACTCCGAGTCGGACTCCTTCTTGCTCATCACTGTGAGCACGTTTAGTGACTCGGATATATCTTTTAATCTGGAAGCCTCGCTGGAGGACATCTCTATTAAGGTAGTAATCTAATTTATTTATAAATATAAAATATTTGTTATATGCGTAGAGGCAACATTAGTCACAGGCTCGACCATTTATATGCCGACAGATCCGTAATATTATAAGTTAACATAATTGTATCAATTTAAGTCATATTTATATGTATTTTAAAACTTTGAATTAACACCTAAGTTCACAGTTTCGTTCTGCTTTTAAATGTTTATTTAGACATTACAATATATAGCATTAAATAATTAAAAGCACAAGCAATTGCAATAACTTTTATTGGTCTTTCTCATCATTTATTTATAATCAATTTACTTTTACGCTTTTGCCTCAATTTTAGTTCATTTTGTTATATTTGTAGTATAATAAATTAAAAACCATTATATATTTCTTAAACAATCAAATGAATTTACTGTCTAAAATTAATAGCCCTCACAGGGATATTAAGTAGTATCTCCCTTTTTATCTTTTATGTGTAATATTAAAGATCGACTTTTTTTTTTGCCTATATGGTTCGATAGAATTGCATCCGACTGGATATAAATAAGCTTTATAGCATTAAAATTAGTCTATCGCACCTAGACGATCTTATCAATGAGGTAGACCAAAAATGAACATCCCCTCTCGGGATTCGAACCTGCGCTCCCAACATTGAGAGTTGAACACGGCTATCGCACTCCTTTATGACTAAATTAATAGTTTTTATGATTTTACCTCGTTCTGTTAAGTTTTAATATTGTAATTATATTTAAGGCTTTATATTTTTATATTGATATAACATAGCATTCATTTTTATCGTTTGTATTTTATATCAAATACATTTATCTCAACAGATTTGTGAACAAAAAAATCACTTGAAAGCAATAACATAAAAATATAATCTCATTAAACTCTGTATATATTCTACATAAAAAGTTATATGGCCTAAAGAAAGGGTCGGCAAGCCAAAATGTTGAAATAGCCATAATGGACAAAAAAAATTGAAAATGTGTCCGGAGCCGCCAAAAATTAATTCCTTTTAAAACCTTTTTACGGTACACATTATGATCCTATATATTTCCTTCTCATTTTTTTTTTCTTCATTTTATAACATTTTTGATAATCTCCAGGGAACCATTAGGGCAGCTCTAAAGACCCGTGGGCTGCCGATCCCTGGCCTAAAAGGACCAATGGATTATATATTTTCTCTGATACTATTGGACCACAAATTGTTGATGAAAGAAATTATTTTGAGGTCAAAAGCCATAGCCGATTTTTTTTACATTTTATTAGCATAATTCAAAATTTAAAGCTTTATAATGTACTTGTTTTAGAATTGTGGTAAAAGGATTGTGTGAATACATTAGTAAATGTCCTATATTTTCTTTCACAGGTGGATGAAGAGATATCCACGACCGTCGACAGTGGATCCCCTATTGTTCGAAAGTTTATCATCCCCCCTGAATGGGAAGGGATGGACAACTTTTTGACGATCGCAGTTCAATCCAACTGCTCGGACTGTGGTCTCCTTGGGATCCAACCCTTCACATGCCCCTTCTTCGACGTGGAGTCAAGCATGGTTTTCAGAGCCAAGTGGCAGGCCTACATGGGCCTCTCCGCCATCAATGTCCGTACCTCGGATCCCAAATTCAGCGATGGGTTCTACATTATCCTCATTACTAAAACAAACTCTGAACTCTGCGACACGGGAGCTTCCTCTAATCTCGAAGAGGACCTCAGGGTAAAAGTCAGTAAGCCCTTGAGTCTCACCATTCATCAGGACGACTACTATCCCTTCGGAACCAGCATCGGGATCGTATTTGCCTACTTGATCATCTACGGCTTTGGAATCGCCTTTACCCTCTTCAGTTCAATGCCTGTAGAGGGCAAAGTCGCGATTAAGATCCGGCCCAAGAGGAATCAAGGGAACAAAACCAGAAGGAGCGTTGAGGATGGAGAAGTTGATGAGCGGAAGAGCCTGGACTATGTGGACTCCGT